>CALYLW010000059.1:1255000-1654313 GCA_944989445.1 Ampullaceana balthica
TCCCACAATACACATAGCCGTGACATCTTTATTAATCATATATCCCGTGATACAGTCTTATATCGTCCGAGTTTGCGGACTAAAATTTTGAGTGAGATGTTTGAATGTCCAAGCAAGCTGTTTGAATCACATCAACGCCAAATAGGCTTTGGATTTTCATATGGAAGATTTATTAATAGTAATAGAAATATCCGGGTATTCCCATGGGCCAAGTATTTTGTTACGATCCTATGGCGGATTAAAGGGGGGTGCTGACTGGGCTAAAGCCAGGGGCCCCCAATGATTTGAGGGCCCCATACTTATTATATTGTATAATAAAGGTGGCTGGACAGGCCCCAGGTGGAATTGCAGCCAGGGGCCCCGTGCAATCTTGATCCGCCCCTGATTTAATCAAACATCCGGGTATTTTGCATGTGAAGACTTATCTCAAAAGATCTTTGTTAGATCTACTTCAAATTGAGCCAGCTCAGGGGACTATTACTTATTGCTACTTGTACATTTAGACCGTGAAGAATTGTTTTACGAAAATGTTGTCTATAAATACAAGCATTACGCTATAATGACATGTGAAGTTTTCCGGTTAAAGAAATAAGGAACCCTATACAAAATAACGTGATCAAGGTCAACACACATGAAAATTGTTTTTCACGGGAGACTGTAGGTGACTCGAAGAACCCTGACCCCCAGCTGTCAGACGACAAGCCACGAGCGATCGGGTTTGCACGTGGTTGAACCCTCCCTGGCATCTCAACACGAGGACACTGTCGAGTCTCGCCGGGGTGGCTTGGCCCGAGCGGCGAGGGCTTTGTTTATAACCCAACCCATCGCCCAAGATCTGAGGAGGACGTCGAAGGTGCTCGACGTCAATCTCGATAAGACGCGAGATAGCGAAGCTTTGTACCCCCGGCGCGACGGCACTGGAAGTCAAAGGACGAGGAATACTTCAAGGGTAGATGTAAATAAGAGAATCGATTTCAGATATATCTTTACAGCGGCAGATTCTGTGAGGAGATGAGGAGTGTTGACCGACACCACCCCCCCCCCGAAAAATGGAAAAAAAATTACCCCCCCCCCAACCCCCGGAAAAAGCAAATGAAAAAAATATTCTCCCTCTTTGAATGGAATCCAAATATGCTGTCCACGTGCAAGAACATTACTTTAACCAAAATATGCGCCCTCCAAAAAAAAAGCTGTTAAGTCAGACCTGTGGGTAAAGAAACAATTCCCCAATCCATTGGGGAATCGTTAATCCGGATATACAGGGTTTTTGGTTAAACCATTTTTAAATCCCTTATATTAACTTCACCGGCGTCTCTCTCTCTCTGTCTTGGGCTCGGCGGGCGGAAAAACAGAAGTCAAAAATGACCCACTTCCCATGATCCGATCGAACTGAAATTTGGCACACGGACCCGTCTAACCTAACAATGCATCGTATCAAAATTTCAGATCGATCGCACGTACCGTAATTAAATTAATGCATTTTTAGTTTATCCTTATATGAGGTATGTAATTTAAATTCACATTTGTTATTGTTTTTTTGCCACGTGAAATTTTGAGCTGACGCATTGAGGCGACCCAACGAAGCGACGGGCGCTTTTGTTTACATTTTACGTGTCACTCTGAGCTCGGTCAAGCGAATCGGTGACCAGACTTTTCCCCTCTCCCCCACCCACCCCTCCCCCCACCCTCCCCCACCCACCCCTTCCCCCCACTAGGGTTATGATGCAAAGTTGAGTTATGACAGATTCAGTCTGTAAATGTTTGAAAATAATCAATACTGTTAGTTATGTCTCATATATAAGGGATTTATAGTCAAAAACTTTGTTTTTACGGGTTTGTTTTATTAAATCCCTTATATTAACTTCACCGGCGTCTCTCTCTGTCTTGGGCGGGCAGAAAAACAGAAGTCAAAAATGACCCACTTCCCATGATCCGATCGAACTGAAATTTGGCACACAGACCCGTCTAACCCAACAATGCATAGTATCAAAATTTCAGATCGATCGAACGTACCGTAATTAAATTAATGCATTTTTAGTTTATCCTTATATGAGGAATGTAATTTAAATTCACGGTTTGTTATTGTTTTTTTCCATCGTGAAATTTTGAGCTGACGCATTGAGGCGACCCAACGAAGCGACGGGCGCTTTTTTAAATCCCTTATATTAACTTCGCGGACGTCTCTCTCTGTCTGTCTCTCTCTCATCATCTCATGGGCTCGGCGGGCGGAAAAACAGAAGTCAAAAATGACCCACTTCCAATGATCCGATCAAACTGAAATTTGGCACACGGACCCGTCTTACCTAACAATGCATCGTATCAAAATTTCAGATCGATCGAACTTACGTAATTAAATTAATGCATTTTTAGTTTATCCTTATATAAAGTATGTAATTCAAATTCACTGTTTGTTATTGTTTTTTTCCACGTGAGTTTGAGTTGACGCTTAGACGTCGACCGTCGTGCCGACACCCCCTCACGTCCCATCCCCCGTTAAAAGACAGGGACATCACTCGGTGTCAGTCTGTAAATGCTTATCACATTTGAAAACAATCAATACTGTTAGTTATGACTCATATATAAGGGATTTATAGTCAAAAACTTTGTTTTTACGGGTTTGTTTTTTAAATCCCTTATATTAACTTCGCGGCCGTCTCTCTCTGTCTTGGGCTCGGCGGGCGGGCGGGCGGAAAAACAGAAGTCAAAAATGACCCACTTCCCATGATCCGATCGAACTGAAATTTGGCACACGGACCCGTCTGACCTAACAATGCATCGTATCAAAATTTCAGATCGATCGAACTTACCGTAATTAAATTAATGCATTTTTAGTTTATCCTGATATGAGGTATGTAATTCAAAATTCACTGTTTGTTATTGTTTTTTTTCTTCCAGTTTCACATGAGTTTGAGTTGACGCCGACCGTCGTGTTGACGCCGACCGTCGTGCCGACACCCCCTCACATCCCACCCCCATTTATTAAAGACAAGGGACATCACTCGGTGTCAGTCTGTAAATGTTTGAAAATAATCAATACTGTTAGTTATGTCTCATATATAAGGGATTTATAGTCAAAAACTTTGTTTTTACGGGTTTGTTTTATTAAATCCCTTATATTAACTTCACCGGCGTCTCTCTCTGTCTTGGGCTCGGCGGGCGGGCGGGCGGAAAAACAGAAGTCGAAAATGACCCACTTCCCATGATGCGATCGAACTGAAATTTGGCACACGGACCCGTCTGACCTAACAATGCATCGTATCAACATTTCAGATCGATCGAACGTACCGTAATTAAATTAATGCATTTTTAGTTTATCCTTATATGAGGTATGTAATTTTAATTCACGGTTTGTTATTGTTTTTTTGCCACGTGAAATTTTGAGCTGACGCATTGAGGCGACCCAACGAAGCGACGGGCGCTTTTGTTTACATTTTACGTGTCACTCTGAGCTCGGTCAAGCGAATCGGTGACCAGACTTTTCCCCTCTCCCCCCCCCCACCCCTCCCCCCCACTAGGGTTATGATGCAAAGTTGAGTTAAGACAGATTCAGTCTGTAAATGTTTGAAAATAATCAATACTGTTAGTTATGTCTCATATATATGGGATTTATAGTCAAAAACTTTGTTTTTACGGGTTTGTTTTATTTAAATATTGTTTTTCATAAATAAAGTCTTGAACAATTTTTGTCTCGGTCATGTGCACTGAGCTGGCCAAGAATAGAGTTTAACTAATAACTGCTGTGAAAAGTCCAAACAGAATATCCGGATTATTGATTAATGTTTCAATGAAATTTTTGCCGACTGAGTACCCGGATGCTCTATTAAAAGATTTCCGCCATCAAATGACAAGGTCTTTACATTGGCAAGAGTACAGTCTCATATGTTATTGTTACCAGCAAGTGTCACCAAGTGCAGTTACTCATGGTGTCACCCATCTTGATGGTGTCACCCCTCTTGATGGTGTCACCCCTCTTGATGGTGTCACCCCTCTTGATGGTGTCTCCCCATCACGCCTTTCACCATAGACCTCCTCCGAGTCTGCCAGTGCCAAATATCGGGAAAATACAGAAGTTTACATCTTGGCGTCACCCCTCTTGATGGTGTCACCCAGTGCGGTCTGCACCCCCCCCCCAGCACACAACTAGTGACGGGTCTGGCAAGGACAAAGTCTAGCACAAACATAAATATCTTGTCCCATGACCGTTTGGCTCTCACACCCACGCACTACCTCCTCCCACATTCTGCACACTGCGCACTTCTTGTATTTACCATTGATTTCAATATTATGTACTGACTAGTGTATCACCCGTCAAAATTGACGGAAGTTTTCAAAATAAATACACATCAGATTAAAAAATAACGTAATACAGAACTTTGATTTATTTAATTATTTTTTTATATTCATTTATTATCATATTGAACAATTTTATGCGGAACGTTCGAAAAGTGTTATTTTTGGTGCAGCACTATAAAACAAAATCGATCGCAGCGCCAACTAACAGCATTACATCCATTCGCAGCGCCACCTAAATTACAACACATACAGACAACGGGAATTATGTTTTTGATAGTCAGAGGCTTAACAATTACTTGGCATCGGGGCAGTTGCCAAGGGCGCCGAGAGCTAATCCTCCAAGAATCTATTTATTCTGTATAATTTAGTATTTTCCCAATTTCTCATGGGCGCCAAAAATGATCTAGCCAAGGGCGCGAAAAACCCAGCAACGCTTCTGCTGATAGTTACCGAAAAAAGCATGTTTCTGCTACTGTTGGAGTGCGCCCCGTATCAAGCGCATTCGCCTGGAGCAAGGGTTCAATCCGTGCCGTGTGAGGTGAGACGTGTCAGGGTATTTGAGGTGGCGATACGTGTCCCTCCCTCTCTCACTCGTCCTGCGCATTGACATGTTTTATCTGGCCCAGTAGACATGGCAATACGTTGGGTCCCGGTTGTCCGGTATTGACACGTTTTATCGGGTACAAGTCCGGAGTCAAACTCCGGTAGACATGGGGATTAGAGACGGGGGTATACATGTGCTGAGTTTGAGAATACGATCTGTTTGTTTTAGATATGCGCACAAAGATGCCGAGAGCCATGATGGCATTGCGCCGGGGGTTCTAATTATTTTTTCAATGGCGTCAAGTCAGTTTTAGCTTTCTCCCATACGCAATTAGATATTATTTGATTTGAATGATTGAGAGTCGATTTTGAATTTTTTCTTGACAATTCCATTAAGTACCAATACTATAGTATTTACTTGAATTCATTGAAATCGTAGCTGGACAAATTTATATGTAGCATTATGTAATAACCAAATTTGTAGGCTGCTATTTAAAACAACTTTCATTTACTGATTGTTACAAATATTTCATATCTTCATTGTCTTAGTTAAAAATGTTAACAAGAAGTCATTTTTTTTTAAACACTATCCCATATTGTAAATCAGAACCTGACCCATGAATAATAACCTTTTAAATAAGTTCCCGACCCGTCACAAAGTCTATATAATCAGTTTTTAAAATTATGTTATAAACCCCACACTTTTAAAGCACTTAATTTGTTTTAGATGTAAAATTGTTCAATTTTTGCTTAATTACAATTATTGTTCTTCAGCAGGACTTTGAAAATACGTCAATTTCAAGATTAAGCGTAGACATTGGTACAATAGATGCAACAATTATTTTCTAAAACTTTAATAATCATTTTAGGGATTAAGGATTATCCAGACTCCAGACAACTCTTTATGTAGAGCAGCGCCATATCGTTTCAAGGGCGACAACTACCCCCTTTAAACTTAATCTGTGAGTTCGAGAGTTCTGGCAGGGCTTTCATGTTGTTTTTACAATGCTAATTTTTGTTACCGAGTTGAAGGCATCCACATGTCAGCACGAACTCCTACATCAGAGCCCCACCACCTCCCCCGCTTCCGTTTTGGTCTAAATATAAATTTTAAGATCAACAACCACGCTTTAGAGCTGGGGGGGGGGCATCGCCGTGACGTATCACATCCATGATTTCGGGTTAATATGTTTACCTTGCGATCAGGCGAAACACTTTGTCTCAACTGTCGGAAAAATTTTATGGCACATAAAAATCTGTCTACACTCTTGCTCCTGCAACTTTGCTTCTGAAAAAAAATTCTCCTCTTACCTTACTCCTACGTTCTTGCTCTTGAATCTCTATTTCTATATCTGTGCTCCCAAATACCGTCATTTTATATTCATGCACCCACATCTTCGCGCCTATATGATTGGACTAAGAAACGTGTATCACATTGCTATGACAAAGTTCGCTCCTACAAATTTGGACAGCGAATTCGCGTCACGAATTGGGCGTTCAACCTTCTTTGTAGAATCTTATCTAAGGAACCGGGCATGTAGAATTTGGCTTGAAACAATGCTTGCAGCGCCCAGAGGCGTCACTAGGGGATGCGGTTTGCGCGGACCGCACCGGGTGACACCGTCACAAGGGGTGACGACGAAACGTAAAATTATGTATATTCCCGTTACTCGGCACGGACAGACTCGGAGAAGATCTTCGGGGTAGGTAGTGAGTGGGTGACGCCATGAGCTACACCGCACTGGGTGACACCGGCTCTAGTGACGCCGCTGGTAGTACCTTCTTGGACATTTATTGTTCTGGGGGAAACAAAGGAGAAAAAAAATAATGAAAAAAAAATAATATACGCTTTATTCTAAAATGTAATCGATTTCATTAGAAAGAATCGAAGGCTAATAATCGAAGACCAATCTGTTAATGTCTATCTAGGAGGAGGATTTCGCGTTTTTATTTCAGAGACTATCAACGAATAAGACAGAGCTTGGAGATTATTATTAACAAGATCCGACCCGCGACGTAGCATACTCCGCAGAATTACTCATTGATTATGATTGATAGTGCAAATAAAGGGGGGAAAGAAAGGGCACAAACTTCTCGCAGTGCGCATTATGGTAGTTGTTTCGAAGCATTACTTTCTTTCCCACTATAAAGTGCGTCACAGTGCAGTGTGGAAAAAGCGGCGCGGTGCGGGTGTGCACACTACTACATATATATTGACTGCGTCTTGCTACCTCAAGATCTCTGGCGAATTATATATATTGGGGCTTGTCATTTCTAAAACCGGAAAACGTCATAACTCATTGAGTAATGTTCTATTTTTAGATTACATTTTAGCGGAACAATGTTTTGAAGCATAAATACAGTCGAATCCATACATTTTCAAAATTGTTAGCATAGTGAAATTACGAAACTGTTTTTTTCTTGTTCAAGTCCAATAAGCTGTCTTAAATTAACGAATAATTAACAAATAGCTGATAAGATACTTCCTTCTCAATATACCTACATTTACATATTGACTCGTATCTTTTATTAAATTTTATGAATTTCGTTCCCCCCAAAAAGAACCGTATATTTCTATTAATAGATTTCCGCCACATTATGACAAGGCCTATAGATAAAATATTTAAATAAATTAAACCCGGCGGAAGTAAAGAAAAAAACAACCCACTAATCATCTATAATCTATTGTATTGTAAGTCCCGTCACACGCTTCACTCATCAGCTGTTGTATTGTACGTCCCGTCCCACGCTTCACTCATCAGCTGTTGTATTGTACGTCCCGTCCCACGCTTCACTCATCAGCTGTTGTATTGTACGTCCCGTCCCACGCTTCACTCATCAGCTGTTGTATTGTAAGTCCCGTCCAACATGCTTCACTCACCAGCTGTTGCATTGTATGTCCCGTCCCGCATGCTTCACTCACCAGCTGTTGTATTGTAAGTCCCGTCCCACGCTTCACTCATCGGCTGTTGTATGGTAAGTCCCGTCACACGCTTCACTCATCAGCTGTTGTATTGTAAGTCCCGTCCCACGCTTCACTCATCTGCTGTTGTATTGTAAGTCCCGTCCCACGCTTCACTCATCAGCTGTTGTATGGTAAGTCCCGTCCCACGCTTCACTCATCAGCTGTTGTATTGTAAGTCCCGTCCCAGGCTTCACTCACCAGCTGTTGTATGGTAAGTCCCGTCCCACGCTTCACTCACCAGCTGTTGTATTGTAAGTCCCGTCCCACGCTTCACTCACCAGCTGTTGTATGGTAAGTCCCGTCCCACGCTTCACTCACCAGCTGTTGTATTGTAAGTCCCGTCACACGCTTCACTCACCAGCTGTTGTATTGTACGTCCCGTGCCATGCTTCACTCACCAGCTGATGAGAGATGAAGGTAAACACGAGCCTGTGTATTATATGGGCATTAGCCAGACCCCCGGTCCGCAACGCTCTCAGACGCCAGTGTTTATGTATATGACATTCTAGTATAATCAGTTTCCTGGAAGAAATAATAAACAAGGTCGGGTAATGCGCCGACAACATAGAGGGATACGAAAAACAGGGGAGAGAATTACTCATAAAGGAGATTATTTTTGGTTCATGGATATTTTGTATTTAAGATCTCTAAAACACTAGTTCGGAGAAGATGTGTCCTTTTATGGGGTTATCCTGTTTGCTAGGTATTTTCTACGCCCGTGTTTTCTGGTTATAAAATTTCCGAAGTAAAAAAAGAAAAGAAAAATACAAACTCCCAATAGGTTGTGAATGGTAATTTGAAACAAATATTTATGTGTCTTGTAATTAGAAGCTATTTTATTCTTGAAATGAACTTATGTGTTGGACTTCTTTAAAACATTTCTTTACGTTTTTGCAATTACATGATGTTTTGATTTGTTTATGTTATTTCTAGCGGTCCTCGACCTTAGTCATAAAGCTTTTAGTCTCATTGCATAAGTAGACAAATATTTTTGAAAGAACATTTTAGAACTTAATTCAATATATATACAAATACATATATATTCCCAAAATGAGATGAGATCAAATCATTAAGAATAATTCTATGTTGAAATATTTTATTAGTATAGCTTACAAGTGAAGTTTTATATCAAATTTTCATAAAAATAATTATTTGTTTAAAAATTGTCTTAGAATCGTTTTTTTAAAGGGAAATATCATTCGAGTTTTCAACTTAAATAAATGACAGCATTAATGCAGCTTTTACTTATTTACATTCTCCCCAGGTGACCCAAAGATTCACCAACTGCTGACAAGTTTTATTTATTAAGTGGGTCAACTACCATTGTGACCAGAGGAGAGAACTCCATTCATTCCATCAAAAACAACGCTACATCATGAGTTACATTTCTTTACGCACGCTTCTCCCAAAATGTTTCACGCAAAGTGCCACAAGGACGAATCACGGCATGGGCATCCACTTAACTTTGACGTTTCTCATTTTGACCAGCAAAATTTTAGCCGCCACAACGCCTTACGACAACCCCGTCACGCATCTTCACGCTGACTCGTTTCTTGACCCATGCAAGGCCGCTGGCTATCTCTACGACGTGGCTCTTGCAGACGACGAATACAAAGCCCTCACCAGCGCGGCCGCCCAAGCGCTTCTACCGGTAACACACAACGAGACGGAGTCGCTGCACGAGCTGCAGGTGGAAGACCCTGTCAGCCACGCAAGAACCAAGGGTTCAAATGTCGCCAAAGACAGGGAGCGGACCAATCAGATCAAACTACTGGCAACCGACGTGCAGTCTCTGAAAAATATTTTAGACGAGAAAAAGTTAGAATTGAAAAAGGGTTGTAAGTTAAAAGATAAAGCCGCATGCAAGAGCATAAAGATGGCATTGAGAGAGGATGTTAAAAAAACTAGGATGAAGTTGAAAAAAGCTCAAAAAACAGATGGTAACGTTCCAAAACAATGAAAAGAAAGGACCCAGTGCTGAAACACCTAGGGCAAAGGGAAACAAAAAATCCCCAAATGAAAAGAAACCTAAAATTGTCAAGTCTAGAGGAGGATCAAGGGTGAGACGAGCCGCCACGGCGCGGAAAGAGAGGCTTTGGGACTACGGCGTCATCCCGTACGTCATAGAGGCCAACTTCTCTGCCGCCAACAAGGGCCTCTTCCAACTCGCAATGAAGCACTGGGAGAACTACACGTGCATCACGTTCAAGCCGAAAGAAGCCGAGGACGACAACCACATTGTCTTCACGGAGAGGCCGTGCGGGTGCTGCTCGTTTGTCGGGAAGAGGGGAAACGGCGCGCAAGGGATTTCCATCGGGAAAAACTGCGACAAGTTCGGCATTGTCGTTCATGAGCTGGGACACGCCGTTGGGTTTTGGCACGAACACACCCGGCCTGACCGAGACCAGCACGTGCAGATCCTGTATAAAAACGTCATGGTCGGACAGGACTACAACTTCAAGAAACTGACGTCGAATGACGTCAACTCACTGGGAGAGACGTATGACTTTCGGCAGCATCATGCACTACGCGAGGAACACGTTCGGGCGAAGCACCTACCTGGATACCATCCTACCCCAGCGAAAGCCCGGAGTCCCCGTCCGACCGGAAATAGGTCAGAGGGTGAGGCTGAGCCCGGGGGACATAAGGCAGGCCAACAAGCTGTACAACTGTCCGAGCTGTGGGAAGACCCTCCAGGAATCTTCGGACAAGTTCAGTTACACGCCGAAGCCCGGGGTTTCTGAGCTTTGCCAGTGGCGCATATCGGCGACACACGGCGAGAAGATTGTCTTGAACATCACCCAGCTCGACATCCCCAAGTCTTACAACTGCGAAGACGATTACCTGGAAGTTCGAGACGGACACTACATCAAGTCGCCGCTGCTCGGCCGTTTCTGCGGAGATAATCTCCCGGAGACGTTGTTTTCTGGTACCCGGATGTGGATAGAGTACAGGACCCGAAACGGGGGAGGGCGGGGATTCTCGGCGCAGTATGAATCCATCTGCGGCGGAGAAATAACCAAAGAGGAAGGCTTCCTTTCGAGCCCTAACTATCCTGATGACTATCGCCCTCAGAAGAACTGCGTGTGGAAAATAACCGTCGAGGAAGGTCTCCACGTGGCCCTCAAGTTCCAGTCTTTCGACATCGAGAATCACGACGGTTGTGTTTACGACTACCTCGAGGTAAGAGATGGACCCACGGAGCAGTCGCCGCTCGTCGGGAAGTTCTGCGGCTACCGTCTCCCCGATGACATCAGATCCTCTGGTAGGCACTTGTACGTCAAGTTCTCCAGCGACGGGTCCGTCCAAAAAGCCGGATTCTTCGCCAGGTTCGTGAAGGAGTTCGATGAATGCGACTACGAGAACCACGGCTGCGACCACGTGTGCATCAACACCCTGGGCAGCTTCAGGTGCGAGTGCCGCATCGGGTACGAGCTTCATTCTGACGGCAAGCGGTGCGAGAAGGCGTGCGGCGGCTACATCCACGCGGAGAACGGCACGATTACGTCCCCTTCCTACCCGGACATCTACCCGCCCAACAAGCAGTGCGTGTGGCAGATTGTCGCCCCCAACGACCACAAGATCAACTTGAACTTCACGCATTTCGACATCGAGGGCCACAACCAAGGGTGTGAGTACGATTCCGTCACCGTCGACAGGGGACAAAGCGGAGAACAGAAATCGTCGGAGATTTTCTGCGGCAACACGATCCCCGCACCCGTCACCTCTGACGGGAACACCATCAGGATCGAGTTCAAATCTGACAACACCGTTCAGAAATCCGGCTTCACCGCGGCGTTCATGACCGACAAGGACGAGTGCGTCGTCAACAACGGCGGGTGCCAGCACATCTGCAAAAACACCATCGGGAGCTACCACTGCGCGTGCCAAAACGGCTTCACGCTCCACGATGACCTGCACGGCTGCAAGGAAGGGGGCTGCCATTCGGAAATCACGTCACAGCAAGGCACAATCACCAGCCCGAACTATCCCGAGTACTATCCCAGCAAATCGGATTGCGTGTGGCTGATCAAAACTGCCCTGGGCCACAGGATCGAGCTGGTGTTCCGAGACTTCGAGATCGAGCCGCACCAGGAGTGCACCTACGACCACGTCGTGGTGTTCGACGGCGAGGACAGGAACGCCCGCAGCATCGGCATCTTCTGCGGCGCCGCAGTCCCGGAACCGGTCGTCTCCAGCGGAAACCGGATTTTCATGATCTTCTTCTCCGACGCCTCGGTCCAGCGGAAGGGCTTTAAAATCGAACACCGGACCAAATGCGGGGCCCGCCTCGAGGCCACGTCCGCGCCCCAGCTGTTGATATCGCACGCCGGGTTCGGGGATAAGAACTACGACAATAAGGAGGACTGCGACTGGAAGATTCACTGCCGGGACGGCCTGAAGATTCAGCTTACGTTTACGTTCTTCAACCTGGAGCATGAAGCCGAGTGCAGGTACGACGCGGTCAGCGTGATGGACGGGGGCTACGAGACGGACCCGGCGTTGGGGGTTTACTGCGGCGCGGATATCCCGGGAGTCATTCGCTCGAGTTCCTCCGCCTTGTTTATCAGATTTCGGTCGGACGACACCATCAACAGGAAAGGGTTCTCGTTGACATTCAGCGCAGTGGAACCAGAGCCGAGCCCGAGTATTGGCGACAAACCAGTAGCTGTTCCGAAGTTGTAGACCTTTAAAGGAGGATTTATTTATCGGTTCAAATCGATGAGGGTCCTCTCCCCCCAACCCCCCACCCCCACCAAGAGAATCAACTCAATTCCTCATTATTGTGTGATATTCACTTACAAACATTCACTTAATTTACGTGCCACTTCTTTATGGATGTCGATGGTTGTATTTTTATAACTAATTTGTATGTTTCGTAATTTTAGTATTTTTATAACTACTTTGTACAGCAAGTTTTAATCATTGTTATGTGTCGAATAAATATTGTTTTTATCCATGCTCTTTCTTTTTTTCTGTTGATAGTTTTATTTTTAGATTTTAAGAAAATATTTTCCCCGCTCAGTCAATTATTTTTGAGTATTTCTTCTGTCATATGTAAACTGACGGAAACTGTAAATACGCATTAGATAAAATATTAAAACTGAAATAAAAGACGATAGCTGTTTTAAATTCATCCACTCTTACACCCATATCTTGGGTACGGTTCTTCTCCTCACTACGCCTATGACTGAGACTTGAGACCCAGTCGTAGCTCATCATCACGTGGGTTTATTATTGGGGTAGGATGACGTAAGAAACGGATGAACATTTTAAATACCAGTAGTTGGCATTCAGACACATTAACCTGGCCTCATAGCCCCCCCCCCTTTTTCGCGCGTGGAGTCACGCCCCTCTACTCTCTCATTCATCATAAGGCATTTCTGCGCACGTACAAAGCATACATTTTTCAATGCTAAAATGATGTTTACACCTTCATACAAATAAATATATATATTAATTTCTCGGTTAATTTGTCGTTTAATCGTTTAATATTTTAACGATTAAAATTTTTTTAACGATTAATCGACCTACCACTTATACATGTACTGGAAGTCAAAAAGTAAAATATTTCGGCCGATAAATATAAACTAATTTCCAAACGATTACACGAACATTTTGGTTTTAAACTATTGACTGACGTGAATTTTCAAAATGTTGATAAATGTTATTGTGTCCATTGATAGAAATCGTTTGCCTTCCATGCAATGTTCCCTCTAAGTCTATGCTTCCTTGGTCCGTGTGCAAAGTTAAAAAAACAACAACTCGTGTACAAGGGTGCAAAACGTCCATTTTTGTTTTTTTGCAATATTTTAAAAAAATTTCCTGCGCGGTGATTCTAAACTCCTGCGTGGCGTCGGTCAAATACCTGCGCAGCCACGCTGCTTAAAGGGAACATTGCTACCATGGTTCTAACACTTCGCTTACATATCACCTGCAAACCAACATCCACTACAGTATCGGAAACTTCATGTGAACGATTGTTAAGCTCGGTTGGTTATATTGTCGATAGGACCCGCTCATCACTTGAACCAAATAATGTCAACACACTTGTCTGTTTGCGTTGTAGATTAAAAGATGTCATATAAAGAAGACATTCCAGTGTTATTTCGATTTTCAAGTAATATAATAAATGTAACTTATGACACCATAAATTTCAATTTTTGGCTTTAATCGAAATTAACGATTAATTAATCGTTAATTTTTCTACAGTTAACGATTAAATTTAAATTAATCGTTAACAGCCCTAATATATATGTATTTGTATATAAACATATACTGAGATCTATAAAGACTAAACGTATCAGAACTTAACGCCTATTTTTTTGTGTGAAACCTATATGTAATACTAAGATATTTGATAAACATATTGTTTAGCTGAGTTCTTCAGGTACTGAAGAGGATCATTTAATTTAAGTTGTTCTCGATGTGTTCTTAATTGATAGCACAATTTTTAAAAATCTCAAATTGGCTATACCCAAATTTCTGTGACGGTACGATTTTTATCGCAAAGAATCTTTCAAATGTTCTGCTCTATTGGCAACTTTTGAGTTGTTTTTAGTTTTTTCAACCCTGCATTAGATCCTTCCAATTATTCCTCATGCAATGACTTGAAACTCGTGACATTCTTACTCTTGGCCTTTTCCCATATGAGTTAGACACCTGACTTCATCACATTGACTGAAACTCCAGACACCATTGGTGTTGGCCCTTTTTCAAATAACGTGAGACTCCCGACACTGATGGCCTTTATCGATTGACAAATTTAATGACAATGAACCAACCCAACCCACCCACCCTCCCCCTATTCTCACAAACACACGTCTTGCCACAGCCAGCGTGAGCGGGCAGTCGTTTTTATTGGATCAAGTCATTACCAGCAGTCGTATACCTAACACACATGCTCCACGCCCAAGTGGTGAGATTCAACTATCAGGCCATCTACCACACACCATCACATTGACGACAATGTTTTGTGATCATCAATGCCAGCTCGGGTGCTGAGAATTACACACTGTAAAACAACACATTACTATTTTTTTAAAATGTTGTGAGTACTTAGTTATGATTGTGATAATTAATATTTTTACTTTTTTACACAAGAATTATTATTGATTTTTTTCCCTTAAATTTTATTGTACAGTATATTCACTCCTATTAAATTTAATACAATTTCTTTACTAACATAGTTCAATATTTTTTTAATGAGAATTGTTTCTATTTTAAAACATATTTCTTTTAGCTCATTTTTCATTATTGAGGATTATAGTAATTTATAGACCAGTAAACATTATTTTCAGCTACTATCTTAAAGTTTAATACTCCGGCATCTATAATTCCAACAGACTTGCTGTCGTATCTGCAGCTCTCCCATTGGCTATTGGACAGTCTTGGGTCTACGTATTTCACTAAAATCGTTGGCCATTGGACATTCTTGAGAGTGCATTTCTCTACTCATATTCGCTGTTTGTGAAAGTCTTTACGCCATACTTATCTCTACGTAACTTTGACGCGCCATGCTCGCAATGCCTATCTTGTTATTCACGGTCTCTGTTGCCATGGAAACAAGCATTCCTCTGCATAACGACACCAGCAACCACACTGGTTACAGTACAGACCAAGGAGAGTTCGTCAATGTAACTGAAAGTCAACAGAACGCGACAGATCGTGCCCCTACCATTGCCGGGGTTTCGGTGGGTATACAATCTGACGCCAGTGTGAAGCAGTCTTCATTCCCAAGCTTCAGTCATCCCCCCTCCCCGAAAGCAGTCAACCTTTGGGACGATGGCGTGATTCCCTTTGTGGTAGATGGAAACTTCACGGCGGAAGCGAAGAGAATTTTATTCGATGCCATGATAAGGTGGGAACTGGACACGTGTGTCGTCTTCGTTGATAAAATACCCGCGCATAAAGACTACGTCGTTTTCACCAAGCTGCCCTGCGGCTGTTGTGCCCCGGTAGGGAACCCACGGACCGGACCGCAACCCGTGTCCATCGGAAACGGTTGCGAGAACATCGGAATAGTTCTACACGAACTGGGTCACGTCATTGGATTTCCGGATGTGACGAATGTCCGGACGCAGATGGGTGAGCGAATAAATGCGAGCGATTCTGTCAACGGAAGTGACGCGAATATTACACAGGAGTTTGAATCGCTAGCTAACCTAACCAATGACGTCAATTTGACCAGTGTAACAGAAGGTGTCACCAAAACGCAGGAGAAACAAGCCGCTTCAACCCCAGGGCCTAAGATACACGATAGCATCATGGCGTATGGGGAAGGCAAATTTCAGAGCAAAGTTTATTCCAACAATCCCGATGACGTCAGATACGTCGATTCGGCCGATTTCATCATTGACTTGAAAATGAAAATGTATATATCGGATGTCAAAGCGACGAAAGAGCTTTACCGTTGTCCGCAATGCGGAGAGTCCTTTCATGCCTATAACGGCAACGTCAAATATATTCCCGCGAAAAATGCATCGAGCATGTGTCAGTGGCGTATCATCGGTGGGTACGGGGAGGTCATATTTTTCAACATCACTCGACTACAGTTCAACGGCAGCTGTGGTGAGAATTATTTAGAGTTTCGGGACGGGCCAAGCAAAAGCTCGCCCCTTCTGAAAAAATTATGTGCCGGCCGTTTCCCCCTGACGGTGACGTCTACGGGATCTCGAATGTTCATCGAACACGTATCCGGCGCTGGGATGGTGGGCAACGAGTTCGAAGGAAACTATACGATTCTGTGTGGCGGAGATGTTGAAATCAAAGATCAAGTTTATCTGGCGAGTACGAACTACCCTTACGAGTATATGCCGAAACAGAACTGCTCGTGGAGGTTATCCGCTGGGAAGGGGTTCAAAGTTCAGTTTGAAATGGAAGAGTTTAAACTCGAGGGAAGCGAGGGGTGCGCGTCCGATTACTTGGAGGTAAGGGACGGGCCCACTGCGTCGTCAAACCGAATCGGCAGATATTGCAGCCGCTCGATCCCGAAGGCGTTTGTTTCTTCGGGCGACAGCTTGTTCGTGACCTTCGTCAGTGATGGCAACTACCAGACAAGTGGCTTTTTGGCAAAAGTCGTCAAGCGAAAAGTCACGTGATGAACTGGACATTTTGGAAGTTAGTGCGCGTGCGCGCTCAGTTTGCCAGGTGTTTTCTCTAAGAAAGAAAATTTTGCGACAAAAGTTAGTAGTAGAATCGACTCAGCAGCCTCCACTGTCAACAAATAAAGAATCGATTAAATGAAGAATTTAAACTGAAACAAAATATTTTCAAAAACTTCCCCTTTGCATTTTCTTTGAGTATCAAAATTGTCTATGCTAAACAACATTAAAATTTCAAACACCAGCTCCGGTTTCGATTATTTTAAACATGGTATTTCTTGCCGGCTCTATTCGCTTTTGACCTACTCAAATATACAAGGGATTCCAACGAGTGTTTACAACGCAATGATACTTAACAATGTATATCGTTTGTGGAAGAAACCAGCCATGCAGCCTAGTAGTAAAGGAAACTAATTATACTCATAATCATTTATTGGAAAGGTCTCACCGCTAGAAGTGTGCTCCGGCACTATGAATACTATCATGAGATAATACGATTTCACCCCTAAACGCGTTTTAGATTTTGTCAGCTTACAGCTATAATATAATTTCCATATTAAATGGCTCGAGCTGTTGCCTATTATAGCGAGTCTGTGATGTTAATGGATATTCGGGTTCAGTTTTGATGCGGGTGTGTGTCGTTAGAGTTTGTGGTGTGAGCACGGTGTTCATGTGTGGTTGTGTATATAGTATATGATGTTTATGGTGTTCAAGCGTGATGTGTGTATAGTATCTGTTTTGTGTATTTTGCTATGGCGTTCCTGCATAGTGTGTGGTGTTAAAATTCGTGTATGTGTGTGCAAGAAGTTGGTGTGTTGTGTAAAGTGATTTGAGGTGATTATGTGTCTGATGTGAGTTTTTTGTTAGCGGTGTTAGTGAGTGTTGGTAATACTGATGTTGGTGTGTGTACTTACAGTTCGGGTACGTCAATGTAACATTGGAGTGTGTACTGTAAGTATGTGCTTTAACCTCAGGAACAGAATCTCATAACGTAACTCTTTAACGCCTTTCTAAGCACTTATATTCTGCAAGCTCTCCAATTAAAGAAACGAAAAGTCGCGGAAGTAATTGTAAATATAAGTGTATGCAACCAATATTTATTTATTACACAAATAAATATTTATTTTATAACATATTTTATTAAATTACCTGGATAATTGGTAAATTCATTGCAAATAAATACTGTGTTTAATCCAGTACTTAAGGTATTAATTAACTATAACAAGTAATTTTTACTTCAACTATATTTGAAAAACACTCATTAACTAGTATTTATTCCTATGGACAAGCAAGCGATTAAAATGAAAGTAACGATTTTTAATTTAATGAGTATTAACAGAAAACATTTAAAAAATGAATTTTTAAAGTTAAGTCTTTCTGAATTACAATTTAACACAGAATATTGTTAAAAAAACTTATTTTTTACACTAGTCTTTTTTTTAAAATCAAAGATGCGTTTAAATGCTTTGTCTTAAAAGTTTTAAATTGACCTTAATTCAAAACCTTCCAAAATTTTATAAGTTGTAAGACTAACACTAGCGTTTAGAATTTGGTCATTATAATTTAAGAATATAAAACTTTCATGTTTTGTTTTTAATCATAACATTTAAATCTAAAAAATGACAAAAATATAATTAATAAATTCATCTTTTTTTTAAAACTTAGTTTTTTTTTAAAATGCAACAGATAAACCTTGCAGCGCTGCCAGGAGGTTCCACATCTTATTAATAATTATTAATATCCTAGCAATAGTACAACATATCGTCCAGTCCTGTTTTTGACAGCATAGTAATGCCCAAACTCTGATGTGTATCAGCCATGGTATCCGGTTGGGCCCTGAAAAAGATGATGATCATGAACATCCGATTTTCTCAAGAAGACGCAAGGGGAGGGGGGGCTGTGAATTGGCCGATATTGGATATTCCCGCCCCGCCCCCAAGCCCTGGCCTATAAAAGAGCTGCACCCTCACACGCCAATGTCATTTTCATCTTCCAGTTCTTTTGTCTTAAATCGAAGACCAGTACCGTATTCCATGTGTCGAATGAAACCAGAATCTTTCTCTTCTAGCTTTGGCAGCTCGTTTGACCCTTGACCCACTTGCAGACGAATCAGTCTTTTTTCCTACTCCTTGAAGCGTTTCCATTAGCTTTAGAAGCATCAACTCGTATTATGTCCAAGACAGAGTTGGACTTAGAATGCCCGATGCTCGTCTCTTTGAGCGTGCGCAGTAGCGTCTTTAACCTTTTCAACTCTGACCTTATGTGTTTCACGTCCTCCCGGAACATCATCATTCTGTTTACGCACTGAGCTTCGTTTCTTAGTTGGCAAACTTTTTTCATCTGAGCCCTCTTCTTTTGTAGCTTGGCCTTCTGGAACTTCAACTTTGCTCTCACCTGCTTCAATGTTAGTCGTTGGTCAGCGGCGTTGGCCGGTGTAAGGGTTCCTGCCCTTGTCGGCAGCAGTTCATTACCGTTGTTGTTACCTCTGAGTAAATAGAGCATATTTCTTGCTATTGCTTGATGCTGTCGGACAGACAGAGCCATGACGTTCGTTCCGAAGCTGAGAGTTCCATCAGGGTCAAGAGATAAGCCGTTGGCTGGTAATTTAACTCCGTTTAGGTCTGACGCTGAAACTGTTTTGGAAAGTGTTAGAAAAACAAGTGACAGAGTGACGCAGATGACTTGATTTCCTGTTCTAAAGACACGGTCGTCTTCACGTCCCCTTGCAGGCAGGGCGTCATAGCGAGATTTGAGCATTTGTAGCCAGAACTCTAAAGAGATGTAACTCATTATTAAAAGTTTTTTCATAAGACTGTAATAGAGTTCTCTCCCCGAAGCTACGCTACAAAGTCGATGAAGAGTCACATTAGCTCCACACATAGCTCCTGGGGCTCCATAAATAAATGAGACACGAGCATCTGTTGTCGGACCATCTGAAAATGAATATTTTTTATTAAATTAATTTATTATAAAACTATCGTTTCTCCAACATTTAGAAGTGATTACGATTTTTGTTTTTAAAAATCGCTTTCTCATCCCAATGAGGCTGGGTCGTTTATTCAATCCTGTATTACTGGACACATATAATTACATATACTCTTGCATATATTTTTTTAAATTTTAACTTTGAAA
Source organism: Ampullaceana balthica (assembly GCA_944989445.1). Lineage (NCBI taxonomy): Eukaryota > Metazoa > Mollusca > Gastropoda > Lymnaeidae > Ampullaceana > Ampullaceana balthica. The sequence continues at coordinate 1,275,038 of CALYLW010000059.1, forward strand.
TAAATTTAGTTTCGTCAATTTTGTGTCAATCATTGGTTTGTCGATGCCACCCATTTTGGCTGCCACAGAGAAAAAGTACAATTTCCAATATATATATATATATATATATATATATATATATATATATATATATATATATATATATATATATATATATATATATATATATATATATACATACGTACATACATACATACATATATATAATAAATATATATATATAATTATTGTTGAATCCTATTTGGTAATTTTGCATTGGTTAAAACATTTTTAATGTGCACGTAGACTAGTAACTGGAAAGTCCGCGATAAAGGGCTGAATGATATTTGATAACGTTCGAAGAACATCTCAGAGACTGCGTGAGGAACAGCGTTGAAGGGTAAAATTAGTAAACGACAATTTAAGTAAGATTTGACAGTTAAATTTAGCCAGCAACTTACATCGCGTGAGTTGTTTGCATCCGGGGCAAGTCACAGATTAAATCACGAGCCTCTCAATAATTTAGCAGCTCTATAATTAATGTTAGCGACTCACAATTATAGCACCTCTTAATGTGAGAACTACTTATCTTAATTCGCATAGTTCCGTTTTAAACCAGTACTCACTCTTGCTATGCTAATTTACTAATCTAACACAAACACAAAGATATTTATATGTGTGTGTGTGTGTGTTTTATAATTAGGACGCCCCTGTGACGTGTGCTTCTTTGCGAAAGCCCCTCATAGCTCTTAGAATGCCATCGTATTACAGCCCACGTGCAAAAACAAAAAAACACAATTTGCTTAAACTAGCGGCACGTATCACTGTGACGAGAAATCACATAAAAACGGAAATAAAATTCTACACGGACACACACAGAAAAACTCATAATTAACAAACATGTTCATATACTTACCCCATAAACACATCACATACAGAAACAAATAAACTCATATATAACAACAATGTACATCTACTTACCCCATAAACACATACATGAACAAATAAACTCATATATAACAACACTGTACATCTACTTACCCCATAAACACATACAGAAACAAATAAACTCATATATAACAACAATGTACATCTACTTACCCCATAAACACATACATGAACAAATAAACTCATATATAACAACACTGTACATCTACTTACCCCATAAACACATACAGAAACAAATAAACTCGTATATAACAACAATGTACATCTACTTAACCCATAAACACATACAGAAACAAATAAACTCGTATATAACAACAATGTACATCTACTTAACCCATAAACACATACAGAAACAAATAAACTCATATATAACAACACTGTACATCTACTTACCCCATAAACACATACATGAACAAATAAACTCATATATAACAACAATCTGCATCTGCTTACCCCATAAACACATACAGAAACAAATAAACTCATATATAATAACCATGTTCATATAGTTACTCCCCCCCCAAACACATATAATAATGATTCCATCTTCTCACCCCATAAACACATACCTAAACAAATAAAGTCATACATAATGTTCATATATATACTTAGCCCATCTCAAACACATACAGAAGCAAACATACACATATAACAGCCATGTTCATAGACTTACCCCCCAACACATACAGAAATAAATATATAGTCATATAATAACTACGTTCATCTACTTACCGCACAGACTGAGTCATGAAGTACACCAGCAGTCCCTCGTGTTAAGGATTGAAATGTTGCACGCCATTTTCCCATCTGAGAACTTATCAAATCTTCGATACCACCCACTCCCAAGATCATCGCAAGGCGCCGTGTAGGTGAGGCCATTAGGGCCCTATTGTAATGACTAGACGGCTGAGAATTAAACCCCAGCCGTTTACTATCATTGTAATGCTAACTAGAACACTCCAGCATCGTTTGCGAATTTGGTGATATTCAATGAACCTTAAGTACAGCGCAGTGGGTAAGCCAGTAACACAAAGGGATTTTTTTCACCGGCACAATTGAAGACGAATAATTATCACTAAATGAGATTATTTAGGTCTTTTTTTTGTTTGTTAGCGATTTAGTTTAACAACGTTTACTTGAAAATGAAACGACAATTAGATTTGACCATAGGCCCGACCAAAAGTTTTGAACACACGGTTCATTTGGCTACCATTACATTACCAGATTAAGAATGGCGTGCTTGATTTAGTAGTTTGTTTATCAAGAAAGTGAATGACGCACCCGAATCGGTAGGAGAGTGTTATGCTGATTGATTCACATTTTTGGCAGATGGTCTCGGACAGTAAACCATGACAAAAGAGCAGACGTGTAGAAGGGTGGATAGAAGGGGGCGGTCACTCCAAGGCGGCACTTTTTTTACATTTCTAAAGAGAAGAGGGTATCGTTCGACCAACTGGGTGGGGCTGGGCGGAGGTTGGCATTGAGCTTCTCTCCCCTGACTGGGCGGCAAGGGCGTGAGTCGCTTGTCTGTTTTTTTTAAGGTGACCGTTGCCTCTTTGGCTCACCAGCAGTTCCTCAGTATCTTTATTTTAAGTGCAGTATTTTTAAGAATGACGTCAATGTAAACGGAAATCATAACTCTTCCATATAGAAGTCAGTGGCGCACCTTGAATAATTCCCCCCCCCCGGGGAGAATTGTAAACTTCTCTCAAATAATATATAAATCAAGAATTTAATCCTTGTTTTACACCTCCTTGTGCGCCCGCAGCTTTGAAGTAATCAACTTTCTCGTTAATATGTGTCTTAAAATGTTAGCATCAAGTCTTATTGACATTGCGTTGACTGTTGCAATTATCATTGTCTTCACTATTTCTGGTCATCATGGTCTTAATGCAGACACAATAGTTTGTTTTTTAAATACATGTATAACATGTAAAAAGGGGGTTTGACATTATGGCCATCGAAGAAAAAAAATATTTAAAAATCTAATAATATGTGAAACACATTTAAAACATTAGACATATCTGTAAAAATTGAATTCAAACTTCAAACATTGGACCGAAACATCTGGAAAACGCCAAAAGACTGTTATTCGCCATAGTGGGCGAGATGTGTTTTGGGCCTAAATAACATGGATCAACGTTGTACCTCATTCCCCAAAAAATTATTTTTTCGATTTGAGATCTGTCAACATATGGGACTATATTTTTATGTCACCAGCATAATTACTGGGTTTGTAAGTAGGTTAATTTTTAATAATTAATTTACATATACTGCCATTGTTTTTTCACTGAACCAAAAATATTTAGGGGCCGTCCATAAAGTACGTCACGCTCCAGAAGGGGGGAGGGGGTGTAAGAAAGTGTGACAGTTTGTGACAAGGGGGAGGGGGGGGGGTCTGGCCATGTGTGACGTCACGGTGTTTTCTATTAAATTTTAAGTATTTTGTTAATAAAAATGAACAAATTTGTTCGAAAGTGTGACGTACTTTAGGGGGAGGCGGGTCTTAGATTTGTGACAGGGGGAGGGGGGGGGTAAAAAATTGTAAAAAAAATAGCGTGACGTACTTTATGGACGGCCCCTTATTGAGGTTTTCATGACACATTACAGAGCTATTACTCAGATTTTGTAACCATACAAATAGAATCGATAAGTAAATTAAATTCCTTGAAACGATAGTTCAATGCTTTAAACGTGTCACAGTGGTAGTTTTGCTGCAAGTTTTATTTATATCCATTAAAGTGTTAGGCTATTGGTGTTTTTTGAAATCAATAACATTCTTGTAACATATTGCTAGCTCAAAGATGAAAGTCAGTATTCAAGTGCCTGACGTTTCTAAAGTAAGTAATTCACGTGATGAAGTGACAGCAGCAGAAGTAAAATAAATAAAAAGTAATCATTGAGCATATCAGAAACAGTAATGGAGTCGTCATTCAATCGATGTTTCTCAAGTTTTTAAACTGAAAATTCGATTAAGACTTTCCAAATTAATGATTTAGCTATTCAACTGAATGCTAGCAAGTAGATGAAATGGGTCATGGTTTTCAACTGAATGCTAGCAAGTAGATGAAATGGGTCATGGTTTTCAACTGAATGCTAGCAAGTAGATGAAATGGGTCATGGTTTTCAACTGAATGCTAGCAAGTAGATGAAATGGGTCATGGTTTTCAACTGAATGCTAGCAAGTAGATGAAATGGGTGATGGTTTTCAACTGAATGCTAGCAAGTAGATGAAATGGGTCATGGTTTTCAATTGAATGAATTTAGCGAGTGTTCTCAAGTTAGGTAACTGGCCATTCAATCGACGTTTCTTAAGTTACTAATGACCCAGTCAAATTATTAACAGTTCTTAGGTTAATGAAGTGATAAGCAACTGACGGTTCTCGACTCAATGAAAAGACCATTTAATCAACGTTCTTAAGTTATTGCTTAACCATTGAAGGTAAGTTTTTACTATTTTTTTTATTATTAATCTACTACAATGAGGGTTATAAATAATATGTATAAAGAAAAACTAGCGTCCCATGTTCCTTACATTAGTTTTCTCATTACGTCATCACAGCCAAGGACATAGCATTTATTTTGAACGTAGCAGCTGCTAAATGAGCATGTTTCAAATCACTTTATTATCACTTACGTTTAAGTATGTATTTAGTATGAAAGGCTGAACTCTAATATCGAAATACGCGTGAAGCTATTTAAGACGTCATTACATAACTAGTAAGGAAGCAAATATTTAAATTTGCGCGCTTTGATGTGGCGTCACAGATCTTTTAAGCACCCTCTCCCTTCCTAGCCGCGTGGCGTCATTTATCCTTATTTATTTATTATTTTATCCTTAAAAAAATTAATGGACAGTTTTCTTGATACCGTTATTTAAAGAAAAAAAGTATTACGTAATTGTAGTGAAATTGCAACGAAAAAAAACGAAAAAAACAAAAGTTTAAAACATTAAGTCAAAGCCGGTGCCCTGAAAAGGCGGGGCCCATGGCGGTTTCCTCGTTCGCATTGCCCTAAGGCCGGCCCTGCTTCTTACCAACAGGAGTTTTGGATGGAGTATGGTAAGTAAATATAGTGGATCAATACATTTTAAAGCTTAAAGAAAGACCAAACAATTTATATAAGCCTATATATAAACTGTGATAATTAAAAACATTGTTGAACTCAAAGAAAAATAATTCACATTGACAATGTATGTAAACAAGTAGAACATCCAGTCCTTTATTAATAATTGCTTAAGATATATTATCGTGGTTCAGTGGCCTGACATCAACATCAACAACATGGAATTAGACAGTGGATAAGGCATTAAATACGCCAATAAAGGAAAAGATTCTCCGGATACGATGGTGGGTTGGCCTTACTGTACGAAGATCAGCTTCCAACACAATAAACCAAAACCTGAAATGGAACCCTCGGGGAAAGCGGAAAAGAGCCCGACCAAGAAAACTTTAGCACCGAGATGTGGAGGTAGACATCAAGAGACTTGGCCACAGCTGGAAGAAGCTGGAGAGACCAGCGTCACTAGCCTAGCCCAGGATAGAGATGCCCCGAGGACTATTGTAGGCAGCCTATGTCCTTGGAAGGATAGTAAGTGTCGACGACGATCGACTGCTGCTTCTCATGGACGAGAAGGTAGAAGAAGTAAAATAAAGTTTAAAGAAATTTTTTTATTTGAAACAATTTTTTGTATTGGCATTACAATTTAAGTTCGCTTTATTCTCATTGGCTGAAATAACTAACTAAAGATGAAGTTATTAAACTTTGAAACAACATGGCTATGACAAAGAATTATCTACGATATAATAAAATTATAATTTGCAACATAAAATTACAACACAATCTTATCCTCAGCATTGTAACGTCTTATGCTTATGTACTTAGGTTGTAACCATCACATATTTTTGTCAAAGCACCGTGACATGGCTATATGTACATTGGTTCTAACCATCACACACATACTTAGGGTAAAGCACTGTCACAAGTCAAAGTCGTGCACGAAGTGCATTATTATAACAAGTTCATGTCCTTTAGTGTTACCCTCAGATATGGTGTCCGTAGGTTTATACCAGCATATGTGCATGCCTTAGGTGTTAGCCTCTCATATGATGTTGATAGGTTTATACCGTCACATTCCCATGTCCTTAGGTTATGCTGGGATAAGCCATGGTGTAAGATTTTTTCTTGATCAGACAATCATAACAATCATATTCATAACTAGCTATTGTAAGTCCTTTACATTGAAATATAATATTGCATTATATATAGTTTCTGTTTCCAAACTTGATAAGCGTTTTTAATATATTATTTCATTAAATAAATCATTAATTGATAAACATTATATGCTATTTCAAAGCCATGTCCAAAAAATTATTTATTTTAAAAAGTTATTTATTAACAGCCAATTTAGAATAGAAAACGTAAGTATTCATAACATGTAATTAGCTAATACAGATAAGGTAATAAATGGAAAGTGTAAATCAATAATCTTTACCATAGAATTGGTAGAATACTATACCATATTGGTAGATGACCGTCTTTAAAGTTATGCAGGAATAATGAAGAACATGTTGTGTGAGGCAAGGTTAGGACGAATAGTGGTTGTAATATTAAATGTTAGTGACTGCAACAGGTATAATTATTGTTTTAAAAAAAGAGTTTATCTACTTTAACTAAAGGTCCATTTTGTACAACTTAGGTGGATCATAGAGCAAAAGGTTATTGATATTGATAACCCCTACCCACAATTGAAGTTCATGTAACGTAATGTTAATGATGCCTTTACTTTGCTTTTTATTTGCAGAGATTAAGTTAGCAGTTACATTAATTGGCACATGGTGGAACCACATGAATGAAAGGCCTAGTAGTTAACTAGTAGCCAAGTACCAGTAGAAAGATCATTTGAAAATACGTGCAGCCAAAGTAATGTTATTAACAGCACAGTGTATGTGAGCTCTTATTCAGGCGAATCCTATTTTTATAAATCGATCAACAAGACTTGTTAAAACTTCCAATATTCTTGCGTTAGTTAATACTTAAATAATAATAATTCATACTATTACTAAGTCAATTGCTCAAATGATAATTAACAGTTTAGATTTTAACTGTCTTTAGTTGTAGATTTTAAAATTGAGTGTAGTCTGCTAGTTTTAATTTATTTATATGAGTGGCCTACCTTTAGATAAAATTGAAAGTGATATTTTATTTTCGCCCAATACCAACACCCACAACTTTCTTCAAAGATGAAACTATTTGGTGTCGATTTGTTTGAAATCGAAAACTAAGGGAATGCTAAATTATAATAAAAAATGTTTAGAAAAAAATGTGTACACATTCAAAGCGCATAACCACATAGTTTACTGTGCTTTTGACTTTTGGAACATACAAAAATAAATTAAACTTACTTACATCATTCGCTTTTATGCAGGTTTCCAGGCAGAAAACATTGAAGTATGATAGCCTCGTTTAAAATATCCTCAACTGCCCAATTTTAATAACTATCCAGATACAGGACAGGGCAATTTACACTACATTAAAACACACACTACACAGTCAGGCAGTGGCGTCACTAGGGGGGGCGAGGGGGGCGGGCCGCCCCGGGTGACACCCATCAGGGGGTGACACCCGGGCCTAAAATTTTACTGTGTCCGATTTTATGTCAGAAAAAAAATGAAGACACATTTTTTTCATCTAGAAAGAAATTAAGAAATACAATGAAATATGTTAAGCGCGAAAATTTTTATTAAAAAATATCAGTTAACTTGCAATAATAAAACAGTCCCAACACACAAACAACATTAAAACAAATTAGGAAAAAAAGAAAAGAAACGTCGCAGCTGAGAGATCTTTAATAAAGGCTGGACATGAAAGAGGCAGTGTCTTAAGTTTTAAAAGATATAAAGCTATTTGGGCTTTGACACACCGACACCATGGACAAATCCCACCTCACGACTCCTCCCACCACAGTGGGTTGTGGGTGGGATACGATTTTTTATCCCCCCTCCCCCCCAAAAAAAAATATATCAAAAGATTGTTTTTCTTTGTTGATGTTTTTCTAGGCGAAAATTATGAATTCAATGTGTTTGAGTTAATATTTTGTGTTATATATATATTAAAGGCGTGATGTGCATGTTTATATACAGGTAGTCCCCCGGTTACGACGGTCCCATCCCGACTTGCGCTGTTTCGTGGTTACGAACGCTCCCCCATAAAGAATAATATTACGGGTTATTCCGTATTTTTTAATTTTAAAAAAAACACTTTTTTTTCATGGGGTACCGAATTGTTTTCTCTAGATGAAATAAGAAATTGATTGAAAAATATGTATTATTATTATTTGAACCAACAACTTTCGTTTGCGAATTTTTCTCATGGTGAAGTTATCAATCAAGTCAGTAAAGCTAAGAAAGCTTACAAGTAAGTTTCTTTTCAATGCTCATTAGAGAGAGCATATTCAGTCTTTTTGTCCCATGCAAATTCTAACTCATTTTATATTCTTTTCAACTTTGAAAAGGATTGCTCTGAGTTGCAGTTTGATGTCATCATTGAGAGATAGATGAAAAGTGCGATGTGTACATTTGTAAAGAGCTGTGTGAAATTTAGCTCATTCAAAAGCAGCAAAATGTTTAGCTCTGTGCACGTGTTTTGAGTTTGGCATTGGGGTACTTCCTTTTCCTTACCCTGAGCCTGGACAATAACTTTTTAAAGAGTTTTGAAAATTGGACTAATTCTGAAGGTAAGCAGTCTTCGAAATCACTTGAAAATTCTTCAATTATATTGGCTGCTGCCAATCGGATGGCGAAATTGCTGAGCTCAGATAGGTTTGTAAGAAAGCCAAATTTCACATGGATGTCTTTATATGGGCCTAACCGATGTTGTAGGGCTCAAGAAAGTTTGTCAATGATTACCAGAAATACCTCAACCTTGAAACTTTTGTCTCGGGGAGAATAGTGTTTTGGTGATGTCCCTTCATCAAACTGACGCCCTTTTTTGTCTTTTTTTTGGTGTTGTTGATGGCATTGAAGATTGTTCATAATCTTTTTTACCACGGACTTTTCCTTTGCTTTGTCTTCATATGAATCAAATTAAGAATGCTGTCTTTTAACAAACTCAATGAGAGACTTCCTTTCTTTAAAAAATTCCCAAATTTCAAGTAAAATAGCGACTTCCAGTTGTTCAAGGTCCTTTAGAAATCCTTCTGCTTCAAGTAGACAGTCACGTGGCTGATTTTCGTTTGTTGCTAATTCTTCTAGTGCTGCGATATTCGCATGGTATAAGTTATTAACATACCTTACTGCATCATGTCAAGCTGACCATCTTGTGTCACACGAGGCTTTGTTAACATGTATCAATTTCATGTGTTTTTAAAGTACCTGTCAACGATTAGTAGATGCAACAAGCCGGGTATAAAGATTTTGCAGAAGACAAAAAATCTGACTGCATCAGGACAACCTGCTGCACTTTTCCCAACCAAATTAAGGGAATGAGCTGTGCACGGCACATAACGAGCAAAACTGCACTTCTCACGAAGAATAGCCTAGTTTCCGTTATACTTCCTACTCATATTTGCAGCATTGCCGTATGAATGTCCAAGACATTTTCAGGGATTCATACAAACATTTGCCTGCATCTTTATTATACACTATAATAAGTTTGGAGTACCTTAAATTATTGGTGGCCCTTGGCTTTAGCCCGTTCAGCACCCCCCCCCCTTTTAATCCGTAATAGGGTGTGGGGGTCACGCATCGGTGACGATGTGTGACGAGGGGGTGGGGTTAAAAATGTGACGCCACATAAAAAGCGCGCAACTTCAAATAAAAGATCCACTTAAATATTTGATTGTTTACCGTTTATTTAATGACGTTTTCGATGGCTTCACGCGTGTTACGACATCAGAGCGCAGACTTACCCGAAATACATATTTAAATGACAAAAAATAATTTGCAACATGCTAATTTTTATTTAGAAAATACGGCTTGGGGGGTGGGTGTCAAAGCTTTGTGACGTCATATCGTGAAAAAGGGGTGGGGGTATAAGTATGAAGCTGGGGGATGGTGGGTTCAAAATCGGCATCCTCGCGTGACGTCATTTATGGACGGCCCCTTCAGTCGTGAAGGGGTGACACCATGAGCTACCGCCCCGGGTGACACCAACCCTAGTGATACCTCTGCTTTGACACGTGACATTTTGAGGGTTTTTTTTTGCTTGAAACGTTCAAACTGAGATAAAATCACCCCGACCTCTTGTTACCCCTCTCCTTCTCATTGACAATGGAATAGTTGTGGGAGCTAGGTGTGTTTAAACGGGAACAATCGAACAGGCACATCCTTTCCCCACCGGTCAGTAGAGATCTGAGAACGGAGATCGCAAACTGACCCCCCCCCCACGTACGCGTCATGGCAATGCTAGCTACTCTGACTAGATAATTTCCATCTTTCTTTGACTACATATGTTATTGTTGGGATCTTCAAGGAGTCTTTCGTTTTTCAACACAATCTTCTATTGCCCAACGTTTGTTAATATTTCTTGAGAGACAATCATTATTTTTTATCATTTTTTAACGTTAGTTGGTTATTTTGTTTGTTTTTTTGACAGGAGGCTATCCTTAAATCGATACTGTCCTTCAATAGGGAATCTAAATTTTTTCACTTACCATATCAATTAAAGCCTACAAATAGCGTTTTTTTTTAAATCTCAGAAAATCTAGGAAAAATACCTTTTTAAATACTGATTAAGGGTGATTATAATATTTTATTATATTAATACGCTGTTTATCTAATTATGTTATCCTGAAAAAAAATAAATATACAATTTTCTTGATACCGTTATTTTTTTTAAAAGTATTACGTAATAGTAATAGTAGTAAAATTGCAACCAAAAAAAAAGTTTTGAAAATTTAGTCGAAGCACGGGGCCCTGAAAAGCGTGGGGCCCAAGGCGGTTGCCTTGTTCGCCTTGCCCTAAGGCCGGCCCACATTACAAATAAATGTTATATTGGGTGTTTTGATGCTACAAAACTTACATACAAATAAAATGGTGTGTTCACGCATATTTTCTCCTCTGAATCTGGGCCATACTAAAATGTATCTCGATATTCCTTTCTATTTTTGGGGTGGGAAAAGTATGGGGATTTTAATCTAATATTTTTATAGCGTGCATAAATGTTCTTTCTGCTTTACATAAACACCAATAGCTACAGCTGCAAGCCATTACAAGGATAAGGTAGGATCCTTCATTAAAGAAGTCTTTAGTTGATCAGCCAGACACACTTTTTATTCAATTCCTTCTCTTATACAAAACTGTATTGGAATGAATAAAAATACCCCACCGCTTTGCACATTCCGACGATTATCGCGATAGGTCACAAAGTATACAATAGTGTCACTTGATTTTTACACTGCACTATAACATACCATTCAACCTTCTCATATACACAACACCAAATAGTTCCACATATTCATTCCACATCCTTACATAGCTTTTACCCTACAAATATAAGCACAGCTTAATATTAAGTAGTTACCTATCTCAATTAAACATAAGTTCTATAACATTAAAATTATGTGTCCTAACTATAACATTTATAAAACACAATAAACAAAACATAAAGTATGATAAAGCACAAATAAAAACTGAATTGGTCCAGGTTTTGATTTTAAATTTAATTTCATTAAAAAAAATATATATTTTTAAAATAAAAATGGATTATAAAATAAAATAAATAAACTTTAACATTAAAAATCTTCTATCAAAATGCAAAAAAATCTTAACAAAAAGAGTAATGACTGAACAAAATAATTACTTAATGTGAGCCATACTGAGGCTCAAGTATTTACATCATATATAATGAAGAAAAAAATCATTACAATTAAATAATTTACAGTAACCTTTGTAAATCATTCAAATAAGAAAATAAATCTTAAAGAACTTGTTAGAAAGCATTTACAAATTTACAGACATAATAAAATTAATCATGATTTTAGTGTAACCCAAACTTTTAAAATAATCAGAGATAATGTAACATCTAAGCTGGTAGAAGAAATAAAACATCCTGTCATTCTTAATGCGGGATTTAGACAAATAATTTCTGAGTTGTAGCTATCAATATCATTAAATAAGTTAACTATGTGAGTGTAAGACGTATGACACAATACTGTTCCTACAGTTGGTGTTGTGACTAATGTTTATGGAACAAATTACTCACAAGTGCAAGTAAATAATGTAAAACATAAAAAAACATATTGGCAGTTGGGGTTAGTATTGTTGCTACTATTCAGGTACAATAAATCTAGTCTTAGCCCAAGAAATGGCTGCCTACCCCCCAAAAAAATTACGATTTGGGGTTTTGCTAATAAACTCAATAGATCAACAAATAATTGGTTAAAAAAACAAGACACATGTTATATAATATAAAACAATTTTAAACAATGATTACTTCAAATTAAATACATCCATGTTGAACCAAGATATATTTCAAAACACTTAACATTAAAAAAATGTAAGTAAAAGTTTCTTGTTTTAAACTTAAGACCTGAATCTAAAGCCTAATCAAGTGCTTATATTCACATTCATGTTGTGTTATACAAGGCAGCACAGAGAATACAACTAAAAAAAAACCCAGTTGTTAAACTACTTTTGCGATTTGGTTCTCTCTAGATGAATGACGATCTCAACAACTCTTTAATCTCTGCAACTTTTCGATCTTTTTCTCAGCGATTCTTCTTAACATATTGGATTCAAATACAAATTTGATGTTGCCAGTGGCCTCACAAAGCTCTGCCTTTGCTCCAGCACATTGCTGAAGAAGATCAATTTCTCTTAACAAATACTGTATTGGGTCATTAACCTCAGTCCCAAAGCTTAAGACTTGCTTCCCGTCATTTGCATTAACACAGTTTACAGTATCTGGCACTGTTTGTGTAGATCTGATGTTACCAGTGACCTCACAAATCTCTGCCTTTTCTACAAGACATTTGTCAACAATCTCAATTTCTTGTGACAAACACTGTAATGGCTCATCAACCTCAATCTCATAATTTAAGACTTGTTCCCCGTCAGTTGCAACAATTGAGTTGACAGTATCTGGCTTCGTTTTCTTAGATTTGGTCCTGGAAATATATTTATCATTAAAAAAAAAGAAGAATTATTCTCAATTTTATAAAAATTTATAAAATGCACTTATACTTATTGCCTTTCAAATTTTTAAAAATTCATTGTTACTAATGTTAATGTTGCAACTAAAACTCATAAGATACATTTTATTTTAATGCAAAATGCTTTCTTGATTAAAAAGAAAAGGGAGGATCAAATTTTAAAATCATGCTATTAAACAAATTAAATTGAATAATATGAGACAAATGAAATTAATTAATGCTTTAAAGCAAATTTAATATGTACACACTTACCTAGGGCAAAATTGAATTTTTTTTTGAAATTTCTCTTTTCATTGCATTGTGTTGTTTTCCCTTAGCATGCACCGTTAGGGCGAATTGGCCAAGATGATGTATTGCTATTTGTTTGTCACACCATTCACATTTTGCCACACCTGAATTTGAGCCAGGACGTACCCATGACCACTTCGGTTGCTCCAACCATTGATAATTGAAACTATAGTTCCTAACCATTCTGTTGATTAGTTAAACAAAAGTCATTGAAAAGGATTATAAAATGGCTCATATTTCCCATCACAGGAAATACGACACACACTGTATTTATAAGAGGTAACTGATTTATTATAGAGGATGAATGATAAAATGTTTTTGGCATTAGTATCCAAATTCTAGATTAAGGTTGTTAACGGTTAACCGGTTAGCGGCCCTCAGATGAGGACCGGTCCTATTAAATCAGGATCGGTTAACCGCAAATTTACTGTTAAGATGCAGGGCACCATACGAGACTAACGCGAGCGACGGTGACATCAAATCGCTTTCTCCATATTCCGGTATATAAATAATATACACGTCATCACTATTAGTTTAGTTCGCCTACGGCTAAAGAATGTTTTTTAAAATAATTTGCTTAGTAGTCGAGGCACTGTACGAAAGCTACACACAGTGCGCGTTTGATGTCAACAACAGTCAAGGCCGCGACTGTTTCTATTTATATTAATTATAGTCGGTAAATAGAGGTAAAAATAGATTTTAAAAAACACCTATCTTTGTGTTGTATTGCTAAATTAGAATGGGATTTTGAAGCACCCGTTCCACGTTTTTAGTCTTATTAAATTAAAGTACTTGGACTTTTAAGTTTTAAATTATTTTCTTCTTTTAAGTCCACTTATAAAAACGTGATTTTTAAATATCTTTTTTTTACCTCTATTTATTTAATTCTTTTTAGTCAAAGTGTATGCTATGGTGAGTTTTGTTGCTTCCTTTTGATTATTGATTATTGAAGTATTTATTATATTCAATATAATAAGCCTTATTGATTATTGAAGTATTGATTATGTTCAATATAATAACGCATCGCGCGACAAACATTTACAGACTGAACTCCACTTGCTGTGGGGATGTGGTCATCGATGGCTGAAGTGAACTCCGGTGGCACGTGGATGTCAACAATAGCAGACGGATACAGATGCTATGTAGAGATGAACTAAAAATGCATTAATTTAATTACGGTACATTCGATCGATCTGAAATTTTGATACAATGCAATTGTCATCCAAGATCTATCAGTGGTAAAATTTTGAGATCTATAAGATCAACAGAAGTGGTTTAATTTTACATTGGTAAATTTGAAATTTTGCGGACAAACAGGAATGAAAGCAAGTTAATAAAAACGTGGTAAAAATGGGGCTTATTAGCAAGTTATTGCCCCCCATTTCGGTTAAGTTTCATTAATAGATAGGTTATTAGGCATTAGGTACATATATTTATATAACTTTTTGGTATATTTTTGCTATATTGCTTCATAATTATAAAATATGTTGAAAAATATAAATATGTGTTGCCTGTGACTTAAAAGCATTAGTTTGTTAATCTAAATCAATGACAAAGGTTATGAGTGATCCATTGAGAAATTTGCAAATTTTCTACTCAGAAATGGACAGGAAAAATGTTCTTATTATCTTTTAATGATTTAATTATACATGTATAATATAATAATAAAATATATAGTATTATATAGTATTTAGGCATATGCCTATAAAAATATAATATATAGTTATTTATAGTAAGACAAGTTTTAGATTAGTCATATTCATTCTCATTCATGAATCACTGTAGAGTGCTTTTTCTGTGCATTTAATTATTATGATATAATAATATTATATTAAAGGGGGGGGGGTTACCCCAGGTTTTCAACATGTATTTGTTCCCCCTTTGAAACCAATAAATATTATTAGATTAGGTACTTTCACAGAAAATTTAAATGTTGTCCAATAGGCTTGATCATTTCTGTGACCCCAACGCGTCATAGGCCATTCGGTCATATCTATTTTTAGGCTCTTCGTTGTCAGTAAGGTCAAACTTTCTCAAACATGGCTAGCAACAGTGTGTTTAATAGTGTTATAGTGCTATCTGAAAACGATGTTCCAGGTGCTATTTTGGACAAAAAAGATATTTCTTCTCACTCAGTTTTGCAGCCGAAAAAAGTTATTAAAATGTCGAAGACTTAAAACTTTAATAAATAAGCCGTAACATAGTATTTTAAATTATTTAAAGATGAGTGTAAGTCAGTGTAAGCGTTCATATTCGTAACTACGGTAAACACTAGTCCTAGCGTAGTCAATTATTAACATATATGTATTTTAATATTGTTTTCCTTGGCCCTTGCCTTATAAAAATATATGCCTTTAGTAATAAACTTACACTAAGATTATGACTTTAATTATAATTACATCATATTATGAAAGAATAAACTTCATGGACGAACGAGCAACTAGAACTAGTTACTACTAACTTATTACTAGACTACTAGAGCCAGAGCCTCACGCCTCAAGTCAGAGCAGATGCAGAGTCACTATTTCATTTACATAATTCATGCTCGCAAGGACGTTCCATTTGGCATAATATAATATTACATAATATAACCATCTATTGATATTTTAATTTAAATAAATAAGTCTAGGCCTAAGCATTTATTTAAGATGAGTGAAAGTGTAAGCGGTCGTTCCGGCCGTCGCCACTAGTAGCCTACTAGTTACTAGTCACTAGTGCTAACAAACTTATATTTAATATAAATTGTTTTCGTTGGTTCATATAAATTATATATGCCTTAGTATTTATTAGTAATAAACTTACACTAAGATTATGATTTTAATTATAATTACATCATACGTTTTAGAAGTAAATAGTATTTGAATGTATAAAATTCTCGGACGAATGAGCGAATGAACTAAAAATAAAAAAGTATAGTCTGTATAGTATATTTACATATTAATATTAAATTCACTCTCGCAAGGAAGCTCTATTTCGCATTATTATAATATATCAAATAATATGACCTTATATTTTTCTTTAAAATTCTATAAAATCAAGCTTTTGAACAAGTTTTAGATAATTTCAATGAGCGCATTCTCTCTAATAGTTATGAATAAATATTCACTACTTGACCTTACGGCACCTCAGGCGGTGACCTAGTTATAGATCGAGTCTATTATTAGACTTCCGGTAAATTATGACCAAGCCTTATAGGCTTAAATAATATGTCATTTTTAAAGGGCTCAGTGGCGTAGCTAGGGTCATGTGCGCCCGGGGACATGACACAAAATAGGCGCCCCTTGTCGGACCGAAAGGTTCTGGGGGCTCATTGAGCCCCTGAGCAAAATTTGAAATTTTACGGTTTATATAGTTCATTTTCGAAGCTTCTAGTATTTTAATGAAATAGAATACAGACTAATAATTCTCTATACGATTGTAAACAATTTATTTGAAAACAAAAATATTCTACTAATTATACGATTAGACATAGTCTACAAAAATTGATTCTCCTTGATTTAATTTGATTGTCGCAAACTCGTCAATCACGTTGTCAAAATTAATATTCTCAAGTGTTTCTCTTTCGATGCTAAGGAGTGCAAGATCACTTGGACTATCTTTTCCAATTGAAGCACGTAAATAAGACAAAATAAGCTTCAGTTTGCTGAAGGACCACTCACAGCTTTCTGTTGAAACAGCAATTGTTAGAAGTATTTGAAGTGAAATGCGCTTGACTCGGAAATACGTCATCTCCATATGAAACTATAAAACCAAGAACATCCAAAGGAGTTTCCGATATAACTTCAGTCCGGGTACTGAGAAGCATTTTTCAGTCTCTGATTTATGTGCACAAGTCATGATCATTGACGTCAGTGTCGTAGAAATTAGCCAAATCCAAGCAATTTTAACGAAGTGTATCGACTTTTGTCTCAGCAAGAAGAGTTGTGACGTCTTTTAAAAATCCAAATTTTCTTGTTTAGATTTTTTAGACGTATAAACCGTATTGATATCTCCTCTTGGAGTCTATCAAATACGCTGTTCATATCACGTGCATTTCTTCTTCTGCAGAAAGTCCTGCATCACTTGTTAATTCTTCAGGCATCCTCCGATGTCGTCTAATCCTTCTGTCAACCTCGATTCCCCAAGTTGTGCATCTTCCTTTCCATTATCTACCGCAACCTGGCTCAAATTATCACGAATGTTGACAATTTCTTGCTCAAGCGATTCAAGATCAGATGCTGCTTCCTTGAAATTCACAGTAGGATTCTGCAACCGTTTCTGGACACGATCAATTTCCCCAAGTATGATGTTCCAGAAATGTAAAAAAAATAGGAATTTAAATTTTAATATACCTGCCAGCTAAGTTTCTGCATCACTTCTGGTGTCAGGCGTCATATTTGTATGTTTTGATAATTTTTCCAACAGCTCCACCAGTTCATCTAGTGAAATCCAGTCCTTCATAAATTGCTTTAACAGCTTCTGATCGTGCACTCCAACGTGTTTCAGACTTCCTCTTCATTGTGATTGGCACAACTCTTTTTAATTCTTCCAAGCGAGTTGTTGAACGAGAGAAAACAAAAATTTATACTTTCAACTGTTCCAAAAACGTGATAACAACTGGATCCTGTTTGGCTTAGTGTACTCTTGGTAAGTTTAAGCTGTGGTTATCACAGTTGATGAATAATGCTCTGTGATTTCTGGCACATATTCGGTGTTGAAGGTCGGATATATGCCCAGTCATTACAGCAACATTGACATAACATTGTGACAGATAGTCGGCTAGAGGTATGTTATTAGATTCTAGTTTCTCCACGATAACTCTTTCAGGGCTTGCTGCGTCTTTGGAATATATCTGGATTAAACCAAAAAATTATTCTTTGATGGTTTCTTTTTTAGTTTGAAAATCCACATCCACAAATCTGATGACTTGAGAAAGATATTCCCGGTGTCTTAGATAGGGTGTTGAGTCAAGTAAGATACCGTAGTACTTGTTTTTCTGATTTCACTCAACAGCTGATTCCTTACAGTCGATGAAAGTAGGTGGATAAATTCATTTTGGATTTCCTGTATAAATAAGATACTGAACCTGGATTTTCTCGGGAATCTTGTAAGTGCTTTTCTAACTGAGGATCGTGCTTTTCTAACAGAGGATCATACTGATCAAGTTTGATCACAGAGAGACAGGAAAGCTTGTTGTTTCATATAAAAGGAATCCAACTTGCTTTGACATACCCACACAATCCCTTGAGAGGAGAGACCTTCTGTAAGCCAGTGGTTCTCAACCTTTTGAGATTCAAGGACCACTTGAAAAATGTGTGTCTTAGCTACGGACCACTACTAAAAATTGTGCTACTGCCGAGCTGGAAAGTTAAATATAATTATACTGTGTACATCTTATCTGTTGCACACGCTCCTTCTATACAGAAGATTATTGTTAGCTATAAGTAGTATACATGTTATTTAGTAAAGTTATACTAATATGCTACGTTTTGCGTGCTCCAAAAACAGTATTGTAATGGCTTTCTTTTGTAAAGAACAAATGTCATTTATATTAGTATCATAGTCATCTTATTTAATTCTACTTGCTAACTATAAAAAAAACTTTAAGTCATAAATAGTAGTTTGTATTAAAAAGACTGCCGTATTAGTTTATTTAGTACGAACGATGTTTTATTTTTATTGTAACCAATGCAGAAAATCCACTTTCACAAAGTTGCAAAGGGTAAAAGTATTTTAAAAGCTATCTGAGACAGTTCGGAGTATTCCAAAATTTCATTAAGCCCACTTTCTGATGCAACATATTCAAAGTGTTATCGCTAGTCAGTTCAATGAATTGGTTTAATTACGATGTTGGTAATTTTATTTGATGAGATAATGTGTGCGAGATTATGACTGGAAACCCACGAAAAACCACTGAACGTTAAAAATTACCAAAGTAGAATTAAAATTGGCCCTGCATTGATCGAATATGACCAGAAATCAAATTTGTCAACAGTTGTTTATTTATTTCAACATTTTCTGGTTTCTCGATGATTTCGTATAATTGATCAAACATCTCAAAGTTACCTTGAAATAATCTTCTTTTCCAAATATCAAGCTTTTTCATAAAAGCAGACACTTTGTCACTGAGAGTAATATAATGTGTCTGCTTTCCTTGCCGAGTTGAATTAAGTTTATTGAGTTCTTTAAAAGTTTCAGCCAAGTAAGCCAGAACAGCAACCCATAAGCTATGGTTCAAATGATCAACAAGCTTTGAGTTTTTTATACAAGAAACTCTCTTACGTCATCAGGTAATTCAAACAGTCTCACAACCAGCGAATTTCAGTATATATCAGTAACTGTTAATCTTCAAGATTCATATTCGAACATAGAAAGCAGAGAAATGAGAATTTAATAGACGAGCCTTGATAAAATTTAAAAACTATTAAGGCCAGATCAAAAATATATTTTAAGTCAGCGTTAATTCTTTTACTTATTAGTCTTTATCGATGAATCATACAGTGCGTAAACTTCATGCTTTGCTCGCGGACAACTAGTAGACGGACGACAGGTTGAGAACCACTGCTTTAAGCCACTCCTTTTTCTTGTCTTGGTGATTTTGGTTGCTTGTAGTGTCGTCTCTGTCTGTTCTATTAATAGAATCGCCTTTGTCTCTTACTGCTCCCCTACTCTCACTCCCAGTCTCTCCCATTTTTTTTTAAAAATCGCCATCAGCAATCCTACATTGTGGATGTGTCATTTATTTATGAGTAGAATGGCGCCCCTTAACGCTCAATGGGGGCGCCAAAATCATGCTTGCCAACTGATTTGTAATGAAGATATTTTCGGAGCTCCAAAATTCAAACTTGCAAACGTATTTGGGAAACATTAGTTTACATATCAAAACACAATTAAATAATGGGTTTTAATACTCATTTTGGCGCCCCCTAACGTTGCGCCCGGGGACATATGTCCCCCCCTGCCCCCCCCTCGCTACGCCACTGAAAGGGCTTATCTTATCTTATCTGTTTACAGGGCTTGTGACTTGTTTGTGAAATTTAAAAAAAAATTGAAAATACAAATCAGTACAAATAATTGCATGCTTAATGTATTTTAATTAATTATATGGATTATGGTACAGTAAAATCAATAACTACATGTATATTTAAATGTTTATGGGTAAGTATTGAATGCAAGTTTCTATAAATTATTTTAGAAAATACCCCACATCCACAATGCCTGATTAAACTAACATTTCAAATTAAATTAAATAAATATTGGAATTAGGGCTGTTATCGATTAATTTAAATTTAATCATTAACTTTTGAAAAATTATCGATTAATTAATCAATAATTTCGATTAAAACCAAAAATAGAAATTTATGACGTCATTAAACTGAACATTTCTCACGGACATTGAAAATTAAGAATATTTTGAACTAAATTTCATGACAATGTGTTGATACTTGATTTGTGCTGAAGGTGGTACGTCAGCGATGTATTTGATCCTTTAAAAGAGAATTGTTTATGGCAATGGACACAGAAAATGTTTTCACCATCTTCGACTTCGCCATCCGTAGTTAGCTTAAAAACTACATATTTGCTCAACTTTCTAGTTATATGTTTAAATTTAACTGCGCTGATGCTGTCAGCAGGTCCGTCTTAACGCATAGGCCCGCTGGGCATTTGCCCGGGGGCCCACGAGCATATGTGCCCCATGGGAATATGTTTATTTATATATATTATGTATATTCATTTTTTATTCCTGCGGGGGAAGGGCCCAACACTATATTTTTGCCCGGGGGCCCAAAGTGGTGTAAAGACGGCTCTGGCTGTCAGACATTTTATAATTGACGTCTGCCGGTCAACATAAATTAATAAAATTAATTTTAATATTACGCGGGAGATGTTTGTACGTAAAAAAATATATATAAATTATTATTAATTATTAATTATTTATAACTAAAATTTTTTAAAAATATTATAAATATTTTCTTAAATTTTAATCGAATTTTTAACGATTAAATTTATTTTAATCGATATTTAATCGATAAAATTTTAAACGATTAATCGAGAGATTAATCGATAATTTCCGCAGCCCTAATTGGAATATATTTTATATGTATCTCATTAAATTATATATTATATAGTCATTATAGTATATATAATATAATCATAGGCTATTATTAATTATACTTAAAAAAAATAATTACTGATTAGTATCAGTAAAGGCAAAGGCAAGGTAATTCACTTCTTAATAAGTTACATCAATTAATACTAATAGTAATATTGATTTATAATTAGTTAATTAGTAATAGTAATAAGTAATAATAGTGTTAGTTATAGTTTTAGTAATAGTTATAGCTAATACTAATAGTCTAATATTCTTCTTAGCTCAGTTTTAAAGGCATTAATTTTAAATATCACAGAAATGATACGTGATACAGAAAAGTCATGTGGATTAAGATTATTGTCACTTGTGTCAATATAAATGAAAGTAGGGTGGATTTAGGTGTCTTCGTATAAGACTTAGGTAAGAAATCTTCATAGTTGCAAAAAAAAATTTAAAATGCATTTTCTGGAAGGAACCGGTTCAATAATGGACATATGTTCCAAGCGTACACGTGCACATGACGTATTTTAATATATCTAGTGGATTGTAGTGGATGTTATATGTCCCAAATGAGTCTGCATTACCCCCAAGAATCCCCTTTTTGACCCCAGATGAGGTTATTTACCTCTGTTCGCCGACCTCTTTCTTACGGGATGCCCGTCAGTCAATTGAGGGATTTAAAAAAAAATACATTTTAAAAATGTTATTTTTAAATATTTTTTTTCCTAAACTATGACGTTAATCGTGATGATTAATAGTCAATGTTTAATTTGTATGCATTAAAATAAAATATAATCTAAGGATGTTAACACAGTTCGTTTTCTGAAGGCCGGTTAAACGTTTTTAAAAAATGCTTCACGCGAGTTACGATATTACAATGTAGATCTTCACTAAATAAATAATAAATACTTAAATGACAATAAAAGTGATTTGAAACATACTTATTTTCAAATAGAAAATAAGTTGTATTTTTGGGTTTTTTTTGTGGGGGGGGGTCAAAGATTTGTGACGTATTTTTAGAGGGGGGGTCTAAGTTTTTGTGACGACGCGTGACGAGGGGGAGGGAGGGGGTCAAAAATCGGCAAAAATCGCGTGACGTCATTTATGGACGGCCCCTCTGGATCAATGTACAAATACTTACTTTTCATCTTAAATTAGTTGATTAAAGTCTAAGCAAAACCATAACTTTCGTTGTCTAAAATCGGTAACCTGCAAAGCAAATATAAAGCTTAGAGATATAGACAAAAGTAGTAATCTACATGTAATCATGTATACATTTCACTTTTAACCCGTGTTCCCAACCTATGGGTGGAAGGGAGGCGTTATACGGAGAAATCTCCGAATAACTATCGGCGTTATACGGAGATTTCTTTTAAAAAAAATAAATTAATAATAATAATAAAATTCCGCATGTTTACATCATAGCTAATTTTTTTTTAAATATCAAAATAAATAGTTGTGATTAGTCTTGTCAGCTCTAAGTGATTTGTAACTATAAGAATGTTAAATTGATTTCATTAGTTCTAGCCAAGGCACAAGGACTAGTCTAATAGTAACACAAGCCAAGGAGGCACAAGGACTAGTCTAATAGTAACACAAGCCAAGGAGGCACAAGGACTAGTCTAATAGTAACACAAGCCAAGGAGGCACAAGGACTAGTCTAATAGTAACACAAGCCAAGGAGGCACAAGGACTAGTCATTTATTATAAAATATAGTATATTGTTGATGTTGATATATTAATATATTTACATGTGTATAGTATGTATATACTATACGTCTTTTAAGTTTTATTTTACTGATAATTACTTCATTTTAGCTTTTAGCCATTTAGAAGAAAAAAAAGAAGAAAAAAATATTCATCTGATCGGAAACACCAGCCCACCAGTTGTAACAGTAACGGCTGGCTGACAATAATTTTCTACTTGGTACTTGTTTTTTATCCGACAACCATTCTTTATTATTTTTGTTTTAACTTTGGCAAACCCAAATAGATTTCATTTAAATGGCTATGGATCTTGGACATGGAAGTATAAGTATGGTCATTATGGACCATGGACTTCTCCAACTTACTTACGACGATGAAGATTTAATAAATCAATATTAAAAATCAATCATCTAGTGTTATTACTTTTAGTTTTTGTATTGCTTATAAATAATATTAAAATTTATTTTTAAAAGATTAATGATTTTAAAATTAATTTAATCAATCTGCATCGTCACAAGTGGGAAATGTCCATAGCCGTTAGTTATCATTAAGTGTACAGGAGTACAGTACTAGTAGTAGCCTATGACTAAGGCTATGGCCTAAGCGCGGGGTTTCCCACAGTTCATAACAAAAACTACTTTAGACTTTATCATACTAATAATACTAATCCCTGCCCTAATCCTAACCTCATAATTATAAATTAAAGATCATGGAAAGTAATTGAAAAAAAGAAATTCGAAAAAATGACCCAATCGATAATCGAACCACCAACTGTCCGTTTTAGTTCAAGGATCGAATGCCTTAACCCTGAGATCATAGCGGCTCACGGATCATGGGAATTTCTACAAATCTTATAGCAAATCAGCAACTAGTCAAAAAAAATCTGCGTATAACGCTAAGAATCATGGGAAAATCAACGAATAACGGCCAGCGTTATACGGATATATCTCCAAATAACCCCCGGCGTTATACGGAGAAATCTCCGAATAATCACTCCTTGGTCGGAAGGGTCTTCTGGGAAGTCGCCAACTAGTACTTTCGACTAAAAAATTATGCCTCATAATGCAATTTTGCACTTCTCAATTAGTACTTGTACATATAAATACATTTAATACTTATTGCCGAATGGAGACTTTATAAAACCTTATTGAAATAAAAATGCCTTATTCAATTGCATGGGGGCTGCAGGTCACATGACTTGTATAAAAAGGGGTCACCACCTGAAAAAGGTTGGGAACCTATGCACCATAACATACATCTTCGCTCACTTCGTGTTCATCAATTAGACACCGTGGCATCACTAGGGGGGTACGGGCCGCACCGGGTGACACCATCACAGGCATGGGCACCCGCAGGGGGGGCAAGGGGGGCACTTGCCCCCCCCTGGATTGATGGATAAAAAAAATTGACAATAATAGACAACAAATTTATTAAAGTAAAGAGAAAATAAACAGAAAGTAACTAAGCTGATGCTGATTTCGTTTTACTGGGTAATTATGTTTATATTTTCTATATTGTAGAGAATTAGGGCAGTTAAACGGTCTTTAAATCAAAGATTGCTGTTGCTGGCAAGGACTTTTAGTCTGGTCAGGACTGACCAAGATGTGTGAACTGCCCCATGCGGTAGCTTGGATAGATGAATAGACTGAACCGCGTCCAGATGCCCAGAGGTGCTTAATTGTAGACTCTGTTATCTAAAGGTCAGCCGTCCGAAGCACTGACCAGGGGAAATGATTGCGATCGTCCAAAGCAGACCAGAGGCTAACATCAAAGAGACCAGAGCGGGTCATGGTACCCCACCCCACCCCACCCCCAGAGTCATTCCACAAGTGATATTCAAGGAGTCTATACGTCATCCATTAATCACGTTTCCAATTGCTCGGCGAGTTGGTAGGACGAGTTAACTCTACGATACACCGAATTGAGACAGCAGCGGCGCCGTTCAGGTGACATCTCAAAATCGCACGGGAGAGTTCAGCGCTCAACCATTCAGGCAACTAAATTGTAGAGTGTAGATAGTAGTAGAAGAGTGTAGATTGTGTGCGGACTAAAGAGAGTTAAGAGTAAGAGAATTGTAGAGATTACCGTGTATGTAGGAATCAAGGAGTGAGGCAATAAAGAGGAAATAATGTCTTCATGTAGTATTATAGTCTTGGTGTTTGAATTGAGTGAAAGCAGAGAGTTTAGTCCAACCAGTAGTAATGAGGCCCAATACACCCACATACCAACAGGTTCTCTACAATATTAATTATTTTATGTACAATCGTATGTTGTGAGTCAAACGTTGTTTTGAACATAAGTTTTTTTATTATGGATGTGGCCGTGTGCCCCCAAAAACATACATGGGGAGCGCCAGCCACTGTGCTCCCCTCTCCCTTTCTCACGCATGCAACAAAGGGCCCTCTGTTCACTCCCGCAGTGTGACGGTACCTGGGGTGTTGGATTACTGATGACTGACAGGAATTCGGAAGTGAGGACATCCGGCTCCAGAAATTTATTGGACTCGGAAGTAAAAGCTTCCACAGCCATCCCCCTGCAGCCCACCACACTATTGTGGTGGAGCTTAGAATGCGTCGGGCAGAGGTGAAAATTATAGGTTCTCTAAACAATACCGCCCCCAGCCCAGCACAATGTTGTGTATTTGGCTGCCGGATGTGAGGCCTTCCGAATTCCTCCTAACAATGACCGGAAATGAATTAGACAGATTAGAGTATATGACAATACTGCTGGACCGGATCAAACACCTTACGGCTCGCCGACTATATAAGGAAGAGAACATTTAGGGAGAACATTTTAGAGACAACATTAGGTGCGACATGTAAGAGACTTAGGACAGTGCTGTAGAGATAGTCGTCAGTAGGGCATAGACGGTAGCATAACTGTATAATATGTTTCCTGTGTTAGTTCAAGAACTTATACATTGCTAACTGTGTGTACCAAAGCAAAGAAGTTATTGCAATAAACAGTTTACTTTTAGGCGTCATGGATATCCGGAAGTTTTTAAAACCTCTCACACAGCCACAGCAATCGATTCCAGATGTTGAAGACATAACGTTAACTCCTGTCTGCAAAAAACGGAAAACGGACGCTGTTGCTTGTTCATCTGGAGCAGCAACGCTACCACCAGAAACAGACCCTGACACGCTTGAAAGTGGAGATACTATGTTAACATATGACATTGGAAACTATGTAAAATCTACTACGAAGATCCCTGTCGATCTTAAGTATCGTTTGCTAACTGATCCATACAAGCCTCAACAGTCATATGATTTTGAAGGTGACATGTCTGGAAGTGGAAAACGTTGTTTCAGGGAATCTTGGCTGACAAAGTATAGTCTATGGTTATCATATTCACCAAGGTTAAAAGGTGCCTTTTGCATTCTCTGTGTTTTATTTCCGCAACCAGTTCAAATAGGAATTCAAGGTGCCTTTATTACTACTCCTTGTACAAAGTACAAAGATTTTAATGAATGTGCAAGAAACCATATCAGCTCAGCATGGCATCGTGGGTCTCAACAAGATGCTGAACACTTCACGTCAACCATTAGAGATCCAAATAAGGTTATTATTAGTCAGGTAGATAATTCAGTAAAACGAATTATTGCAGAAAACACAAAGAAACTGTATCCTATTATTTCAACAATCTTATTTTGCGGAACAAACGATTTGGCAATTCGTGGGGGAAATAGCACCAAAGGAAATGCCAAACAACTTAATGCGTATCGAATTGAGGGAGGAGACAGTATTTTAAAAAACCATTTTGACACAGGCTGCTGAAAATGCACGTTACACATCACACCGAACTCAGAATGATTTGATCAACATGTCTGAACAAGCTCTGCGAGAAGACATTTGTAAAAGCTCCCAACAATGCTGTTGGATTCTCGATCATAGCCGATGAAACAGCAGATATCTCAGGAACAGAACAATTATCACTGGGAGTCCGGTTATTAGATATGTCTAGTGAGCAGGCTATGATTCGTGAGGAATTCCCTGGATTTTCTCCGCTGAAAGATATTGACGCCGCCACGATATCTGATTGTGTTATTGAACATTGCAAAACATTTGGTCTTCTCCTTAATAATCTGCTGGGTCAAGGTTATGATGGATGCTCTACAATGGCCGGGAAAGAAAATGGTGTTTTTATTTTGTCTCAATATTATTTCGCAGTACTCTGCCATACAGGAACCAGTTACTCAGGCTCTTCAAGCTGTTCAAGTTGATCTTCCAGAAGTCTAACTGCAAGTTCAAAACCTGCTCAGTGTAATAAAACTTCACCGAGGTGATTCCGATAACTATTTCAGGGATATTTTTGAGAAAACAGTACAACTCGCACAGAAGGTGGATATTGAACTGATTATCACAAGACAGTGTGGAAGACAAAAGCATCGAAGTAATCCAGAAACCACAAGTGTTGAGGAGTACTTCAGACAAACAGTTTACATTCCATACTTGGATTCTCTAAATAGCTCAATTGAGAGTCGATTTTGTGAAGCCAACAGTGCACAATTTAACTTAACGTTTCTACACCCTTCGAAATTGTACAAACTGAATCGTCAACAGTTTAGGGATAAAATGTCTACTATTTATCAGGTATACCACATTGATAATTTTGAAAGTGAAGCCTTGAGTTGGTTTGATTTTTGGAAAACGCGAGAATACAAAAGTAGCCAAGATTTCCTCGACTTGTTACCGTTTACATAGTTTTATCCGGCTGTCAGGTATGCCTTACTAGTTTTGCTAACATTAGGCCTACCAGCAACAACATGTACTGTGGAGCGATCGTTCAGCACATTACGTAGTGTAAAAACATGGCTTAGATCTACAATATCAGATGAACGTCTGTCTGGGTTGTGCATGTTAAGCGTACACAGAGACAAAGTGAACGGCAACAAAAAAGACGTTATGGACAAAATTGTAGATGTTTGGCAGGGATAACAGACGACTCCAGTTCTTGTTTAAAGAATAAATTTTATTTTAAAATTATGTTTCGTTATATACTTGCATACATTGTGTAAAGGGGCCATCCATAAATGACATCACGCTCCTAGGGGGTAGGGGGGTCACACTTTTGTGACGATGCGTGACGAGAGGGAGGGAGGGGGGTTGAAGAAATGTGACGTCACATCAAAAGGGTAACTTTAAATAAAACTTCCACTGAAATATTTGGTGGCTTAAAATTTATTTAATGACTTTTTAAAATAATTTATTTTATTGTATTTTTTTAAAAATCAGGGCTTCTCAATGTGCCGGTCGGTAGACGCTGGTTGGCGTAAGCTATCAAGAAACGAAAATTAAATCTAATTATAATCCTTAAGTTTGAGAACTCACAAGATAACGTATGAAATTGTTACACTGTGTCGTTTAATGTTGACATCAAAGCATTTGTGATGTAACCGCAGCTCCGTCGGCGAACTTTTTTGCCCGTTACCCCAAAATATACAAGTTTATGTGTGCGTTACCCCCCCCCCAACCCCCAGACTCTAGGTACTGCTCACATGACTCGGGGATTTGGGGGATCGTTGTTAGCCCTACAAGCATGACAAGTGTCTAAAAATTATCTGAATAGGATTATGTGTACCTATTTTAAGTCAAAACGACACGGAATATCCTTTTTTTTAAAGTGGGGGGGGGGTGGAATCTATTTGATAGAAATATAAACGCTTTAAGTTTGATATAATTGTTCGGTTGGTTTTTGGTCAAACGCCCCTGGTTATTCTAGATATAATGATAAATGAGCCCATTTAAAAGTTTTTAAGTATTCATTAACTTTATTTAATGTATCAAATTCTTGACATCGCAATTCGAGAGGAGCACAAAACAACATTTCTTCTTAGCTCAGTTTTTAAGGCATTAATTTTAAATATCACAGAAAGGATACCTGATACAGTCAAGTCACGTGGATTAAGATTATTGTCACTCGTGTCAATATAAATAAAAGTAGGGTGGATTTAGGTGTCTTCGTATAGTACGTAGGTAAGAAATCTACATAGTTGTCAAATTTTTAAAAAATGCATTTTCTGGAAGGAACCGGTTCAATGATGGGCATATGTTCCAAGCGTACACGTACACGTGACGTATTTTAATAAATCTAGTGCAGTGCTTGTCAAAGTGGTGGTCCGCGGACCGGTGCCGGTCCGTGGGCCATCGCTGCCTGTCCGCACATGTTCCTCAAAAAAAAAGGACAGAAAAAATTGTCAGTGTAGGGAAAATAGTGCACCGGTCCCTGGTGCAATGGAAAAAATTCCTGCCGGTCCACAATACTAAAAAGTTTGAGAAGCACTGATCTAGTGGATTGTAGTGGATGTTATATGTCCCAAATGCGTGTGCATTACCCCCAAGAATTCCCTTTTGACCCCAGATGTGGTTATTTAATCCTGTTCGCCGACCTTTTTCTTACGGGATGCCCGTCAGTCAATTGAGGGATTTAAAAAATATATATTTTAAAAATATTATTTTTAAATATTTTTTCCCAAACAAAGACGTTAACCGTGATGATTAATAGTCAATTTTTAATTTGTATTCATTAAAATGAAATATAATCTAAGGATGTTAACACAGTTCGTTTTTTGAAGGCCGGTTAAACGTTTCTTTAAAAAATGCTTCACGCGGGTTACAATATTACAATGTAGATCTTCACTTAATAAATAATAAATACTTAAATGACAATAAATGTGATTTGAAACATACTTATTTTCAAATAGAAAACAAAGTGAGTTTTTTAAGGGGGGGGGGTCAAAGCTTTGTGACGTATTTTTAGAGGGGGGGTCTAACTTTTTTGACGACGCGTGACGAGGGGGGGGGAGGGGGTAAAAAATAGGCCAAAATCGCGTGACGTCATTTATGGACGGCCCCAAATAACAACTTTGATACTAATGTATGCCCATCATTACTACAGTGTCCAGTCCGTTCGTTTACTATACATATACGCTACAGTAAATTAAAACTACATTAAAACATTACTAAAAATATCCCCCCCCCCTCTAGAAAATTTTCTGCGGGCGCCCATGATCACAGGGGGTGACACCAAAATGTAAAATTTTACTGTGTACGTTTGTATGTAAAAATTTAAAAAAATTATTTACCTTATATTAAAAATTACGAAATACACTGAAATGCGTTTAACGCGGATACGCTTAATAAGAAACAGACTTTTTTGAAATGGTTGAGGCGCTTTCTAAATATGATCCTGTTCTGAAATAAGATCTGATATTAAGGCGAAGCACAGCTGGCATATCACATACTAATCAAATGTCCGAAGTGATCATATATGTGATAATTCACAACAGGATTAAGAGTAACAAAAATGTTTCTGGGATTTTTACCTTTAAATGGTTTTGTTGACAACAGTCCTGATATTATTTTTAAAAACAAACAAACTGGAAAGCTATGGGCTCGACATTATAATACTGCGACTATGAGTGGAATACATGGAGGTTTACAAACCATTTTGAAAAGAAAGAACAGCGAAGCTATTTTTAATGACCAACACTCTTTTGCTGACCATGCTTCGAGTGTGACATTTTTGGAATTCCTAAGACGTAGTTTTCTTTTTTCGCACACTGGAGTCACAGACTATCAACAACACACTGGAGTCTCAGACTGTCAGCAACACACTCTCGAGTCTCAGACTATCTTATTCTTACACAGCTGTACCTTCAGACTAATGCCGTAACCTTTTACAAGGTGGTGACAAAGCTATAGAGACGCTGATCGAGCAGCGCAATCATCTAGTAGAGCAGGCCATTGAAAGGGCGCTTTTAAAATCAGACAAATTTGGTATTTCAGTAGAGAGCAGAGCCAGTTTAAAGAAGACGTTGACAGGTTAGAAGACCAGAGATGCGGGACCTGCAAGTACAAAACAAGATGGCGATGTTTGAGTGCATGGATCGTTTCCATTCTAACTCCTGAGGGGCATTCCATAAAGTGCGTCACACTCCAGAGAGGGGGGAGGAGAGGGTGTAAGAAAGTGTGACAGGGGGAGGGGGTGTCCGGCCATGTGTGACGTCACGCTGTTTTATATTAAATTTTTATTATTTTGTTAATAAAAAACTAATTCTTTTTTCGAAAGTGTGACGTACTTTAGGGGGGGGGGTCCTAGATTTGTGACAGTTTGTGACAATGGGGAGTGGGGGAGTTCAAAATGGTCAAAAATAGCGTGACGTACTTTATGGACGCCCCAGATCGATAGCGCTCCTTCATAGAATTCTTTCCCCATCTCACATTGTGTTTTCCGATCATTTTTTATGATCTGTGTGTCTGTGGCTTCACGTGAGAGAAGTTTTTCAAAACATAAGTTTATAAAGAATTATTTGCGCTCTACAACGGGGTAGTCAAGGCTTTCTGATCATGCCATATTTTTAATCGAGAGTGATTCGGCGAAATAAATAGATTTTGATGAAGTAATCAACAAGTTTTCATTTTTAAGTGAAGGGAGAGCTAAGTTCTGATTTTTTCGAGATTTAATATATTGTAATTTGAATTATTGCATATTATTCTGTTAGTTGCTGATGTGCAAACCCAAAACAGAATTGTTTCAAACTTATCTCATTTGAGGTTTATTGTAACGGTTGGTAATGTAATGAAATGTAAAATTGGTAATTGTAATGTAATCTAAATTTTAATGGAACGAATTTAAAAGAAAGTTTGTCGATTTTTTAAATATTACTGTTATATAACAGTAGAGCTTAAATTTAATGTGAAAATAAAAGTTCAAGCAAGCAACCTTTTTTCTATGTGCCTCTTAGTTTTAACTTGTACAATCTTTTTTACCTGCCGAAATTGAATTCAATTTTTCTCCTATTGCCTTTATAATATTTGACCTACATTTTCAAACGTTAAATACTAAGGATTCTGTATGTAGTCTTAATTTTGCACTGCATGAATAAAATTCTGTGCACTACTAGTAGTGTCCATGTTTTCAATTGTTGATTCAGAAACTCTCTCCAACAGCTTGATGATTTTGTCAAGATGCAAAAAAAACTGACGACGTAGCTTCTTCTCTTGAGGACCACCTTGTACTACCCTCCCTTTTTTAGACTCCCGGCTCCAGCTTCTTCCAGTTTGGCAACTCTTTGGAGTGAGCTGGGAAAAAATTTGAACAATTCATGTACAGTTCCAAAAAAGGTGGCGATTGCTGGATCTATCTCGGCAGAATGAAGAGCTGCCAGGTTGGGAGAGTCATTATCACAGTTCAGAAATGTTGCCTTTGGATTTATGCAGGCCAGGCAGACGGCCACTCGTTGTGGCTGCGTTAACATAGGTTTGACCTCTGCACAGATCAAAGTCCAGTATGATGTTTTTAAGAGTTTTCAGAAAAAGTTCTTCATTATATTGTGCAGCTGACTTCAATATTTTAAAGTAACCAAGGAATGACTCTTTTATTTCGAAATTCTCGACATCCAAATAACGAGATATAAAGGATATTTGTTCTTGGTGAGAAACGTCTTGAGTGGAATCAAACATCAGAGAAAAGTAACAAACTTGATTGACTTTCCCAACAATTGACTCCCTAACTTTAATGCCCATCAAGTTTATGAACTCATTTTGAATTTCTGATGACAAATAATGTATCTTCCCAGATTCAATTCTATGTAATTGTTTTCGTAACTTTATCAAATTCTGCAAGAAATTTCGAAGATGCTAGGAAGTTCCCAGCATTAGGAGAATCCAGTTTTCCTCTTGCCACGTAAGCTTGAGTTGTATTTACTAAGTACTTGACAGCTGCTGCTTCACGCTTCAGAATTTCTCTCCAAAACTGCTGATTTTTCAAAATTTGCACATTAAGCATCTTTGACAGCTCATCTTGTTCTTTCTTAAGCCTTTCTTCTTCTAACTTCCACTTCAAAAAAGCTTGTCTGTGGTGAACTTCTTCTTCATGTTCGTTCAGTCTCTCGGGTTTCTTCCATTTGGTGAAACCAACTCCAGGTTTGCTCAATGCAAGAGATGTCTTTTCTGTTGCCTCAGAAAACAGCACACATGCAAAAGAAAAGAGACATTCCAAGTGTAGAGAGAAGAGGAGCCAAGATCGGTTGAAAATTTCTTCTGTTGGAAGCTTTCTGATGAACCATGATGATGCCAAACTTCTTGATTTATTTTGTGTAAACTCTGCTTGAAACAAGTACTCTTCATCTTTGTTTTTGAAAAATAAGCTACCCTTTAATACAATCTTAGCCCGCAGTTCCTCAGATAAACTTCCAGGCCGGATATATGCGAAGTTTTTGTACTTAATTACATTTTCTTCAACCTTTGGAGTAAGTAATTTTGGAAGATCATCACTTGACTCATCGTCTGTATCACTTACTTCAGATGTTTTCTCAGACTGTGATAAAATGGTCCCCTTTGAAGTTTTTCATTAGTTTCACTATTGCTGGTCGGAAAAAATACACACAAAAAAAACTAGGATCATTTGTGAAAAAGATTGAAAATAATAAACCTATATATCGGGTCAATTTGAATTCAAACTTCAAACATTGGACCAAAACGTCAGGCAAATCCAAAAGTTCATTAGTAAGCTGCAACTCCAGAGTTCATTTAAAAGCCAAAAGACTGTTTTAGGCAATAGTGGCCATGTTGTGTTTTGAACCTCAATGCCAAGGATCATCTTTGTACTTCAACCCTAAAGATAATAGTTGGACCTCAATGCCCAAAATAATAGTTGGACCTCAATCCTAATGATAATAGTTGGACCTTAATCCCCAAAATAATAGTTGGGCCTGAATTCCAAGGATTATTTGTGGGCCCGAAGCCAAACTGTAATATGTATAGAGGTCTCAGTCTGAGACTTACATTTTACACCTCGACTAAATACGTTTTTGTTGAGCCTCAACTGCAAAGATTATTTTGAGACTTAAGCCTGAAAATATCTGGTGGGAAAAGCCATGGAATCTTTCACTTGACATGACTAAATTTTGAGATCTGTCAACATATGAGACTATATTGTTATGTCACCAGGATAATTACTAGGTTTGTAAGTAGGTTAAGTTATTAAACTATTTACATGTACTGCCATTGTTTTTTCTCTGAACCAAACACATTTATTGAGGTTTTCATGTCACATTACAGAGCTATTACTCAGATTTTGTAGCTATGCAAATATAATCGACGAGCAACAAAGCCCGTCCAAGGACGTTCCGCCACCGTTCGATGGCATGTTGTACCTCCCCTCCACAGCCGTCTCGACCGGCATTACATGTGCATCGCGTCAAAAATACTATTCATTGTAGTTAAAATAAATAACTCGTAAAAACAGAGCTTTTTGATATAAATTCCAACGCGCATAACTCAAAATAAAGTCTTGGAAGAAATACTGCACCAAAAATATATCGTTTTGAACGTCCGCGTAAATGTAGTAAACGTGTTCAATGTGATTGGCTGTAGGAGTCATGTGTGTTTGAGGGACCAATCGCTATAGATGACCGGACAGAAACTTGCCTTTTATTATATAGGAGGATAAGTAAATGAAATGCCTTGAAAAAATAGTTCAAATACGTGAACGTGTCACAATTGTCGTTTTGATGGAAGTTTTATTTATGTCCATTAAATTGGGTAATCCCTTATGTCAGCGCATTTTATATTTCAAGCCATCAAAAAAAAATTTCAAACTTACTTCTTTAATTATTATTATGAAATCTATTTTAAAATTAAAACATTATTTTTTGTTGAAATAAAATTACTATTTTACGATTTGTAGGAAATTGAAATTTGTATATTTCAATATCTTCTGTGACTAACGGCGCCATTTTTGTTGTTGGAAGTCTGCTTTTAAAAACCTTTTTCTAAGTTTAAAAAAACCCCTTAAAATAAAAAAAACACACGAAAAACTAATTGTAAAGCATTAAATACTTTTTTATATCTGATGTAAGTGTTTAAATTAGTAAAAGTAAGTTATTTTATTCATTTTGTTCTAAAAATTTAAAATGCCCTGAAATAAGGGATTACCGTATTACCTTAAATGCCTTAAATTGTTAGGCTACTGATATTTATTAAAATCAATAACATTCTTGTAACAGATTGCTAGTTTAAATATGAAAGTCATTATTCAAGTGTCTGTGATTTTGAGGGGGGAAAAAAGTTAAATCACGCGATGAAGTGACAGCAGCAGGAGTAAAATCAATAAAAAGTCATCATTGAGCATATGACAAAGATTAATACAGTGATTCAATCGATGGTTCTCAAGTTTATGAGCTGAAAATTCAATTGAAATTCTCCAAATTGATGATTTGACTATTTAACTGATTGCTATCAAGTAGATTAAATGGGTCGTGGTTTTCAACTGAATGAATTTAGCGATTGCTCTCGAGTTATTGATCTGGCCATTCAATCGACGCTACTTAAGTTACTAATGACACGGTCAAATTTTTAACAGTACTTAGGTTAACGAAGGGATAAGCAACTCACAGTTCTCGACTCAATAAAAAAAAAGACCCATCTAATCAGCGTTCTCGAGTAATTAATTAACCATTGCAGCCAAGTTTTCTAAGATTTTTTCAAAGTTTCTAATTTAACTGACTAAACTGAACTTTTGAACATGGCTTTTTTCTATTTAAGTTTTTTTTTGTGTCACAGATGGCATGAATGAGCCCCCGTCATCTTTTTGTCACGTCAACAAAATTGGAGATTATTTTGTTTACAGTTCGTATCTATATAAAAAGTTCACGGACTTCCGCCCAGATGCTGATCATAGCTTTTCCGTCACTGTGTCCATGATGAGGTCTGTTCACTTTGTAGGAGTTTTGGTAAATGAACATTTTTTTTCTTTTAATCTTTTAAATGCTTTCAGTCAATGTGTTTAAAATTTTAAACGTTATAAATTGGTTTTCAATGACTCTCTCAGTAAGTAAACTTATATACTATTCTATCGCGACTTAAATATCAATTACGCTGTTTCTGGTTAACTCAAAATCGACGAATGCATTTAATTGTTGTTGAGCCTTCTCGTCCATGAGGGGCATCCACCGATCATCGTCGGCGTCTGCGATTCCTCCAAGGGCATAGGCCACCTACGAGAGTCCTCCAGGCATCTCTTTCCTGGGCCATGCAGCTTCTCCAGGATCTTCCATTCATGGCCAATTCTCTTGATGTCTGCCTCCAATTCTCGGCGCCAAGTGTTTCTTGGACGGCCTCTTTTCCGCTTACCCTGTGGGTTCCATTTCAGGGCTTGCTTTGTTGTGTTAGGAGCAGGTTTTCTTAGTGTATGACCAATCCACCTCCACCGCTTCTGGAGAATCTCTTCCTCGATGGGCTTCTGTTTTGTCCGCTGCCACAGTTCCTGGTTGCTGATTTTATCTGGCCAGTGAATTCTGAGGATCCTTCTTAAACAGTTGTTGATGATAGGACTAGATTCTGGTCAAGTTTACGGCCGTTGTTCTCCATGACTCGGCTCCATATAGCAGCACATGTTTTACCATAGCGTTAAAAATCCTTACCTTTAACTTGCTGCCTAAGTTGTTTAGAGACCCAAACATTCTTGAGTTGCTGGAAGGCTGCTCTTGCTTTTCCGATCCTTATTTTGACGTCCGCATCTGTACCACCTTGTGTATCTACCACGCTGCCAAGGTAAACAAAACTGTCCACCTCCACAAGGGCTTCTCCTTCAAGCATAATGGGTGATGTACTGGTGGCATTAACATTTAGGATTTTACTCTTCCCTTTGTGAATGTTGAGACCCATGCTAGCAGAAGTGGCTGCGACAATGTTTGTTTTCTCCTGCATCTGCTGTTGGGTATGTGCAAGAAGGGCAAGATCATCAGCAAAGTCAAGATCATCCAGTTGATCCCACAAGGTCCATTGGATGCCTTTCCTTTTCTGCTGTGTAGATGTTTTCATCACCCAGTCAATGGCTAACAGGAAGAGGAAGGGTGACAGCATGCAACCTTGTCTCACGCCAGTCTTCACCTGGAACGCATCTGTCACCTGCTGGCCATGGATAACTCGGCATTTTATCCCTTCGTACATGTTTCTGATTATATCCGTAATCTTCTGTGGCACCCCGTAATGCCTTAGCAATCTCCACAGGGTTTGCCTGTCAACACCGTCGTAGGCTTTTTCATAGTCAACAAAGTTGACATAGAGCGGTATTTAATTTTTTTTGCATTTAATTACTGCAAAATATTTTAAGTGGAATACGTGTTAGTAGAATCTACATGTATAGTTAAACATCTCTACCATTGGAAACAACAATTTAGCACAAGAATCGATTCTAAGGTAAATAAGCCAACAAGAATTCAACAGTGTAACTTATCTACTTTTTAAGCGTTATATCATTGTTACTTTAATGGGCTAATACTAATAAACAATGAAAGTGTTGTTTTGTTCTCTTTCATACGGGGAAAATACTCTAGAGCAGTGGTTCCTAACCTTTTTGGGTCCATGCACCCCTTCAGATGCCCAAAAAAGTTCATGCACACTCTCGTGAAACTTGCAGAAAATGCATAATAAACTATGTTTATTTTTGGAACACAACAGTTTTGACCATAGGCAACAGGACATTTATTGAGAGATCTGCTGCTTCTTATGATCAATCAGCGATTTAAATCTGGGGACTGATTTGGACAAAGGAACTCTCATGACATCCTCTGCATTCAACTTATTTCTTGCCTTGGTTTTAATCGTCAAAGTTGTGGAGAATCGTGCTTCACAGAGATAGGTTGTGGCAAATGGAAGGAGAGTCAGTACTGCCCTCTTGGCTAGTTGTGGGCGCACCAAAATTCAATCAAGGTTTTGCAATTGAAGTTACTACTCAGTACTTCTCTGATTCTCAAATCAATCAGGTCATCTTTAGCAAAGTCACTGTCATCAATGTTGTCCAAGTCACAGAGAAAAGGATTGAGAATCCAAAGGTCTTTCCTAGCAATTTCTTGAAAGAAATACCCATCAAAGAACCTTTGCAATGTTGAAAGGTGCACTGAAATTTCCCCTTTGATGTTGTCAGGCAGTGATCCCTCGGTGCTTCCTGCTGCACCAGATATTACAACTTCATCCAAGAGTGTAAAGTTGGCCAAGTTGGACTTTTCTAGTCGTAGTTGGAATAGTAGCCTTTGTTAAAGAAGGCTTGCAATATCTCAGTAGCATCCATTACAGTCACAGCAGGTCCTTGGAGTTGGAGAGATGAATTCAACTCATTCAAGATGGTGAAGATGTCAGCCAGGTATGCCAAGTAATGAATTAAATTTGACAGTCAAACTTGTCAGCAAGGTCACTCTTTTTCTCGCATGAAAATGGCAAGCTCCACTCTCAGTTCTACTAACCGAGAAAGTATCTGTCCCCTGGACAACCAGCGCACCTCAGTGTGGTAGAGCAGAACTTCATGCTCAGAGACCACCTCCTGACAGAACAACTTGAAGAGGCAGTGGTTTAAGGCATGTGAGCGGATACAATTTACAACTTGGACTGCAGTAGAAAGAACTGAATTCAAAGTTGGAGGTAGAGTTTTGCATGACAGGGCCTGACGATGAAGGATACAGTGTGCATTGACAATATCTGGAACTTCTTTCTTTACCAGTGCTGAAAATCCTGACTTATTACCGAGCATGGAGGGAGCACCACCTGTGCAAATTGAAGAAATTCTTGAAGTCCAGTCAAACTGGTTTTCAGGGAAGAATGCCCTGACTAGCTGCAGCACATCAGCAGCTTTGGTAGTAGCTAGGAGTGGCTTACAAAAGAGAAATTCCTCCTTCAGCAATCCACTGAGAACATATCTCAGAAATACAAGAATCTGACAACATTGTGCTACATCAGTGGAATCACCAAGCTGGATGTTAAATGGAAAAGTACTGCTTCTCATCTCGCACAAGACTTGATCCCGAATGTCTGCAGCCATGTCACTAATCCTGGAATGAATAGTGTCATTGGACGAGGGAACTTTCTCAACCTGCTTCCTCTGCTGGTGACCACACATCAGTTCCACCATCTCCAGAGCACAAGGATTCACCAAAGTTCTCCAATGGTGTGGGGATTCTTATTCTTTGCAATAAGATACACAACCTTGAATGATGCCTCCAGTGCAGGTTTCTGTGACAAAGAAAATCCAAACTTGGGCAAGGTACCTGAGGTTAAGAAATGAGCTCTCTTCTGCTTGAAGACATCAAAACTGTCCTTGGAATTGGATGGATGGACTTTCTCCAAGTGCACTCGGAGTCTAACGGACTTCGTGTCGTCATTGCACAGGATTTTTCCATAGAGGAAGCACTGAGGCTTTTGTGTTCCATCTCTCTCTCTCTCTCTTTATATTATTTATTAACAATTTTTAGG
Organism: Ampullaceana balthica; assembly: GCA_944989445.1. Lineage (NCBI taxonomy): Eukaryota > Metazoa > Mollusca > Gastropoda > Lymnaeidae > Ampullaceana > Ampullaceana balthica. The sequence goes on from CALYLW010000059.1 coordinate 1,314,433, forward strand.
GTGTGATGACAATCGGAAAGTCGTACCAGTCACAGGCAAATTTTTAACTGACGGGTTGATGTTTTAATGACCGGAATTGGATGCTCAACTCAAGATTTTAGGTTTCAATGACGAATATTGGCTTACAGATAACGTTTTTAAGACCTTTGCAGCGTACCGAGCAAGAAAAGGGAAAAAAATCCCAACATTTACAGCCTCTCAAAATGGTTAGAGGGTCACCGGAAGACATATATCTGACGTATTTGATGACAAAATTAAATTATTTTTAGAAAACTGTGAAATAAAACACGAGATTCCGAGGAACACGTAGAGCGAACCGTTCATTTTGCGAAAAAGTTTTCCCTTCAATTTTCGACATGCGCAGAGCGATGCGCGAACAAAACAAAAAAAAGGTTCTAAATGGGTGCTCTTTAACGCGGCACGTCTTGCTTATGGTTTACATTTTTAGATTATCAGTTTTTGTTTCTTTTTTTTTCCCTTCTTTTTATTTCTTCCTCTTTTTTTTTCTTCTCTGAATGGTTTATGCACCCCCTGGAACCTGCTCATGCACCCCTTGGGGGTGTATGCACCATTGGTTAGGAACCCCTGCTCTAGAGGAATACATGTAATCCCTTTTGTCCCAGCATCCTTCAGCATTTTTTTCTTCAAAATCCCAACTGGCCTTAACTGACGCCATGTACCTTGTGGTTGGTGTCAGATATTAATCATTTATACTGGCCTCCTTCTGGCATTATTAAATTCTTTCCAGATTATTTTATTCCGAATGCGTGCAAATTATCTTTAACACTATAATGGGCAATGTTTTCATTGGATACGTTAACATAAAAAAATAATGTTTTATATTCAAAGATAAATGGCAGGTGGGTTGGTGAATGTCATATCAATCATATACCTACTTTGTTATGATTTGATGGTAACATTGGTGGGTGTGGCTTAGTTAACATTCATGTAGCTTGGATGACGATGCCGTGAACATAACATCTGCTGCTGAAGTTTTCTTTAGTGTGTATGACGACAAAAAATATTATATTCATTCTTTATTTTCACATCTCATGTTCTTAAACAAAATTTTGATTTCCCAGCTCCTCGCGTTGACCAGTGTCCAGCCGTCTGACCAGAGAGCTTTCGGCAGAGATTATCGTCTCCGGGCCATGCGGGATTCCCGACGCGCCAGGCAGGTCACGGAGTCCACACCTGAGCCGGCGACCGACGCCCCCCACCCCGGGGGACACCCCGTCCTTCACCTACCCCGAGCCACCTACGACGACCCCGCCCTACCCGCCCCCTGACCCCAACGACGCTTGCCGCGGGTGTCCCACCGGACAGGTTTGCGTGGAGGTCTGGCCACCTTGCACGCCACCTCCACCGCCACCAGAGTGCTTTGAGGAGGAACCCGACCCCAATATTGACTGTGATTACCATCCCTACGGCGGCATGGGTTACAGGCATTGCGAGCCCGTTCCAATCTGCGTAGACTATCGTTATTATTCATGGTATATGTAAAGAGATTGTTATATTTCTTATATAATAATACAGGCGCTACTTCTATATAAAGAAGATTACTGCGTCTTACGCTTATCCGTGGTTAGAGTATAGTATTGCATTCTTATGATATTCATTATGTTGCACTATATTTACTTTATCACCGTGAAAAATCTTCAATATGGCTGTTAATAAACTTTTTTTTTGTTAATCGGAGCCTTTTGTTTACTGTAATATTTAATTTTTTAAATTGTTTCCCTGCAATTTGTTAGGCCTCTTATCATATCTTATTAGTTTTAAATAAATAATTCAAAAGAATGTATTTAATTTGCTGAACTATATTTAGCCCCATTCTTTTTCTTTTTTTTTAAATTATCCAATTTGTGCAAATTATTTACGGTCTCAGAAATTTTTGAAAATAAACATCAACATCATATTCATTCGTTGTTATTATCATGGGAGTTTGGTGTATAGCAGGGGCGGGCAATAGTTTTGGCCCGGGTACCGGATTTTAGTGGAGGGCCCCACTGTTTAAAAAGGACGTATTCTTTAGTTTACATTGCACTTCATTTCAGAAATAAAAAGTATAAATGGTCTCATAAAAATCAATAAATAAAACTTAAACAAAAATCGTATATTGATAACATTTGGACCGTCCATAAAGTACGTCACGCTCCAGAGAGGAGGAGGAGGGGGGTGTAAGAAATTGTGACAGGGGGAGGGGTGGGTTCGGCCATGTGTGACGTCACGGTATTTTATATTAAACTTTAATTATTTTGTTAATAAAAAAATATTTTTTTCAGAAAGTGTGACGTACTTTAGGGGAGGGGGGCGGGGTCCAATATTTGGGGGAGGGGGGAGTTAAAAATTGTCAAAAATAGCGTGATGTACTTTATGGATGGCCCCATTTATGTATTGCTCTAATTTCATATTATCTAGATTTCTAGCTGCTAGCACATTTTTAATTATAAAATCAGTTTAATGAGACAAGTGCACCCTATCACACTTTTTAAATCCTTTATATTAACTCGTGGTGTATGCTTGAGGCCTTGAATGCCGAAAAAAACGATGGATCGATTTTTAACCCACTTCCTCGTAAGCTAGCGAGCTGAAATTGTGCAGGCAGGCTCGTGTCGATGATAAAAATGATGGATCACAATTTCAGAAAATTGAAATAACTGACTAACGGGAAATGTGCGTATTTGCACTGCCTGCGTTCGTGCATTGACGTAGTCGCGCTAATGGAAAACACGAGACGAAGTTTCGGTCACGGACATGAAGCAAATTTTAGTTCAAGGCGTGTTTCCTGAATGCCTTGGCGGGCCACAAAAAATTATGTAACGCATGTGGTCCGCGGGCCGCACTTTGCCAACCCCTGGTGTGGAAGATTCAGTTTAAGTTAAATGCGAACATAAATTAAATCCGAATGCATTTTTTTTTATTTGCTTGTGTAGAAAGGCAGTAGTTGGGTATTTAAAGGCAAAGATTGGTGTATATAGGCTGTGTTGTGTGCATGAATGAAGGCACCCGCTGATTTTATTCTTAGACGCGGTAAAGCCACGCAAATTCCATATGTGACGGTTTTATGTTCCCACGTTTTTAGTCATATTAAATCAAAGTACTTGAACTTATAAGTTTTAAATTATTTTCTTCTTTTTAGTCCACTTATAAAAACGTGGTTTATAAAATCTTTTTTTTTACCCCTATTTATTTTGTTGTGACATCACATTCCTTAACCCCCCTCCCCATCGTCACACATCGTCACAAATGCTTGACCCCCCCCCCTTTTTTTTAAAGGCACTTGACGTCATTTATGGACGGCACCTTTAGTCCACAGACATCTCATGACGCTTGTGGGTTATTTATTAATTCATCACCTTTGAATTTAAAAAAGAACAATTTTGGTTGGGAGGGAAATATAGTTTCAGTTACGAATACTTAACTAAAATGCTTTTGTGTTCAAATCTGAGAGAGTAATTTAGGAATGCATTAATAGGCTTATTTCGGATGGAGTAAATAAGTAGAGTGGACCAATAAATTTTTAGTCTTCAATAAAAGAGAACAATTAAAAGGAAAGTCTTAAATCAGTAATTAGTAATACCACGCAAAGTTTTAAAATATATATTTTGTATTTAAATGTTGAATTTCCCGAGAAAGAATTCAAAGGTGATAATAAATGTAATCGTGAAGAGAATTCAGTCCTTTATTAATAAGTTGTTTAAGAAATAATTTACGGAGATTAACAGGTCTGAAATAATCAGCAATTTGGAATTATGACAGCGGATAAGTCAAAGGCCAATAGAGACAGACATTCTTTGGCGACGCTGGTGATGGATTGGTCAGACTCTAAGAAACCTGCTGCCAAAACAACAAGGTAATAAGGCCTGAAATGGCAAACCTGGAAAATTCGGGAAAGGGGCCGTCTATAAATGACGTCACGTGATTTTGGCCGATTTTTCACCCCCCCCCCTTTTCGTCGTCACAAAAACTTAGACCCCCTCCAATATGACGGCACAAAGCTTTGCCCCCCCCCCATTTAAAAGCTGTATTTTCTATTTGAAAAAGAGCATGTTTCAAATCAGTTTTTTTTGTCATTAAAATCTAAGTATGTATTTAGTGTAAGGTTGCACTATAATATCGTACCAGGCGTGAGGCTATGTAAAAAATCATTAAAAAAAATTGTAAGAAATCAAATATTTATTTTTAAGTGGAACTTTTATTTAAAGTTGCGATTTTTTATGAGACATCACATTTCTTAACTTTTCGTCACAAATGTGTGGACCACCCTCTCCATACTCGGTGCGTGACGTCATTTATGGACGTCCCCAAAGAAGAAACACTTCACACCGAGATGTGGAGGCAGACATCAAGAGGCTTGGCTATAACTGAACTATAACTGGAATAAACTGAAGATGCCATCCACTTGGAATATCGATGGCCATAAGCCATTTCGAAAACTAAGAGACCAAAGCACACGCACAGATCAGGCATTGCTCAATGTTTGGCGATATGGGTCATGTCCCACTTTGGCTGATACCGGTCTTTTACCGCAGCAAACAAATTGACCCAAAGTTTGTCACGCTAAATTTTCAATCAAGAGTTAATTCCGTTAAGCGATTTACTTTAAATAATTTTTAAACTTGTGCAATAAAATGATTAGATAAATTTACTTTAAACTGAAAATATCCTTTCATCCTCGGTGAATCACAATATCTCTTTCTGAAACCATCAGTTTAATTTACATAATCCTCCAATAATTCGCTTCTTTTATAAAAATGAATCATTTACATGCTATGTATATATATGTCACTGAACTATTTGTGATTGTGAGGTAAACATCAATTATCACTAATAAACGCAAATTTGAGACTGGCGAAAGGATGAAACTCAAATAGTAAAAGGAGGAGCTGGATGCCGTAGTATGTCTGTTGTAAGTTGATCGTAAAAGGCCTGTTTAGTTTAACTGAAGGAATCCGTGATAATAAATTTTAATCCGAGAGATAACTTGTCCTAGTCAAAGAAAGACTAAGGTAATTTGAGATTCGTCAAAATTTCACAAGTTTTAACGGCAAAGCTGCGTTAGGGGCCGTCCGTAAATGTCGTCACAGAATTTTGGCCGATTTTTACATTTTTTTCTATTTGTAAATGAGCATATTTTAAATCACTTTATTGTCATTTAAATATAAGAATGTATTTTGTGTAAGGCTGCACTCTAATAATACTAATATCGTGACACGTGTGAAGCCATGTAAAATATCATTAAATAAATAGTAAGCAATCAAATATTTAAGTAAAACTTAAGGGGCCATCCATATATTAAGTACGCACAAAATTCGTATTTTTGTACCCCCCTCCCCCGTTGAATCCCGTACATTTGTGACGAGGGGGAGGGGGTGTTTAAGAAATGTGACATCAAAATGCGCACTAAAATATTTGAAAAATGCGGATTTTTTTCGGGGGGGGGGTGTTGGGGTCAAAGTTTTGGGACCGTCAATTAATGACGCCCCGCGATTATGGCCGATTTTCACACGAGTCTTCAATAAAAGTTAGACCCTCCCCCCTCTTTTCCAATATTACGTCACAAAAATGCAAAAAAAACAAACAAAAAAACAACATTGTTTTAATTTGAAAATTACCATGTTTCAAATCACTTTGGTCATTTAACTTTGTATTTAGTGTAAGGCTGCACTTAAATATCGCAACACGAGCGAAGCCCATGTAAAACGTCATTAAATAAATTGTAAACAGACACATTTTTTTAAAGTACACTTTTATTTTAAGTTACGCGTTTTGATGTGACATTTCTTATACTACCCCTCCCCTTCGTCACAAATGGTCGACCCCCTCCCCCATCTAGGTGCGTAATGTTATTTACGGACGGCTCCGAGAAGGGGCTGTCCATAAATGACGTCACGCGATTTTGGCAGATTTGTCATTCCCCCCCCCGGGGAAAGCGTCGTCACAAAAACTTAGACCACATAAAAGCTGTATTTTATTTGAAAAAGAGCATGTTTAAAATCACTTTTTTGTCATTTAAGTATTTATTTAGTGTAGGCCTGCATTCTAATATCGTAACGCCTGTGAAGTCATGTAAAAACACCATGTAACAAATAAAAATTTTATGTGGGACTTTTATTTAAATTTGCTGGTTTTGAAGTGACGTCACATTTCTCTAACACTGGTGCGTGAAATCGATGTCCCGTTGTGTGTTTATAACTGCTAAGGCACCGGTGGGCGAAAGAGAAACTTCATCTAATTTCAAGAAATGTAAATATAAACCCGACGGATATATTTTAATGTGTAAACGTTTGGTCTGAATCAAATGTTAATTACTTCCAAGCAATTAAAAGTTCACAATAAATTATATAACATTATTGCATATCAGTCTTAACTCAGTCGGTCTCGAATGCCGTTTGCAGCCAGAGCGGTTTACGTTACATTACTATGCTTAGTATTATGCAAATATAAATTTGTTGTGCGTACGTAATATATGCGCGTTTTAATGTGGCGTCAGTTCTTAGGAACCCCACTCTCGTGACATCACTTATGGACGACCCGTTATTAATTGTAAATGACCAGGCACATCCAAGTGACGTCACTGATAGTAACGTGGTGCCGACCGTTTCAGTCACCATATCATCTGGTTGTCCCTGGTCCCTCCTTGCTCCACTCACCTTCCGTACCTTGATAACTCAGATTTAATTAAGTATTTGAAGGATGGGTAAGACCTAATTTTTCCATCCTTATTAAATGCATTGAAAATATATCCAGTGGTTAACTTATTAACTTGTCACTATAAATATAAAATTATGTTAGTGATGATGGCTATGACTACGATGCAAGAATCTCTTTTTATTGTTTGGTGTTATTTTAAAAAACAATCAAGTTTTTTTTTCCTTTCCCCTCCAACACAGCTTGTAAGATAAACACATTTAAACATATTTTGTCAACTAATACTAAAATATTACAAAGTTTAAAATAGTTATTAATTAAGTATTTGAAGGATGGGTAAGACCTAATTTTTCCATCCTTATTAAATGCATTGAAAATATATCCAGTGGTTAACTTATTAACTTATTAACTTGTCACTATAAATATAAAATTATGTTAGTGATGATGGCTATGACTACGATGCAAGAATCTCTTTTTATTGTTTGGTGTTATTTTAAAAAACAATCAAGTTTTTTTTTCCTTTCCCCTCCAACACAGCTTGTAAGATAAACACATTTAAACATATTTTGTCAACTAATACTAAAATATTACAAAGTTTAAAATAGTTATAGTGTTGATATTTAATTTTTGAGAGTGTAGCAACTAAATTACTCTCTGCATCGTATGTAACAAATAATTTTTAAAAATGGATTATTTTTTTTTAAAAATGTAAGTGTTTGAAGATTTCTATTAGAAAAATTCACACCTCTGTTTGGATGGAGCTTGTTGAAATCAACCTGACTGGTTAAATATACAATTAATACAATACAGGATGGTTATATCACTTATATATAAATATATCATTGTGTTTCACATAGTTGACCAGTGATATCGACTTAATCCAGCTCCAAATATCTTATCTATACAGACGCTCCTTCTATGCAGAAAGATAGTTGCGTCCACAGACCATGACAGATGATCTATTGGCAAGTGATGCAGCATTCACTGGCCACAGCTTTGTGTGTTCCACGCATTACCCAGCCGCCTAACTACATGTAGTGTTAGGTACCCATTCGGAGTGGGGTGACTCAGGGACGCCCTAGGCCCTGGGAACAAGCCCTTGCCTTCACAAGGATTCGAACCCGTGACCATCGGTACGACAGTCCAGTGCGCTGCCACTCGACCACCGCGTTATATATTTATATAGAAATTTATGTATAGCTTATAGATAGTTTTGATGTTACAAAACTAAGAGGAATGGTGTGTCTGCATTAAATACATACATATTTTCTCCTCTAAATCTGGGCCATACTATTACTAAATTTTAGTACAATTTACTAGTCCTTGATATTCTATTATTTCTATTCTATTTGTTGATTTGTTGGGTGGAAAATGATGGGATTTTAATCCAATATTTTATATCGTGCATAAATGTTCTGTTTTTAATAAACACAGCTAGCTACAACTACAAGCCATAAAATAATGCATTCTTAGATACAATTTTGTAAGGTAGGAACATTCATTAAAAAGTCTTTAGTCGACTATTCCTTCTCTTAACAAAACTGTATTGCACATTCAGACAATTACCATGATAGGTCATCAAAATATAAAGTAGTGTCACTTGATTTTTACACCGCATTATAACATACCATTTAACCTTCTCATATACACAACACCAAATAGTTCCACATATTCATTCCACAGCTTGTACCCTACAAATATAAGCACAGCATAATATTAAGTAAAGTAGTTACCTATCTCAATTAAACATAAGTTCTATAACATTAAAATTATCTATCCTAATTATAAAATTTATAAAAGACAATAAACAAAACTTTAAGTACAATTTAAAAAAATAAATAAATTGGTCAAGGTTTTTATTATAAATTTAAATAATTTAATTTCATTAAAATTATTTTAAAAATATATTTTAAAAATCAAAGTGGATTATAAAAGAAAATAGGTAAATTTTAACATCAAAAATATTCTATCAAAATGCAAAAAATCTTAACAAAAAGAGTAATGACTGAACAAAATAATTACTTAATGTTAATGTGAGCCATACTGTGGTTCAAGTATTTACATCATATATAATAAAGGAAAAAAATCATTACAATTAAATAATTTAAAGTAACCTTTGTAAATCATTGAAATAAGAAAATAAATCTTAAAGAACATGTTAGAAAGCATTTACAAATTTACTGACATAATAAAATTATTCATGATATTAGTTTAACTTTAACCCAAAATCTTTTAAAATAATCAGAGATAATGTAACATCTAAGCTGGTAGAAGAAATAAAACATCCTGTCATTCTTAATGTGGGATTTTGACAAATAATTCCTGAGTTGTAGCTATAAATATCATTAAATAAGTTAACTATGTGAGTGTAAGACGTATGACACAATACTGTTGGTGTTGTGACTAATGTTTATGGAACAAATTACTCACAAGTGCAAGTAAATAATGTAAAACACAAAAATACGTATTGGCAGTTGGGGTTAGTATTGTTGCTACTATTCAGGTACAATAAATCTAGTCTTAGCCCAAGAAATGGCTGCCTACAACAAAAATGTAGATTTAGGTTTTTGCTAATAAACTCAATTGATCAATTAATAATGGGCTTTAAAAAACCAAGACAGAAGTTATATAAAACAATTTTAAACTATTAATTTCAAATTAAACAGATCCATTTTGATCCAAGATACTTTCAAAACACTTACCATTAAAAAATGTAAGCAAAATTTTCTTCTCTGGAACTCAAGACCTGAATCTAAAGTCTAATCAAGAATCAAATGCATATGTTCACATTCATGATGTGTAATACAAGTCAGCACAGAGAATAACACCAAAAAAAAAGCAGTTGTTAAACTACTTTTGCAACTTGGTTCTCTCTAGATGAATGACTATTGATCTCAACAACTCTTTAATCTCTGCAACTTTTGGATCTTTTTCTCAGCGATTCTTCTTAACGTATTGGATTCAATGACATATTTGATGTTTCCAGTGGCCTCACAAAGGTCCGCCCTTTCTACAGCACATTGCTGAAGAATATCTATTTCTTTATACAAACTCTGTAGAGGGTCATCAACCTCCATCCCATAGTTTAAGACCTGCCTCCCGTCAGTTGCATTAATAATATGTAGTGTATCTGGCTCTTCTTTTGTAGATATAGTCCTGGAATTATATTAATTATAAAATACAAGAATTATTTTCAATTTTATTAAAAAGGTATAATTTATAAAATGCACTTATTGCCTTTTAAATGATTTAAATTCATTCTACAACTAAAAGTTATATTTTATTTTAATGTAGGTAGTCCAAACTGGCGAAAAAAACGAGTTTTTGGGCTTATTTTTTGTAGTTTTCAAAAAATAAATAAAAATACTTCGAGGAGACTTACACAAATAAAATTAACATGTAAATAAACTTCTAATCTTTATTCAACAAAATATGTATCTTTTGTGTCTTTAACTTGTCACTTGTGTGTTTTTATGTGTTTAAAAAGTATCAGCCTTGAATGACAAATTTTACGGCCTTTTTTTTTGCGTGAAATCTTACCCCTAGGTGTTTGAATCACTCATCACGTCGCGCCTATTCAAATTAGCGACATAGTGTTACCACAAAACGAAAGAGCAGATCCTACTATTTCGTTTGATCTATAGAAAGTATATCTATCTTTTTAAAAGTCTGATTGAAAACTTATGTCGAAGAAAAAACATTGAAAATAACTAAGCTGTAGTATTTTCCGCACACCGATAGAAAGATCATCATAATAAAAAAAAATGTTGTAAAATCAATTACTGGCGTGACGCGATACGGCTTAGAAAAAAACATAGCAACTTTCGATTTTTCATGTTGTAATGTGAAAGCGCTGCAAGTCACTGCGAAGTTCTTGGACCACTGTCTAGCGGTTTTGTGGATGAGAATTACTAGTGCTTGAGACGTCAACGTACGTAAGTACATGTAATATATTTAAAGTTTTATTTACATTTAAACAAATGATTTACTTCTGTTTTAGTTTAGTTGATTATGTTAGTAAAAATATATTATTTTATTCAACATTGCTGGTCTCATTGCAGTGACATTGGAGGCGTCTGGTACATATGGTATGATTAGAGTTGGATGTATTTAAATTAGGACAGTCTATAGGCAATCGCAACAAGGATTGAATAATTTATACTCAATTGGTGTTACATGTATATATAAAAATGTATACATAATATGGCTGTTATAATTATTTTAAAGTTGGGGTTTTGGCACATATTGTGAATGAGGAATTCAAAATGACTGTCCGATAGCCTGTGATAAAGACTAGTATTGGGTAGACGGACTCGCATTCTTCTAGGGTTGATAGGATTGCACATCAATGAAATCTTTTTTTTTAACACAATATAAATTTCAAGTTCTAGGAACTATTTCAAAATTTTTTAATTCATATTATTTACTTAGTATAAATATTTATTAATATTATTATTCTAACAATTTTTAGACGTATTTGCTCTGCACTGTGAATCTTGTGCAAACCAAATAATCAAATAAATACGATTACGTAGACTCGCCCAATTCCCTAATTTGTGTGAAATTTATCAATAAAACTAATCTGAATCTGAGCAAGTGCTCAAAGTTAAATCCTTTGATTGTGATTAAAATATACTATTTGTATTTAGTAGATTGTTTGCCTATTATTATAGTCTTGGTTTAAGTATAGTGCAATATATTAATAAATCAATTAATATTTGTGACTAGGCCTATAATTCCAACTTAATTTATATACTTCATTTAGAGATCATGAATAACAATAAGAACATCAAAGAGAGCGATGACCATGTTTCTGACACTGATTACCAAGTTACACGCCCTGCGGTGAACTCTTCGTTGAGTGTCATTATAAAGCTAATTTGTAAGTATGGTTTTAAGTTCAATAAAAAAATATGTTATTTTAATGTTTAAGTATTGACTTAAAATAATTCCTTACCAAAGATGCACTTAATTCTAATTCTGATGGTCTATTGATAAATGTTTTTAGTAGTATATTCCTTATTCCTCAGCGGGGGAAATTCTTGATGGCTTGTGTGCATCATTTCTGGCAAAGGGTGAAGGCCACAGCCCCCAGCAGTTTCTAGAAAATACAGTTTGATTTTCATGTTGCACATCATCAAGCTCCAGAACAACAAGAGCAACAAGGATGTTACAAACTGGTTCAAGAAACTGTTTTCTGAAAGTCATTACCAGCCTGATTGATTTGTCAGAAAAATTGAGTGTGTGGTTTCTACTGTTGTGACACTTACTCGGACTAATTGTTTGATGGATTATTTAGCAAAGCCATTGAACCTGGATTCTTTGTCTCCTGCCTCGGATAAGTGCGGTATTACTTTAGCTAATGTATTTACACTTACACCTCTTCAATTTGATAAAACAACCTGTAGTGAAGTCAATGTTACTTATCAAATTGTTATAGATTTAGAACTGTTTAGATTTAAGGAACTGCGGTGCAAATCACAATTTATTGTTCAGTGGCTATAAATTTACTATATTATGATGAAAATGATTCAGAATATAACTTGTAACACTATAGTTTGGATCTCTGACATTTATGATTGACTCTTTAAAAAAAAATTGATGATACTTGCTCTGATGTATCACATTCATCAACTTCCTGTGGTTATAAAAGGAAAGGCATTATAAAATTATAGTTTTGTAATACTAATATGATGTTATTTGAAGAAGAAGAGAAAAAATGTAAAATGTTAATCAATTTTTTAAATAATAGTGTGCTAGTTCTGTGGTGGTTCTAGTTAAAAGGATTTTACGAATGAAAGTGCCTGGACTATTTCTGTTTGCTATTCATTCACAGAAATTGTAAGGCTGATCATAAAAATTACCTTTAATTTAAAGTTTAATATGATGTTTGATGTTCATTTTTATGATGAGACATTTATTGGTAAATTTTTGTATCATTTCATGCTACTTATAAACTCTATTTTTTATTGGGTTGAGCATTGATAATATTTTTATGTGCTCATTTTGTTGTAAGCAGATATATCTGAGAATATTTAAAAAATGCTTTTGATCCAATCGTGTTATGCCTAGCATTGTAAAAACATCATTATTTAATTTAAAAATAACGTGGGGTGGGTAACTTTGAATTTATTTTAAAGCATGAAAATGTACTTAATACATGTATGCTATTGATTCATATTACTTATTGTACTGATGCAGATTATCTTTTATTATTTGATGTATGGTATGATTATTTATATGAATTGAAAATTTCAGTTTTTTAAATTGTGCATTTTTAATAATCATTTACTAGTACCCTAGTGGGTATTAGTTTGAAGGATTTCATGAATTAAAGTGATTAAACTTTCTTTTTTTTTGCAATTCATTCACAGAAATTGTTAGTCTTATTAAAATCACCTTTAACATGATGTACAATTTTTTATATGTTAATTTTTTGTGACAAGGTGACGTATTTTTATTGTTACATTTTTGTATCATTTCATGCCACTTTTAAAATCTATTTTTAATGGGGTTGAGCATTGATAAGTTCATTTTTTTATAAGTAGATATATCTGAGAGCATTTTAAAATGCTATTGTTCCAATTGTGTTATGCCAAGCATTTTTAATGATTTTTTTAAACTTTGAACTTATTTTAAAGCATGTAAATATACTTAACATTGATTATTTTTCCAATTAAGATATCTTTAATTTCATGTATTGTATGTTTATTTATGTCAATCACATAATTTTTTATGAAGTTTTGCATTTTACGCTTCTTTGGTCGAAAAATAAAAATGAAAAAAAAATATGTACATTTGGAATTTTTAATTATTTTTTTTACTTTTGAATGAATCAAGGTAGCTGCCTGAAAAAAATTGGGCTGCTACATTGTAAACTTTGTAGTAACTTGACCAATTCTTAGACATCTCAGTCAATTATTATAGAAAATGACCTTTTTGTTTAAAAAAAAATTGGCCATTTTTCAAAAAATTTGAAAATAGCATAACTTTTTTGTTTCTTTAGATAACTGTAATTTTTTTCCCAATGTCTTAAAATAAAAAGTACTATAAAATGAAATCAACCAAAAATATCTACTGATAAAAAACAAAATCAGTTTGGACTACCTATTTAATGCAAAATGCTTTTCTGATTTTTTTTTAAAAAGGGAGTTTCGTTAGTTTTTGTTCTTGAAAAACTAAAATTTAAAATCATGCTTTAAATAAATTAAAGTTAATAATTTGAGAAAAATGAAATAACCAAAGACCTCTAATTAATGCTTTAAAGCAAATATAATATGTACACACTGACCGAGGGCAAATTTGAATATTTTGTTTTCTAAATTTTTCTTTCAAGGCTTTGTGTTGCTTTCCTCTTGCATGGTACTGCAGGGCAAATGAGCCAGTATGACCTATTGTTATTTCACGTTTACACCACGCACATTTTGCCATAGTTGGATTTGAACCAGGACGTACCCATGACCACTTGGGTTGCTCCAACCATTCATCATTGAAGTTGAACTTACATGGCGTAACCATTCTGTTGAATAAAGAAAAGTAAAATATCATTGAAAAGGATTTTAAAATGGCTCATATTTCCCCATCACAGGACTTACGACAGACAGTGCTTGTACTGTATTCATAAGAGGTAACTGATTCATTATAGAGGATGGGTGATAAAATGTTATTTGCATTAGTGTCCAAACTCTGGATAATATAATAATTAAGTACAGCTGTTAACTCAGGAGTTCCACAAGGAACTGTGATTTAATTTATATAAATGTTTTATCCAACAACATCTCAACAGGAACAAAAGTTGGGTTACATGCCGATTATTGTATAATCTATATAGCAATTAAATCAGAACAAGATAGAAAAATCTTCAAAAAAGACCTAGATGAATTTATAAAATGGGAACTGTTGAAACTAATTGGAGTATGTCTTTCCAGCAAAGAAAAGTGTCAACTGTTAAGATTAACTAAGAAAAAGAACAAATTAATTCAAAATACTTCATTCATGGAAAACAACTACTCCAAAATAAAGATGAAAAATACTTAGGAGTAATAATAAATAAGAAAGTATCATGGAATCCCCATGTCAATGAAGTAATTAAAAAAATGAAATCTTAGGATTTATAAAGAGAAACTTTTACAGATGTAATAAGAATACAACACTAAATTGCTACCTCACTTTGGTGAGCCCAGTAAGCATCTTCTGAATGCCCCATCCACTAAAGAAAACATTGATAAACTAGATCAAATTTAAAAAAAAGAGATGCTTGGGAACACAACAAAAAGATAACCTAATACTAATACAGTGTACAACCATGCAATACCATAGAGATAAAAACACTTTTCTTATTCCATATGCAAGAACAATCACATGTCTTGTCTTATACAGATGCTCCTTCTACACAGAAGATAATAGCGTCTGCAGATCATGCTGGTCTGTTGGCAAGTGACGCAACGTCACATGCCCCGGCTATGAGGGTTCCACCCAATTCCCAGCCACCTTTGTTTTCCTAACTAGGGTTAGGGCCTACACTGTATAGCAGGAGTTCCCAACCTTTTTATACTCGAGCACATTCTAAAATATGGGTAGGTTTGCGGGCACCACCTATTTTTAATTGACAAACTCGTTCCATAACTTCTCATTTTCCCATAATTTATTTTCTTATATTCATAATTTATTAATCAATTATAAACAAACATGTTTCAAAATAATAAAATTATTATTCAAATTGCATAAACACAGAGAAATGCAATTACAAAACGAAAACAAAGTAAACAAAAATACAAAGAAAACATTTTATAAAAAAATATAATATCAATATGTCAATGTGATCCTCGCATTGCATATCATTGGCCCATGCCTCATAATTAGGAGAGTATGACGATAATCCTGTTAGCAAACAATCATAAAGATGCTCATCGGTGAGTCGAGATCTATATCTTGATTTTTATTAAGTTCATGTTTGAAAACAATGATTCGCATAAATATAAAATAGGTTGAACCGAAAAATGATTCAATTTTCTATGCAGCTTTTTTCAAAAATGGGAACTTTTCTCTGTCCACCGTTTTCCAAAAGCCCTTTGATATTAAGGATTTTAGCAATACATGTACATCATTCTTAAGGTCCAAAATTTCTAGCTCTAATTCTTCTGTCTTACCTTGAACAAAATCTGCAATACATGCGGTCATTTCCATTACATTTATTTCGCAAGTAAAAGGATTGATACAAAAGGAAACAATTGGCTCGATATATGTGTAAACTGCAAAAATATCTCTTTTTAAACTGTTTTTTTAACACTTGAAGATGCTTAATAAATAATGACCCGTTTAATTCATTGCTACCTAGCATTTTCTTCATATGTGGCAAATGCACGAGAGAATTGATCTGCAGATGTGTTATCAACAGATCCAATTTAGCATTAAATGACTTTACAGAGCTTATCATTTCAGCTATTCAACTTTTCCATGATGTCTGTGACAAATTCCAAATCAATCAGCCAGCGAGAGTCAGATAGTTCATCATAAGTTTCCTTTTTATTGTTTATGAAGCCAAAGTACTTCAGTATGCAGAATATGATCATGTTCTTTATCTTCAGTTTAGCTCTAACAGGGCCTTGAAAAGTCGGTGTTGCAAAAGAGCTGCTCGAATAGAATTGATTATTTTTGTAACTTTTTTCAAAACATGTGCAACTGGCAATATTTTACAACACAGAGCTTCCTGGTGGATAATACAGTGGTAGGACATAAAGTTTGAAAATGGTTCATTGCAGAGGGCAATAAACCCTTTGTTATTACCTACCATTGCTTGTGCCCCATCGGTGGTTATGGCAGACAGCTTGTGCAAAGGCATATTTATTGAATTGGCGTATGTTCTGAATGTATTATAAATATTAATAAATAATAATAAATATCCTCACCCCTTGTCTGTCCTTTCATAAGTAATATTTGCAACATATCCTCTTTTACTGTTAAGTTACTAAATACCATTCTCACCATAACTGCTAACTGTGTGGTGTCTGATATATCTGTTGACTCGTCGAATTGTAGCGAGAACCAGTCACAGATTTCCAAGTCAGTCTTTAACTGAGTTAGTATGTCTGTTGAAATTGCATGTATTCTTCTTGTGATGGCGTTATTTGACAACTGTAAGTCTTGTATTGCTGTCTGACAGACACATACGAATCTTTCCACGGGCGCCATGGTGCCCTCAGGCACGGGGTTGGGAACCTCTGCTGTATAGTATAACCACCAAGAGATCATGCAATATTTTTTGGTAAGCCGGATATAATAGTACATGTATAATGTATATCCATATCCTGTACTATAAATGAAAATGTCAATTAAAACGAGAATTTCAATGTTTAAATCCTCCAGTGGCAGCTCATGGCAAAAATTAGTTGGCTGGATGCTCCTAACATTAATGTAATTAACAAGTACTTATAATTCTGTAGTTTTCTACTAAAGCAATTCAATAATTCCACCTACTTCTTCAAATCACATATTTCTTGTTTTTCTTTAATTACTCTAAAAATGATATAGGTCTGTATATTTCAATTAAATATCAATTATTTGTTACCCTGCAACTTAATGAAAACATGCAAATTGTTTTTTTTCGGTTTTTTGCATTTCTAATGCTAAATTTCATCCCATTCAAAAACAAGTCACACAGTTTTTAAACACACAAAATCACTCAGCAACCCTGGGGATATGACAGTGCCATGTCTTCCAAGGGAGCAGGCATGTACACAACACTCAAACACTTCTTAGCTTGAACTGTGAAAAGCAGAGTTGCACAGCTTCATAATTTAGCTTTGGTACATTTGTTATACACTAGGGTATGGTTAAGTTACATACATTAAAACTAAGGTTTATATTTTATAAATATGAATGTAGATAAATAAAGACATAAATTAAAAAAAGAATTTACATAAGATTTTATTGAAAATATATTATTTTTGGGGGGGAGGGGGGGGGGAGAGGCTGCAGTTGAACAGTGCCTATGCTCAAGCCACCACTGAAATTATGATTATATCTTACACCAAAGACCTATTTAAAAAACAAACATGATTAATAAATAAAAATAATTAATAATGTTAATAAAAGCTACATAAAATATGAATGAAAATGGCATCAATGCTTATTTATGACTTATGACTGACTACTACTACTACAACTACTACTTTGGACTCCCCTTCCCGGATTGAGAGACCATTAAGAATTCATTAACTGTGTGATACTATATTATTAATATACTATACCAGTGGTGGCCAGACCTGCATAAACTGAAAGTCATTTTTTAAAGTAACAAAATTGTTCAGAGCCACAATGAAACATCGACTATGGAGCAATGGACTAGAACAGAAAAATTCCTTGAGACTTATTTTGAAAAATTATTTTTTATTCGAATTTCATGATTTCAACGTTCATTAATTACGTTGAAGAAATATATGAGCTACAATTACACAATCAACAAATATTTATTTATGTAAGATTTAAGGAAAAAACACACACTGCAAGTAGACTCATATTTTAAGTAAACGTTAATTATTCAGATTCTACTATCAGTGTTTCTCAAATAGTGGGGGGTGAGATCGTGTACTTATAACAATTTTATAGACAAATGACACTATTTACTGTCACGCGGAGGGCGAAACTTTTTTCTTCTTCCCATTTGGGGGAGGGGGGGGGCGTGACAGAAAATAATTGAGCAACACTGTACTATGAAGCCTTTGAACAAGCAAGTTTCTTTAAATCTGGTTAGTAAATAATAGTCTATTAGTTGTGCACAATTCTGTCAGAATAAGGTCGTTTAGGACAAGTAGTATTTCAAGTGATGGCTTAACTTGCTTCAATGGATGAGACACCTTTGCTGAAAGCAGAAAGTAGTGTCTGACGCTGTCATATTCCAGACTTCATTCAGCAAGCTTGCTTTTAATTCAGTCAAGATTTATTTAAACTTTCACATATTTATTTAAATTACAGTCGGACCTCTCTAAGTAGAACTAAAAGGGACCCGAAAAAAAAATCGACTTACAGAGTTTTCAAGTTAGGGAAGGCATAATAGGCGCAGATTAATCAAGGACAATGTTGATTTTGAGAAAAGGGGGGGGGGAACAGCCTTGCCCGTTAGAAGGCTTGACAGCAAAGAGAGGCGGTGTCTGATGTTTCATATGAAAGGGAGCCAACTTGCTTTGACTTACTGATGCAAGCCCGTGAGAGGAGAAACCTTCCCTCCCTTTCCCCACTTTACTCCCTCCACGGCCGCCAAAAATTTTTCACTGAAAAACGAAATGGTAACTATCAAAAGTTTAACTCTCGTAATACTCAACGTGAGATAATAATGACATAATCATAATGCATTGTAGGAAAACACAGTGCTTAATTACAAACAAAAACATTTCCATCGATATTCTCTTACATTTCTACTTTGTTGAACATTGTCTTGTAAACCTAACATGTCACACACGTACAGCATGAGTATATTTTTAAGTGGCATTAGTACACTGAGAACACAATAATTGAATAAGTGATAAGCTGCTTCACTAACACTGTCCATGTAACTTAGCAGTCCAGAAATTAGTGGCTGCCTTGCTCTTGGATGTTTGCCGAGAGTCGCGCAAAGTCCGGGCACTCGCTGGAGATCATCAGTCGTATTCCTGACGCCAGATTGGTGTCCACGAGTTGGGTTCGATATTTATTCTTGTGATATTTCATTCGTGAAAATAAGGCTTCGCACATGTAAGTATTGTAAATGCTTCAAACAGCACTAGAGTGGTTCTTGCTATTTCGCGAAGCTTGGGATACTTCACAGCTACTTTCCATGTCTCCAGTAAATCGTTTTCGTCCTCTTCAAGCTGAGCGTTATTTTTTAGTTCGATCAGTTCCATTTGGACATCCAACGGCGCACTCTTCTGTCCCAACCAAATGTGGAGAAGCAACGAGTCTCAAATTTTCTGAGATCTTGTCGAAAACCTGAAAACGTTCTGTGAATTCAAACAACAGCGCTTCGAGGACGTCTGAAAATGACGTAGCCGGAATGTCATCTTTTATTATTACATGACTCTCAATTAGAGCGGTGAGTTGGGGGAAATGATAGAGATTGAGCTGTTGGATATGACTTTGTAACAGACGACATGTGTCACATAAATCCTGTACTCTTCTGTGCATGAGGCAAACTGTTGTTCCTTTGCCTTGCAGAGACTCGTTGAGGCAGTTGATATATATTAATAAATCTACAAGGAAGGCTAGAGATGTTAAAAAGGCCTGGTTCTGCAGTGGGCAGTCTTTGTTTTTCGTGGCATAAAATTCCAGTATTTCTTTTCTAGCAGCAGAACATGGCAAGATGTTTCTCCCTGAGACAACCACGCCTGTGTGGTACAGAATATCTTCAGCCGACGAATAATTTGTGTGAAAAATTTGTATGAATTTGCATTCGCGCGAATGAAAAGGATAATGCAATTCACATCCTCCAGAATGTTATCAAAATCAACAGATTAATAACACAGTGCCTCTTGGTGAATAATGCAGTGAAGATTTATGACCTGGTCATTACCGTGATCCTTCAACACATAATCGGAAAATCTAGCCACGAAGCCATTTTGCTTACCAACCATGGCTGGCGCGCCGTCTGTACAGATGCCTCACAGGTTCTTCAGATGAACGTGCGAGTCGATGCAAGCTTTTTTAACTGCCAAAAATATGTCTTCTCCTCGAGTTTGAGTAACGAGTGTCTCCATGGAGAGCAGATCCTCGAACAACTCAAATGTTGGGGATAGTGTGCGAATGAATACGAGTAGCTGCGCTGAATCTGAAATGTCCGTAGATTCATCAACAGCCAGTGCAAACAGGCTGCCCTCCTTGTTAATCTTTGCCTGCACGGAGAGCTACAGCTGCTCGGCAATATTAGTTGGACGGCGTTGCACGGTATCGCCAGACAGAGGAATCAAAGAATAATCCGTTTCTTTTGACCGGCGGGTTACACGGTTACTCAGAGCCTTATTTAAAAACTTTATCGCAGTCCCATTCTATATGATACACAGAGCAAGCACGACACAGCGAATGTTTTCAACGTACGGTTTTGGCGTGCTTCAATATTAGGCCGTTGAACTTCAAAGGCCTGCCCTCATTAGTTACAGCTGTAGCCTAGCACCAGGGTAGCTATAGCTATTTCAAGGTCTGAGCGCTAAACGCTACAGCTACCGGAGTCATCATTTGTATCGCAATAACAAGTGCCTAAGAATGTAAATGAATATTCGATATTTCGTTTAGAACTTTATATAATATATTGCCAAATTGCAAGTATTTGACGGCCGCAGGTTATTATAATTTAAACAGATTTCCACGGCCGCACATTTTCGTGCCCACGCAGGTTGCGCACCCCTGCTGTAAGGGGACGCGAATTAGCCTTGTTCCAGCAACTCCTTTTTCTTGTCTTGGTCATTTTTGGTACTTGCAAGAGTCGCATAATCCCTTGTGGAATGCACTAAGATAAGAATTTGCGTCCATTTACGTGGCTCTACAGAACATGTGTTCTGAAATGTCACCCCAGAATAATAACCCAAACGTCTTGAAAAATTCAACTAAGGGAGGTTGGAAGCCAAAAATCTTCGAGTTAAGGAGATCTAAAATACAATTAGTGTTATGGAATTTGGCCGGGTCCTAACAATTAATTCGATAAAGGGAGGTTTTCAATTTAGGGAAGTTTGACTTAGCGAGGTCCCACTGTATATTCTATACAAAATTTGTTTATTTCATAATCAAATATTGTTCACAAGCCACTATATAAACACAGCAGGCCACTGTTTGGCCACCGTTGTACTATAAGGCCTACTGTCTTTACTATTCAATTCAGATGCTAAAAAATAGACTGAAAACATGAGTTGAAATACAGAGATTTGCCTTATTTGCAAGAATCGGCAATTGACTGGCTGTTACTAGAAGAAACAATTGACTGTTATTGTTATCATTAGTACTCTACTTCCACACTTTTCTGTAACTTTCTTGTTTTCATATTCAAATTTTGCCCCTTTTTTCATTTTGTCTCACTCTTAGTCTTTCTAATAGTTTTTCCTTCGTGATTATACTATATTTATGACTTATATTTATATTACCTAATATATGAATATTTTATGCGCAGAAAAAGCATTTGATAGTGAATTTTTGAATGAGGTATTAAATGAGAATATATATTGTATATATATATCACTAAACTAAATATTCTCTAATATAAATAAGTATTAGTACTATATATTAAAGGTAATAGGCCCCGCTTACTGGAGTCATTGACTAAAATGCTAGATGCTATTTTTTAAAGAGAGGCTTCAAGCTCTAAATGGTGGAAAGAATCTTAATAATCAGGGAATAATTTACAACAATGCTTGGGTTTCTAACCTATGGCACTGATTATAAATTTGCATCTTAGTAGGAGTGATTTTTTTCTGCAGTTTCCGGATTCATTCAAACATGTCTTAAAACTTTTGCTGAGTCTGTACATCTTTGTTTTGATGCTGAAATAATATTTTTAAGCTGAGATGATCAAATTTCCCTCTAGTTACAAGTACATGTTCATCTATACCAAGTAAGTACTTTTTTCAGTTATAACGATATGTGTATGTCATTTTTGAGTTTAAATACTGCTAATGCGGAAGCAATTATTTTAGCAAAATAAAGTGGTTCTTGGATGAAGGATTTGAGATTGTTTATTAATTAAGAACTCTAATATTAACATAAACGTAAAACTTTCCTGTATTATTTATTTTGAATGGAGATCATTTGTAAGGGGCCTTTAGTTCTGTTTCTTGTTTAAATTAATGTATGAATAACATGGGCCTTAATCCCATCAACTTCAAAAAAATGTTATAACTATTGATGGGACGATACCAAAAAAAATGTTACGATTCCGATACTACCCAATTATCCCGATTCTTGATACGATTCCGATTACGGGCCATTATTACATATATGTATTGTATTACTGTGCCCAGGTATTAACATATCAAATTATTAATATCAAAGTTGAGAATTGACTAGAAAAGTTTATTAACTTGCCATTGAAGCTTTAGTAAATGTATAACATAAACAGGGTATTAGTTAGCCTGACAGGACATACAACAGCAAACGTTTTGCAAAGAGCCTTCCTCAACAAAAAAAAACAAAACTTAGCTGTGGTGAGATCCAATTAGTCCAGTGGAGATATAGTAAGGAGAGAATAGTAAAAGCTTATATAGGAAAGGAGAGGGTGGGTGTGGCCAATCAATCAGGTTGTCAGTGCAAACACCCCATTCATCCAATGTGGTGTTAAGGGTCCCATACTTAGACCTGAATGTAAGCCTTAACCAGATTGTCTGAACTTTATTTTTTGATGGACATGACACACCGCGCTTAGTGGGGCTCCGGGGGCATGCCCACCTGGAATTTATATTTTGAATTAACAGATTAAAACACCCAATTTAGAGCTAGCCTGAAAAGAAAATGCAGATTCATTTATATCAATAAATGACATCATGCTTCAATATTATGTAGATTGTTAACATCAAACAAAGAGAAATACATGTAAAGGGAAAACATGAAAATGACTGATCTAAGTCATAGGGCTATATTCTGAAAAATAATAATGTATATTTAGTTGAACCATGGAATGACACCATCCTGCATCATTATTTAAAAGATGCACAAAAAAAAGTTAATGTGAAGTAGTAAAAAGACGACATTTCAACAACATTTTCAGCAGCACCATATGGCAATGGATTAGAATTAACACTTCTGGAAGAATCTCCCCTCTCTAGGCTTGCAGTGGCTTTAAATATGGTAGGCAACGCCTGAGTACTAATGATACTATATCTTTTTGATGTGTGCGCAACAGACTGTGTACTTCAAAGAACAGCGCTTATGCACAATGGTGTAGACCAGTGCTTCTCAAAGTTTTTAGTATGGCGGACCGGCAGGAATTTTTTCCTGCACTGACAATTTTTTCGGTCCTTTTTTTGAGAACATCTGCGGACCGGCAGCGGATGCCCCCGGACCGGCACCGGTCCGTGGACCACCACTTTGAGAAGCACTGGTGTAGACCACATTGCAGCTGGTACAAAGAAAACCATTCCTAATCTTGAATATCCCCTTAGGGAAGACAATAGTTGAGGAACGCTCTTTGCCGAAATGTTTGCTGTTGTGTTACGCCCTGTCAGGCTAACTAATACCCTGTTTGTATGTTATACATTTACTAATTTAAAAGCCTGGTTGCAGTCTCACCCCCATTATTTCATTGAAGCTTTACAATATGCTAGATAACAATGTATTGGAAAGGTTTTATATAAACACATCTATCAATAATTCCATTTTAATAATACAAAGATGTAGCATTGAGTTCAAAATAATATAAATAATTCCATTTTAATGAGAAAAACTTTATTTAGTTCAATCAGTTGATAGTAAGAATATACATATAATCATAGTCAAATTGAAGCACTCGCAAACACGGTGGTCGAGTGGCATGCGCGCTCGGCTGGCGTACCAATGGTCACGGGTTCAAATCTTTGCGAAGGCAAGAATTTATTCCCGGGGCCTAGGGCGTCCCTGAGTCCACCCAGCTTCGAATGAGTATCTAACATTAGTTAGGGAAATAAAGGCAGCCGGGTAATGCGTGGAACCCTTATAGCCAAGGCTTGTGAACACTGCATCACTTGCCAACAGACCGGCATGGTCTGTGGACGCATTAATCTTCTGTATAGAAGGAGCCTCTGTATAGATAAGACATAAGACAAATTATAGTACAAAAACATAACCATCTCTCCAGTTGTTGGTTCTAAACGATTTCTCTTTGGCGAGTATATATTGCCACCTAAACTAAAAATTCTCTCGCTCTCTACTGAAGAAGGTGGAGCACATAAATACTTTCTTGGGAGGAGAGCCACACAAGGAAGTTCTTCTTCGTTCACTTTCCACCAGCTAAGAGGATTCTCATTGTTTGCAATCAGTTTAAATGTTAGATAACTTGAAAGATGAATGAAAGATTACCTTGGCGCTGGGAGCGGCTCGTCGTAGTTAATCAGTTAAGAATCGTTTTGGTATATGAATTATTCAGCTCCGAATACCCATTCCCGATGCTTTGGAACAATCTTGATATTTTGATTATTCCCATACGATTCCAATCACTAGTTATAACCATAAAAAATTATTGATAAAGTAAAGTAAAGGCTTATATTTAAGTTATAGGGTGGACCAGTGAGAGTTTTCAAAAGTGACGACAGCCACTGTGAAAATATATACCTTCTACTTCTACAAGATGGGGCTTTGGTTACATTTCATTAATGGACAGTGGACAGGTCTAACATTTTAGTATATTTTTGCTATATAATATATACTACATGTATATTGCTTCATAATTATGTTGAATAAAAATTTCCCTTAAAGAACTATGTGTTGCTTGTGTCTTAAAAGCATTAGTTGTTTGAATGTAGAAATAATAATGATTGATTTCAAAGAAAAAAAAGAAAACATCTTTAAAACCTGGGGCTTATTATCCCCCTTTACCCTAATATTATTTACAACATCAACAAATAATTATATTCAGATTAATATCAGTTAATAATTAATGAGTAAACATTTCAGCGCAATGGCAATCCAACTAGTAATAGAAATTAGCATAAATTACTACAACATATATTTAAAAGTAACAAGTAGTATGAGTACAAGTCATGTAGTGTAGTAATTCTAAGTAATAACTATAAACTAACTAAACTTAGGTAATCCTGTAGTTTCTACACATATATGAAATTTAATTTTCTTGTGAGAACTTTTTAAATGCATTATTATATGTTGTATATTAGCTATTACTGCACTAATTAAATTTGTAAGGCTTATTAATAAGGTTGTTAAGACCAATCGTTTTTGAGGACCGGTTAGCCGTTCAAAAAAAGACCGGTTAACCGCAAGTCCTTATATGCCTTATTTTTTGAGAACCAACGAGTCAATGTTTTTTCGCCTCGTGTCGTCTGATGGTGGCATCAGAGCCCGATTCCCCCGCTGGCGTTCAGCTCTTTTTCGCAACGCCCTCAATTCAGCGAATTTATTTTAAATATTTTTAAAAATTCAAAGAATTAAGTAAACAGTGATGGTTAATAGTCAATTTTTTTTTAAATTTAAGACTCGTGATTAACCGTTCTAAATAAGAGGACCGATTAAACGGTTCGTTAAAGTTAGCAAGGTATTTTTCATAAGTTAAAAAACCCACGCCTCGCCTCGTCCGTTGGGACGTCGTGTGACTCTCCTGTGTTTTGTGCGTGATGCCGGTCAACTCGCAAATTAAAATTAATAATAATAATAAAATTATAAAGCTTACGGAGTAAACAGTGATGATAAAATGGAATTTATTTAAATACTATATTATTTTTCAATCGTCAACTCGCCAGAATTATTTAATTTTGCGGCGCACACGACTTTAAACATTTTTCCTGTTGAAATAGGGTTAGAGCTACTCTCGCGGTACTCCCCTTCCAACGCATAAGAATTACATTTTTTATAAGAAAATATCAGTTTTGATATTAACGTGGTAAGCTAACGTCAAAGGCATTTGACTTGCAGGAAATTTGTCACTAAATGACCGAGCTCGAATTTGAGAACTGATTAATCGCCTGGTATCTTTGCTACGTCTATCAAATGACTCTCGTAGATACTTCACTAAGCGGCTCGTGCCGATCAATTATTTGGATGCGGGAAACAGACTATAAACCGGTGACCAGAGAATGCTGTTAGGTTACGGGGTCAAATGGTTTTATAGCTTTCTTTGTCTTTATAAGAAACCGACTATAATTAATATAAATAGAAACAGTCGCGGCCTTGACTGTTGTTGACATCAAATGCGCACTGTGTGTAGCTTTCGACTACTAAGCAAATTATTTTTAAAAACATTCTTTAGCCGTAGGCGAACTAAACTAATAGTGATGACGTGTATATTATTTATATACCGGAATATGGAGAAAGCGATTTGATGTCACCGTCGCTCGCGTTAGTCTCGTATGCTACCCTGCATCTTAACAGTAAATTTGCGGTTAACCGATCCTGATTGATTAAATAGGACCGGTCCTGATCTGAGGACCGGTTAACCGATCAACAACCTTAATATAATATATACTGTAGTAATATACATGATACATGTAAAATCTGCAGGATTAACTAAATGTTCTTAGACCTTAGAACAGGGGTTCCAAACCCCATGCCCGCGGGCACCATGGCACCCGCCGACCGATTCGTATGCGTCCACCACTATTCGACAGAGACAGAATTTCTCTCGTGCATTTCCCACATATGAAACAAACAAATGCTAGGTAACAATGAATTAAACGGGGCATTACTTACTAAGCATCTTCAAGAGTTAAAAAAACAATTTGAAGAGAGATTTTTGCAGTTTACACATATAGAGCCAATTATTTCCTTCTGTATCAATCCTTTTACTTGCCAAATAAATGTAATGAAAATGGCCTAATTGATGTGAGGCACTGGCCAATGATAATGCAATGCCGAAGATCATATTGACATATCTTTTTATAAAATGTTTTCTTTGTATTTGTGTTTTTTGTTTACTTTGTTTTCGTTTTGTAATTGCATTTCTCTGTGTTTATGCAATTTGAATAATTATTTTATTATTTTGAAACATTTGTGTTTATTATTTATTAATAAATTATGAATATAAGTATAAGAAAATAAAGGTAATCCTGCAGTTTCTACACGTATATTATTTTACAGCGAAATTTAATTATTTTGTGAGAAATTACGTTTTTAATTTATTAAATGCATTATTATATGTTGTATTTTAGCTATTACAGTTATTTACAGAGCTAATTTTTAAGTCTTTTTAATTACTAAGGCATTTTTTCGGCTCTATACTCTATATAATACATAATCATAATCTGGTCACGATACGTCCATTATGTTTACCTAGCCAGATGTTTTTTACCTGGCTCGACCCATGCCAAAATAAATTTACTGACTGAATTTTTTTTTAAAAAGGTATTTTACATCTATTTTAATGTTCTCAGAAGATAAATAAACAGTTTAAAGACAATTTAATAAATACTAGATGTTTGATTTTTATTTTGTTTGTTTGTAAGTGAGAAATTTCCATTTGGCATCTTATTGGGACAATCCGGCAATTAGTGTTAGATAAACAAAATGGTTGCATCACGATCAGACTATTTACTGTCTAGAGCCGAAAAAAATGCCTTAGACTCCTTAGTAATTAAAAAGATGAACAAATTAGCGCTGTAATAGCTAAACTACAACATATAATAATGCATTTGATAAATTAAAAACGTAAGTTCTCACGAGAAAATTAAACTTCGCTGTGAAATAATATACGTGTAGAAACTGCAGGATTACCAAAATAAATTATGGCTATGGACCATGGGAAAATGAGAAGTTATGGAAGGAGTTTTTCGATTAAAAATAGGTGGTGCCCGCCAACATACCGATATTTTAGAATGATAAGAATGTGCTCTAGATTACAAAAAGCTTGGAAACCCGTAGATTAGAAGATAAATATTTTAAAGACAATTTCATTTTTTATTTCGTCGTTACTAGATGATTCCTACTCCGATTATTGGCGATTATGTAGCATTGTAGCTTGAAGGGCCAAAAAAAGCCTTAGAAATTAATACAAATTAGCTCAGTAATAGCTAAAATACAACTATAAATAATATTAATATTATAATAATGCATTTAATAAATTAAAAAAGTAAATTTTAAGTTCTCACGAGAAAATTAAATTTCGCTGTGAATCGTGAAATAATATACGACACGTGTAGAAACTGCAGGATTACCCTAACTTAATTACTTCATCAATTTGTAATTTAAGTCTAAAGATTATTCGAATAACATTACAAAAAAAACAAAAATTACCTCTCACTCATACTGCCGTTTGAAATTTTGAAACCAAAGTCACCAACAACTTGACACAGTCACAGAATACAGAGTCACTGACACTATTTGAAAATTAATTGGTTATTTAGTGGAGATTAAGTCGCGCTTTTTAAGCCAATCATTGCAGATTTAAGAAATTATTAAATTTGATTTATATTTTCAAAAGTTTCGCGTTCTTTCATAACTTCATATAATAATTATTATAAAACAGATTAGATTAATTATTAGTAATTTAAAATCAATCTTTAACATAATTATTTCGCTAATTAAACTTTAACAACAAACCTTTTTAAAGTATGCACTATATTTTGTTCGATTAGAAATCATCTTTAAAAAAAAGTGTTTATTTCTGGACCTATGTTAATCTAAAAACCCTTTAATTTTCATCTTTTGATTGAAGTCTAAGTCTAAGCGAAAATACAACTTTCGTAGCCTAAAATCGGTAAACTACAAAATAAATAGGAAGCTCAGAAAAATAGACAACTGTAGTAACCAACACGTAAACATTTTCACTAGGGGCGGTCCATAAAGTACGTCACGCTCCAGGAGGGGGGAGGGGATGTAAGAAAGTGTGACAGCTTGTGACAGGGGGAGGGGTTTCGGCAACTTGTGACGTCACGGTGTTTTCTATTAAATTTTAATTATTTTGTTAATTAAAAAAAATTTTGTTCGAAAATGTGACATACTTTAGGGGGGGGGTCCGAGATTTGTTACAGTTTGTGACAGGGGGAGGGAGGGGGGTTAAAATGGTCAAAAATAGCGTGACGTACTTCATGGACGGCCCCCTATAACTATAACACATCTTCGATGCCTTCGTGTTCATCATTTAGACTTTAGACACAATGGGCCACATCGTATTCAGAAGCTAGTTATGAAATGATATGAACATATTAAATTTAAAAGGCCAGCTTTTTTACACAGGCCTAAAGAGACGTAAATAATGTTTTGTCTGTCTATGATTACGGGAATGAGAGTGCCAGAAACAATAAATCTTTTAGTTTAGACTTGATTAGACCCAGATCTATTAGAGACATGGGCCCCTTTTTAAGTAAATATATTCTGTGTTATGCCAAATGTGACAATTGCTCACTCGGACAATTCTTTTATTTTAATTTTATTTTATTTTTTAAATTATTTTTTTTTGGGGGGAGGGGCTCTAGGCTCTTAGCTTGTGTATAATAGATTATCATACATATGCATGGATACCCTTGCAGCACGTGTAAATATGTGAGGGGGTGGGGGGCTGCTTTAGAAAAGTTGAGTGCTGACAATTTAAGTACTAAGGGGCCGTCCATAAAGTACGTCACGCTATTTTTTACCCTTTTTAACTCTCCCCCTCCCCATGGCACATACTGTCACAAATCTCGGAACCCCTCCCCCTAAAGTACGTCACACTTTTGAACAAAAATGTGTTTTTTTATTAACAAATGATTTTCAAATTTAATATAAAACACCATGACGTCACACATGGCCGGACCCCCCCTCCCCCCTTTCACAAACTGTCACACTTTCTTACACCCCCTCTCCCCTCTGGAGCGTGACGTACTTTATGGACGGCCCCTAAGCATAAACATGTAAGTAACAAAAATATTAATTATTAATAATTTGAAAAACAAAATTAGAAATATTTTCTTAAATTTTAATCCATCAAAATAATTTTAACCGTTTAATCGTTAATTTCCGCAGCCCTAATATATATTTGGGCTGCGGAAATGATCGATTAATTAATCGATCAATCTTTTAAAAAGTTAATTGATTAAAATTAATGTAATCGATTAAAATTCGAATAAAATTTAAGAAAATTGTCATTATTTTTTTGTTTCCCAATGTATTAATTATAATTACATACTTTTCTCTCGTATTATTATGATTTATTTAGACGTGCATGCGTAAACAAAAAGGTTTTTATTCCTGATTTCTTGCATAGCAGAGGGAATTTGCTGTGTTATTGCGTCACAAAATTTGGAAACCAAGGAATTACCGCGACCTAACCGATTTCATGAAATAATGAATCGTGACCTAACGAGATTTATATATGCGTTATATAAAATGGGTCCGTCCATAAAGTACGTCACGCTATTTTTGACAATTTTTTACTCCCCCCCCCCTGTCACAAATCTCGGACCCGCCCCCCCATCCCCCCCCCCATGGCAAACCGATTATCGTTTTATAGCTGACTTCATAGAAGTTAGGGGTGTACCGAATTTCGCCTGAAAACGTCTCAAAACCAACAATGAGTTGGCAGTCCCCCCCCCCAACCGACGTTCACTGGCGTTGTTTTGATTTCTTCTTGCTGTAGTTTGTGTCCGTTATTTCTCCACTTTCTTTGCACTCTCCATGGGCAAGTCTGCGGCGTATGCTACGCCGCGGGGCATCTAGTGATAAATATTTGTTTTGACGCAAATTTTCTAATGTTTAGTGCGTCCTTTATACCAGGGATTAGACTTTTGGGTTGGCATGTGGCAAATTTTAATAAGGGGCCGTCCATAAAGTACGTCACGCTCCAGAGGGGGGAGGGGTGTAAGAAAGTGTGACAGGGGGATGGGGGGGCCGGCCATGTGTGACGTCACGGTGTTTTATATAACATTTTAATTATTTTTTTATTTAAAAAACTTTTGTTCGAAAGTGTGACGTACTTTAAGGGGGGGGGGTCCAAAATGTGTGACAGGTGGGAGTTAAAAATGGTTAAAAATAGCGTGAGGTACTTTATGGACAACCCCTAATAATATGTATTTAAAATTTGTTACTCGCAAACACATAGGAATTTCGCGGTAAAATCGTCCACGTGACTATTTTCCTCGGCTGATCAATTATCAATTAGTCTCGTGCGTGACCAGTGGCGTAACAACGGCTTGGCATTGGGGCAGTTGCCAAGGGCGCCGGCATGCGCCGGTTCAAAAGAGTGCCGCTTAATCACTAATTTTAAAATTTTATTTAAAGAAATATACACTTTTTTCTCGATAACAAGAAAGTATATAATTAAGTATATTTAAACCAATATATTTCATTGAAACCATTATAATATTTTTAATGTTTGTAGCCTTTGCGGGACATCTTATCATACAAATGCCCATAGTCTTAATTTGGTACGTGTGAACACGACCAGCATTGATGCAGATGTGTCATTTTCTGAACCATACAGCCATTGTACAATTTTTTTCTCCTGGTCAACTAGTAAATGGAAAAAAAAATCCACAGTCACTGAAATCAGCCTAAAGAAGCATACGGACACAAGATGGTGTTCTTAAGCAATCGCTGTTACTAAATGAAACATGTCATAGGTTGTGCCATAGTTGAATCATTTGATGTTTAAAGATTTATTTCAGTTATAAATTGATCTTTATTTATTTCATGATATTTTCAATAGAGCAGCTTTAGCTTGTTAGTCTGCCATTCCAAAATATTGAAACGCTTTGCCAGTCAGAAAATTAAAGTCTTCTGCTATATTTTTCGAGAGAAGCAAACAGTGGCGTAGCTAGAACTTTTGCCGCCCGGGGCGGTCTCCAATTTGCCGTCCCTTTTAGGGGCCGTCCATAAATGACGTCACGCACCTGAAAAAAAAAGGGGGGGGGGTCATACGTTTGTGACGATGTGTGATGAGGGGGGTGTTTAAGAAATGTGACGTCACGTCAAAACGCGCAACTTTAAATAAATTTCCACTTAAATATTTGATTACTGACACTTTATTTAATGACGTTTATGTAAAACGCGTGTAACGATATCAGAATGCAGCGTTACACTAAAAATGCAATCATTAAATGGCAAAAATTTAATTTGAAACATGCTCATTTTCAAACAGAAAATACGGCTTTGTGACGTCTTATTTAAGAAGGAGTCTAAGTTTTTGTGACGAAGTGTGACGAGGGGGTGTGAGGGGTTGCAAATCAGCCAAAATAGCGTGCTTCATTTATGGACGGCCACTTAGTCGATTGTATTATGGTTTTTAAAAATTAATAAACATGAATAAATAATTGTAATTGAAACGAAGTAAAGGTGGGGGACATGTTTACCATTGCATGCCATATTTATGTAAGCAGTAATAAAAGAGGCCGCATAAGATTATATACCTATAAATACACATTCATAAAAATACAAGATACTTTTTTAAAGGCCACAAGAAAGTTACTGAGGTCGCAGGTCCATGAGACAAAACATATTCCACATTTACACCCCCCCCCCAAAAAAAAACAAAAAACATTACCAATTACTATTACTATTCTTTTATTTTGTATTTATAAATAAATGATTTTTTTTACAAACAAAGAAAGGGTATACATTAGCAGTGGCATAACAACGGCTTGGTATTGGGGCAGTTGCCAATAGGGGCCGGCCTGAGCCAGTTCAAAGGGGCGCCGCTAAATCTCTAATTTTTAAATTTTTATTTAAATAAAAGGCGCCAAAAATAAATTAGCCAAGGGCGTCAAAAACCGAGTCACGCCTCTGTACATTAGTATGTAAAAATATTTACACATTTACTTTCTTAACTTTCATAATAGAAAAATCGTGTATTACGCTATCAAAATTAAAATTATTTGTAATATCTTGTTCTATGGACAGTATTGCAAGATTTTGTTGTCTTTAATCGCTCATTGTGGAACGAAGATAATTTTTTATTAACTTCAGTTTGGAGAAGCTCCTTTCACAACTAGCGACACTGATAGCAATAGTTGAAAAAATTCATAGCAAAATTACAATGTTGGGTACAGAATTTTCGGTATCTATACTGTTGAATAAATTTTAATAGATCAAGGGTGCCTTTTCCCCCGTTTTTCTAAAATAATGCCTCTTCTTGCAGTGTTGGTACAGCCATAAAAACCTGGATCCTTTTTCTTTCCATATTGAACTGTCAATGTCAATAAAGTAATTTTTTTGATGTTCAAATGCTTCATTTAGTAGGTTACATGGTATTATATACGAATATTTTCTTGCAAGGAAATGCAACTCATCAAAGCGTTATTTTATTTTATTTTATAATTCCATCCATGGATAAAAACATTTCTCGTTGTACTTCTTGTTCTAAAGATAGAACCACGTCTTCTGAATTTTCCCTACTCATATTTTTCTCCTTCTAACTAGGCGTTCAGTTGATATCTCCATCTCTTCACAAATTGTTTGGCTGATATAACAGCATTTTGTATTAGAACATCTCTTTGTTCCATGCAATGGCTTTGCATTAATTAAAAAAATTACGGGTTCCCATAAATTGAGATAACATAGAAGAGAAAAAAGATTGCATTGAATTGAGTAAAATTCCAGTATCTGATCTCGTTTTCCTAGTTACTTCTTCAGATGTCAATTTTTCCAAGACGCTTGAAAGTTTAAAGTATGTCTTTTACGAAATTATTATGCTTATTGTGGTGTTTATTAACAGAGAAATTTGAATATTTACATATTCTTGTCATAAATCTTAATAATTTTCCATAAAATAGAGAAATTCAGATTATTTACACATTACTATTACTTTAGTTTAATTGTTTAATAAATAACCGTATTTTAATGGAAAAAAACTAATTATTTGTGCTACTTAAATGCAATAAAAACAAAATAAATTTAATGTTTAATAAGTTGCCTTACAATAATTTACTGAAAACTGAAACAGTAATATAAATTACTACTTGCAAGTTAAATACAATATTTGAACCACCATGCCTTGTAAGTACTTGTTCGGGCATCATTCTGCGAATGTCGAAATTCCACGTAAAAACTGTCGTGGCGATATTAATAGCACACATTATTCGGCCCAGCCGTGATGTGTTTTTTGTGTAGTTTTCTTACAAAAGCGTCATCTGTGACTTATACCACTTAGTTTTCCAAACAAATGGATACGTTTTTTGAGCGATTAAAATTTTTTGAACGGTTTTGCGTTAGTTATAATATCCACTATATAATCAAACAAATGTTTTGCGAATCCGTTAATTAAGACTCGAAATTACGAATATTTTTTTTTCACCTTGGTTTTCCCCCTTCAAAAGAAAAAGGGCGGTTTTTGGAAATGGCTGTACTTTTCAAATGCCGCCCCTAAATGAGTGCCGCCCGGGGCGGACCGCCCCCACCGCCACACCCCTAGCTACGCCACTGGAAGCAAATGTGTCTTTTAACTGCATCATTATTGAATCAATGATTGCCCCAAAATTGAATTTTTCCGAATTAGGTCCTTCATCTTCAGCATGCTCTCCTGGCATTCGTTTTCATTTTGCTTTCCTTTTTTTGAACTGGCTGGATTTTCATTTTAATACACGTTTCTTCAATTTTTGCAAAAATGTTATAGATTTCGTTAGTTCTTAGATCTACAAAGTCGTTTAAAAGTCCTTTATATTAACAATGATCGATAAATATCGTGGGCTTTTTGTAGTGCTATTTTGACTTTGTTTATGTTTTCCAAAATCAAATTCCAAATACATGTAGTTATAAACGCAATGAACTAGTAACTATTGATTTGACGGTGCAATGATTTACCAACAGACAATGCGTCGCCAAGTAAGTGATTACCCTTCATTTCAATTAATACTAAAATAATTTGCTCCAGTTGCTCATACTCATATACAGCTTTTACATTTTAGACCTTCTACATGTACTCGCTACATGGGAATTGCAAGAATCGTACCCGAATATCGAATGAGCTTTGAAAAAATTTCTCACAATGCCACAGTATCCACTGCGGAAAGGAGTTTCAGCAAACTAAAAATTATTTTAAAAATTACTTTAGATTGACGTCAGGTCAACAACGCACATCACCTTTAGCTCTTCTTTCCATCGAGCTTGAACTTAACAGTCAAATAAACTTCAATGAAATAATCACTAATTTTCAAACATTAAAGCAAGAAAAGTTAAGCTTTGAGCCTTTGATATAGGACATCTTATCATCTTATCTTATCTGTTTACAGACGCTCCTTCTATACAGAAGATTATTGCGTCCTACGCTTATCTATGGTTTGTGTTTAGTCCTGCATTTTTATTAGAGATTTAAATGTTGATAAAGTGTTGGTTTTCCTGGATTCTTCAGGCAACCCATTCCACGCCCTAATTCCGGACGGGAAGAAGGAAAACTTGTATGTGTTTGTTCTTGCATACGGAATAAGAAAGGTGTTTTTATCCTTATGTCTATCTGAGGGTTGTATTAAGTTATCTTTGTGTTGTATTTCTAAATTAGAATTAATTGCTTTATGTATTATTACTACTTTGCTCTTGGTTCTTCTATCCTCTAGTGTTTCAAGGTTTAATGATTTAACTAATGGTGTTACTCTTGTCAGTTTCGAATATTCTCCAGTAATGAATCTGGCAGCTCTTTTTTGAATTTGTTCTAGTTTATCAATGTTTTCTTTGGTGGATGGGTCCCATACAGAAGATGCATATTCTAGTGCAGGTCTCACCAAAGTGAGGTAGCATTTTAGTTTTATATATCTATTACATTTGTTAAAGTTCCTTTTTATAAAGCCTAAGGTTTTGTTTGATTTTTTAATAACTTCATTGACATGGGGATTCCATGATAGTTTCTCATTTATTAAGACTCCTAAGTATTTTGCATCTTTAGTTTGGGTCAGTTCTTTTCCATGAATGTAATATTTTGAATTTATTTGTTTCTTTTTCTTTGTTACTCTTAACAGTTGACACTTTTCTGGATGGAAAGACATACTCCAGTTAGTTTCCCATTTTAGGACATAGGAGTGGATCGGTGGAGTGTTACTTTCATTAACTTTTAATTGTGAGTTTCTATCGTTATGTATAAGATAGTGAGTACAACACTATTGTTTTTATTAAAATTTATAATAAATTGATACTCTAACTCTAAAATAAGTATTGCTGTAGTATGTATTAAGTAGTATTAACGCAACAATATCTTATCTATACAGACGCTCCTTCTATGCAGAAGATAGTTGCGTCCACAGACCATGACAGATGATCTGTTGGCAAGTGATGCAGCGTCCACAGCTTTGTGGGTTCCACGCATTACCCAGCCGCCTAACTACATGTAGTGTTAGGTACCCATTCGGAGCGGGGTGACTCAGGGACGCCCTAGGCCCTGGGAACAAGCCCTTGCCTTCACACGGATTCGAACCCGTGACCATCGGTACGACTACGACAGTCCAGTTTTAACCACCGATTTATTTAGTAAATAATAAACAGTTAGCTTTATAATTTTTCAATTCGCGGGTTGACCGGCATCACACACAAGAGAGTCGTCTCGACGGACGAGGCAAGGCGTGGGTTTTCTAGACAGAGGAAAAATACCTCGCTAACTTTAACGAGCGGTTTAACCGGTGTAACGGCTAGATTAAAACCCCGACCAGAATGTACCCGGGTATAATCTGGCATAGGCCAGAATAATAATATACCCCGGGGGTTAAACTGGCCTAGGCCAGAATATACCCCTTCAGGCCAGAATATACCCCTTTGACTATATGAGGATTATTAGTAAAAAATGAATGATTGACTATTAAGACACTCTATTGAAGTTTTAGCTTTGTCAGAGAAGCTAAACTAATTTCTAAGTAGGAAAGATGATTTATTTACAATAAAATAATAATAATAAAATAATTTCTTTTATGACGACGTCTGATAGGACGGTAAATTTTTATCTAAAGTTACAGTCTACACAAGTATAGATGGAATCAGCGTTTTTTTTTAAAGTTGTCTAATTCAAGCAATACATGAGTTGATTATTTTATGTTTTAAAATAATTTAAGTGCGATAGGGACTATAGTTGTAGCTTTTCAAACGCTTGCGAACATTTATTTCGTGCACCTCGCTTATTAATCAAATCATTATGTTTAATTATTTTGAGTATGGTAATAAAGATTTGTTACAATTATTGAATTAAATTATGCATGAATGTTTTGTTTGTTTGTTGTTTTCCTTCTCATATATTTTAAATGTTACTGGCAACAACGGTTCAGACCATCTTCATTTTGGTTTTGAAATGAACATATCATGGCGCCTTTCCCTTTAAAAAAAATCTATTTGAAGATACGCTGACATGAAAAATAATTTAAAGAATAGGACAAGACTAAAAGTGTGGGAAACATCATTTGACTTCCCCAATGTTGCTTGTCGTATTTACGAACTTTTATCTGTAGCCCGGTTTGCTTTCGCGGCGTCTTAAGACATTCAAAAGAAACCTTTGTTCCAGTAGCGCAAATAATTTTAATTTTTTAAAATCAGCGCAATTCATTTTTAAACGTGTTACTCTTAAAACAGTACGGTCATCCTTATTGAATTTCGAAAATGTTGGATTGTCCGCTTTCCATGCATTCATCTATTGTTATGAAGCCCGAATTGCGCTCCGTTTAATCTGCATTCAAAAGAACCTCTGACCTCGTCGCGCCCTATTATTTTATTTTAAACCAGCCGTATTTCTTTTGAAAGGCGTAACTATAAATGAGTAGCACAAAGTTGCGAATAGTGGCAACCTTGTTGGATTAGGCCAATCTTTACAGAGTTGACGAATTGGATTTCGCAACTTCAAAAACACATTTTTGGTCACTATAAAATAAACTCCAAAACGACTAGAGCGCGCAATTTGTCAACCATATAAGACCAACTGTAGGATCAGCTTTTAAAATTCTACTCTACAGCGAAAGTTAAGTACCACCAGTGGATCCATGAATAACCTTCAGAGAAAAGGTAAAATGCCAAGTCACAATTTTGACAAACTGCAAAGCCGTTTGAAGCAAAAGAAAGGATTGATTCTTTACCATGGTGAAAAGGAAGTTCTCATTAAAAGTCACCTGCCAAATATCCTGACGACGTTTCATGTCAACCCAAATTCTCGCATGGAACCTTGGTGGATTGGTCCCTACCTCGTGGTAGAATCATTGAACAAGGGAAGAGTTAAGCTAAAGAATATATCGACTGACAAAATACTCAGAAACACCTACAATGTCAGTAACCTAAAAGTTTAGGCAATAGACAGGGTTCTTCACCCAATCAGTGCCCCGATGATTCTGTTAAAGGTACTGTCAATGGGAGCCTACAACAAAAGGAACAATTTTGCTACTTAAGAAAAGAGTTTAATTTCTCTGACAGAGCTAAAGCATGAAGAGAAAGTCTAAAAAGTCATTCATTATTTTTTTTTACTATATATCCTTATGTTGTCAAAGGGGTATATTCTGGCCTAGGCCAGTTTAACCCCGGGGGTATATTCTGATCAGGGGTTTAATCATTTAATCTGGCCTGTTACACCGGTCCTCTTATTTAGAACGGTTAATCACGAGTCCTCAAAAAAAAATAATTAAAATTTGACTATAAACCATCACTGTTTACTTAATTCTTTGGATTTTTAAAAAAAAATTCGCTGAATTGAGGGCATCGCGAAAAAGAGCTGAACACAAGCGGGGGAAGCGGGCTTTGATGCTACCATCAGACGACGGCTTTGATCTTATCTGTTTACAGACGCTCCTTCTATACAGAAGATTATTGCGTCCTATGCTTATCTATGGTTTGTGTTGAGTCCTGCATTTTTATTAGAGATTTAAATGTTGATAAAATGTTGATGCTACCATCAGACGACGCGAGAACATTTTCTCGTGGGCTATAGCGACCGGCGGTTAACCGGTCCTCAGAAACGAGCGGTCTTAACAACCTTATTGCTTACACACCCCCTTCCCCTCGTCACAAATGCGGGACCCCCCCCCCTCTTTAGGCGCATGACGTCATTTGATTTATGGACGGCCCCGTGTCACTACAAGTAGAGCAACATTTGTTGTTGTTTTTTTTTAATGACACTCACAATCACATGCAAAATAAAAAAGCAGCCTAATTTTATTATGTTTATTCGTGGTATTTCATGTAATGCCCATTCGACATCTTGAAGTAAATAAGTCATTAAATATTATTGTATCATTCCCAACCCCCCGTGATCTTTGCCATGCATAGCTAAGTTTATTTCTGCCATAGATCTAAGGCTGCACGTAAAAGATTAATCAATGACATAAATCTAATAGACCAAGTGGCCGTCCATAATTGACGGCCACGCGATTTTGGCCTATTTTTCAGCCCCCCCCCCGGCCCCTTGTCACAAATGTGTGACCCTCTCCTCCCGTAGGTGCGTGACGTCATTTATGGACGGCCCTTAAGGTTAGTGCGCGAAAAAACATTTGTTCATTACACCAACCCGTAGCGCTATCTACCCGACTCGTTAGACACTTCTTACCGAAAATTGGGCAGATCTCATCATTGACACTTACCCTACCTACTATTAAAGTTACAAATACACACGAAAGTGATAATAACGTTACATCTAAAAATTAAAGCATAAATTAAGTAGTTGTTTAGGTACTTATCTAAACACAGAATACAAAAGTGAATGTATAAAAACACATTTTGAAAAAAAAGCCTGTTCATAATTTTATATATTACTTTTTAATTAATTTTTATAACAATTTTTGTCGTCTTTTTTTTTGTTTTGATATCCAAATTGACAATAAAAAAAACTGCAAAGAATTTTTAAAATGCATAACTCAAAGGGTAACAATTGAACCAAATATTTATGTAATGCGAATCATGACGTGTATCAGGTATCTATCTCTTCATATGAAATATAAACAACAAATAACTTAAAACTCAAACTTTTTACAATTAAAATGTTATCAAAATAAAGATTAAAGTCTTTTAAAAAATCGTGAATAAAATAATTTGTAAGTCATAACAAAATTCATTGATAATTGAAACTTAATTACAAAATAAAAGCCGACAACCAAACAGCAGTAGCAAACCATATTTAAATTTTACAGAATTTCAGAATACATGGCAATGGCATAGTACTGTTCCTACAGATGTGGTTTTTGCATTTAACCACTGATTATAATTTGAGAGAAACAAATAATGGTCTTGATAAAGCTAGAATGGAAGAGATAAATAAATAATTTAGAAACATTTCAACTTGAACACATGGATTTTGAGCTATAATTCATTTCAAAATAAAACATTGACATTTAGAGAAATAGAACAAACAAAATGGTCAAAAGAAGAACAGTCAATAAACAATCTCTGCATAAAATGCTTGAAAAATAGCAAGTAAAAAAATTTACAAGATAAATCTGAAATTGGATTATTCTTCAATACACCTCTAGGAATCTTGATGACTGAGTCATAGCTGAACAAGTGTGTATCTGACACACAATTGTCTATATTTAAATGAG
This sequence comes from Ampullaceana balthica, assembly GCA_944989445.1. Classification (NCBI taxonomy): domain Eukaryota; kingdom Metazoa; phylum Mollusca; class Gastropoda; family Lymnaeidae; genus Ampullaceana; species Ampullaceana balthica. The sequence continues at coordinate 1,355,127 of CALYLW010000059.1, forward strand.
TAAAAAAAAATTAACAATTAACATTAAAAAAGATGATTACAATAACATTATTAGTTGTCATATTTTAATAGATTTTATAGATTGTTGTTCACAATTATCAAGGCTTGACTCTCTTAAACGGCCATTTTCCTAAATGTAGCTTTGTATTTTTAACTTTGTGAAGTTTGGAGAAGAAAAAATCAAACCAATGGCTTGCTTATGTTTAGACTCTTATCTCAGTGATTACATTGCATGGAAAGATGTTCACAGATGAGCACACAGGTAAGACTAATATAAAAGTACTTGGTGTACTGACAATGAAAACATAGCCTCCTGCAAAGTCATTATACCAACTGGTCATATAAACTCCATTATACTCAATATATCTAATTATTATGTAAACATCATTACACAATACACCTACTAGTCAATTGATCACCCTTATACAAAATATATATTGGTAAGTTGATCGAATTAAAAAATTAAAAAATACACCTACTGGATAAGTCATAAAGTAGATATTTTTAAAGTCTCTTAAGTATAGTCAATACTGAAAACAGCAGCTATTATAAAGAATAGATTATGTCCTTTTCTTAGAAATATAAAACACAACTTTTTAGCCAATCTTATGAACACTGACACAAATTTTAATTACACACCCACTCACATAATAATAGTAAAAAAATACATCTAAATAAAAACAAAGCACATATTTTGATTAGTTACATACCTCATATTTACAATATCTCTACAATAAATACTAAAATAACGCTTTACAAATAGTCCAAAACTGCAATAAAAATAATTGACTGCCTGGAGTAATAGTGAATGAAAGTTTGGCTTACTTATAGTACTTTTACATGCAAGTATTATGTGATAATCAGTTTGATAATTCTAGGAAATTAATATAGGAAAAAAAACTAATCTACATTCATCATATAAAATTAAAATAAATATGCTAATTTTTCTGAAATATTTTCATTTACATCTAAATACAATTACAATACCAGGCATGACCTATGGAAGTGAGACTTGGACATTTACTTGGACATTTACTAATAAAGCTGAAAGAATGCTCAATACATTATAAAGAAAGGTGGTAAGGAACATGTACAGTGTACAGTCCATGGAGGCAAAAGGCCACTGGAGGAATGTGATAAAGCAGGCCAGAGCCTACTTGGGCTATGGCACCAAGGATAATTGACAAAAACCACTGTCACTGAAATCATATAGCTTTTTAAAAAATTCTGAGGAATTATATTTCAACATTTGAAAAACTGACAACAATTATACCAATTTTTAAGCAGAGGCTTAAAGATTTCATTTTACAATTTAATTAGAAAACAAATCATTTCACAGATAGTAAGAAAAAAAAATAGCTTGCACAACATATCACCAAAGAAGTTTTTAATATCACCAAAGAAGTTTTTAATATCACCTTTGAATTAATTTGTGTTTATTGATCTCAACAAATCATTAGCATTTGCCAACTCTTGAATTTTCTCCTCAGTGATTCTTCTAAATGTATTGGATTCAATCACATAGCTGATGTTACCAGTGACCTCACAAAGTTCTGCCTTTTCGATGATAGAATTTTGAAGAATTTCAATTTCTTTCATCAAACGCTGTATGCGCCCTTCAATCTCTATCCCATAGTTGGAAACTTGAATTCTGTTAATAGCAGAAATAAAGTTGACAGATGCTGGTTCTGTTTTCAGCAAAATGATATCTTCCTCTTCGTTTTGGAGATTATCAAAATGAGAATTGTGGGTGGGGGTTCTCACCAAGTTCATGTTTAACTGAGAGGATGGCTCTTCCAACTCTAAAATCTCATTTGTAGGAATCAGTGTGTCTTGAGTAGTTTTCTTGGAATTTCTTTTCTCGCCAGTTGGTTTTCCCTCCTTTGATTTAGGAAGTATTTCTACTTGTATTTCAGAAGGTTTCAGATTTTTTATAGAATTAGCTCTGGAAATTTATATTTATAAAAAGAAAATTAAACGCTATCCAATTAATTTAGGGCATGGGTGTCCAAAGTCTGGCCCATGGGCCTAGTGCTATTCACGCTTAGCTTTTAGCTGGGCTCGGCCTCATGTTAAAAAATTAATTAACTTGTGGATTTTTTCTGCAAGGACTGCATTTTACTTTAAAGAAAATCAAAGAAAACAATGTGCGGTTTTGAGTACAAAATACCATGATGTCAGTTGATGGCAATATCGATGATGTTTTATTATTATCAACTTGGATATTGATTACTATACAAGACAATGAAGTTATGACGTTATGTGCTGTTTTGTGCACAAATTTCAATGACATTCGATGGCAAAAGTCAATGCCCTAATTTTGTTTAATTTGGCCAACATGCAAAGGAAATAAATGTGGTATCTGCATGCATAAAATTTTAGACAGTTTTTTCATCACAACATATTCAGCTTCAGTTATATTTCACCAACTTTTTTTTATTGTTAGGTAAGTAGTTTAAAATAAACATTTTTTATTCTATAACTTGTCCATGTTAGTAATTTCTAATGATGGAATAAGAGATTTATAAAGTCTCGAAAATCGGGATAGTAAAGACCAATTTTTGTCCCCACAAAATGACACTTACAAATTATACATATAATAAACTAAGTAATATAAATATATTTGTATATATATTATATAATTGAATAGCCTGTATCTCAGTCTAAAAGTATATCATTTTTTGTTTATTGTCTTAATTCGGCACCCACATATTATTATTTCATGGAATAAGGCCATCTTTGCAAAAAGTTTGGACACCCCTGATTTTGGGTTATAGTTTAAAAAAAAATAATTATTTAAATTGAAGGAAAAATTTTAAGTTTATTTACACTAAAATATAAGAACTAATTTATATTAAAAAATGATCATAATAATTTTATATGTAAAGAAGCATACTTTTGAAATGTTAAAAGAATGAATTCCACCAAAAAACCACAAGACATTTCAATTCTTTAATGATGTTTTTAAATGAAATGAAAATGACAAAGCTGAATAATTGCCAAAGTCAATATACTTTCTTTAAATACAACTAACAAGAAATACAGACTTACCCATGATTGAGGACAATTTTATGTTTTGATACTTGCTTTTTAAAGGCCTTGTGGCGCAATGAAATTGCATGTCTAGTAAAGGACATTTTTCCTTGAACATAAAATTCTATGTTGCACATTAAGCAAAGAGCTTTTGGTGGCTTTGCTGAAGATGGACGAGCCCATGACCACCTGGGATCCTTTAATTTAAACCATTCTCTTGAGAACGCCATAATTTGTGGAATTTTCTTTAGAGTTAAAATTAAAGAAAAAAAGGAAATAAAATATAACATTGTATACATGCTTAAAAATTAATATTGCAGATGGTGCAACCTTGTAAAGTTAAAGCTTAACTATAAAAACAAAATCAACTTAAGTCTAAACCATAATCATTATAAAAATTTAAAGTCAGTGAGTGACTCTGTCAGTTTTAAAAAGTTACAATCATTTTTACAGGAATAATAATATGATCTGCTCACATTTCAATTAGTATGAATTTTATGCATTACTAACTAGGCATATGTTAACTTTGTACTATTAAGTGTTCAGAGACCAGTATTGGAAAAAGTACTGACTGAATGATTGCTAATGCCAATGCAAAATACCTATTTTGATATTATTATTATTGGTGGTTTGATCACATTCACAGGCAACCCATTCCACGCCCAAATTCCAGATGGGAAGAACGAGAATTTGTATGTGTTAGTTTTTGCATGCAGAATAAGGGTAAATACGGCAATCGACATCTGGAAGTATTTTATATTTTATTTATTATTTTTTAGTCTACTTCCCGTTCAACGTTGTCAGTTCTCAATTATTTAAAAATGTACCCCTCGGCTACATAGTTACTTTAAACTACACGTTTCCTGAAGTTCTGCTTATAGGTCCTCAAATTATATAAATATTAAATGTTTATAAAATTTATAGGGCTGCGGAACTTACGATTAATTTCTCGATTAATCGTTAAAAATTTTAACGATTAAATTTTTTTAAACGATTAATCAACCCACCACTTATAAATGTACTGGAAGTTAAAAAGTAAAATATTTCGGCCGATGAATAAAAACTAATTTCCGGATGATTACACGAACATTTTGGTTTTAATCTATTGACTGACTAAATAATGTCAATAAACTTGTCTGTTTGCATTGTTGGTTAAAAGATGTCAATTAAAGAAGACATTTTTATTTCGATGTTCGACAAGTATTTTAATAAATGTTACTCATGACACCATAAATTAAAATTTTTGGCTTTAATCAAAATTAACGATTCATAAATCGTTAATTTTTCAAAAGTTAACGATTAAATTTAAATTAATCGTTAACAGTGTATCAGCCCTAAAAATTTAATAAAACAATTCCCAGTGAATCTAAAATTGAGATTTCTGACAAAATGAAATTTTGTGACTTCTAACCTCAATTTTGATTGAACAATACCTCAATTATCTAGCAGAGAGGTACATTTTAGATCTACTCAGAATAAGAAACTTTTTTTTAAAAAAATCCCAATTATTAATGAGTAATAATGGCATGGTAATGTAATTACCATGTTTTGTTTACTCTTACTAACTCTTAATCTTGCGGTCAATTTTGAACATTCTGAAGCAATAGCCTAATACATCTGGCAGCGCTTTTATGAATTTGTTCTAGTTAGCTTAATCAGTTTTCTTTGGAACCGTCTTTACTTTGCCTTAACTTATGATAAATTGAACGGGGGCTAGTTTTTCCAATCTAAAGTAGGGCCTGGCCTTTGTATTACTATTATATTATTTGTACTATTAACTATTACATTACTAAACTACTATTAGTTACTTTCACTTTGTAAGTTGTATTCTTATTATTTAAATTTGTTTAGCCCCCCTTTACAATTTATCACTCATTAAATCAAAATGGTCTATTCATTATTAACTAATATTTATGCTTAAATTATGATTGAGTAGGTCGTTAATTTTTTTAACCACTGATAAATATATAAATAAATATAAATAGTATATATATATTATTAAATAAGTGTGCCCGCCATCCTACCTCGCAAAAATTTCAAATTGATTGCAACCAGGGCCAGGCAGGGTTGCCAGATTATAATTTCGGTAAAAAAGCCAAAATGTCGGTCAAAAAGGCCACCAAAAAAAAGTCCAAACTTAATGAAAAATGTCGACAAAAATGACGTCACCAACCTAGGGGGCTGCAGGGGTCACAGATTTGTGACGATGTATGATGAGGGGAAGGGGGCTTTTAAGAACTGTGACGTCACTCAAAACGTGCAACTCTAAATAAAAGCTATTAAATAGTAAATACCCTTTTATGTGGGGGGGGGGTGTGTGGACTTTGTGACGTTATATTGGAGGGGAGTTTAGCTCTTTATTACGTGTGACGAGGGGGAGGGGTGAAAATGCAGTGAAAAATCTTCCAAAATCGCGTGACTTCATTTATGAATATATAAAGGCTGAAAAGTAGTTAACTATTGAAAATTAAGGTTTAACCATGAGAAAAAGGTTAATAAATGTGTAAATGTTAATGATCTTATGTATGGTTATATTAAAAAAATAAATAGACTATGATACTAACATACACATTTGAAAGAAAAGCTCCAGGTCTTCCTTTCCTATAGACTGCTATTTGCAGTATTATAAACTGTATCAGATCTCAATTCATCAGCATTCTTTGTGACACGACGAAGTCCTTACAGTATTTATTTTAGGTAAAAGCTCAGCCCTGACTCTAAAAGTGTGAGCTGCATTTCAATATCTAACTTTGTCTTAATGGCCTCTTCGTTAAACTTTAAAGACTGGTTAACATCACGTAAGCTATTAAAAAATTGAAAATTAATAAAGTTATGGACTTATGGTGTATTTTTTAAAAATTATTTTTTTGGTAAAGATAATTTTTATATAGATCTATTTCTATTTTATATATTTTTATTTGTTTTCATTTTAAAAAAAAACAGCCAAAAAGAGGCCAAAAAGCCAAAAAAATAATTTTATGCCAAACCATCTAAAAAAAAAGGCCAGGGTCAAATAATTATAATGAAAAGTATTTTGATTGCACGATATATAACTATTAGCCAATCATTAAGTATGTAACAAATTAAGCAACGTGCTTGCACGTGCACATATTTTTGTGGTGTTGTAAAACGGATTAGATTATTATGTGTAGAATATTATGAAAATAATAGTCAAGAAACAAATTAACAAAATATATATATATGTATATATATTAAATTTAGGATTTCACCTATTAACACTCACGATATACTTTAGTCGCAATAATATGCGAGGTGTTAAAAAAATAGTTCAAACTGTTCTAGCTGAGTTGGTTTTGAGTTTCAGTTAACTCTTAACTTTAAATAATTTCATGCACATGTTTAGGATCTATTATTTTACATGTAATATGGATTAGTGTTAGTATTATTTAGACAAAAATACATTTAGGCATACCAGCTCAAATATAAAACATCCTAACAATGATATTAATATTATATAAAACGAATTTTTTTAAAAACAATTACAATGCATATCTTATTGTATTTAATTACACCGTTTGTTTTAAATTTTAAATATTTTATTAAAGCTAATAGTTTTCTTTTAAACAAAGAAGCTTATACATGAAGTTGACGTTATTCCTAATTTATAAAGAATCATTTTTTATAATAGGGGCCGTCCATAAATGACGTCACGCAATTTTGGCCTATTTTTAACCCCTCCCTCCCCCTCGTCACGCGTCGTCACAAAAGTTAGCCCCCCCCCCTCTAAAAATACGTCACAAAGCTTTGACCCCCCCTCCAAAAAACAAACAAACAAAAACCCACCTTATTTTCTATTTGAAAATAAGTATGTTTCAAATCACTTTTATTGTCATTTAAGTATTTATTATTTATTTAGTGAAGGTCTACATTGTAATATCTTAACCCGCGTGAAGCATTTTTTTCAAAATGTTTAACCGGCCTTAAGAAACCGAACTGTGTTAACATCCTTAGATTATATTATATTTTTAATGATCGAGTGGCAGCGCACTGGACTGTCGTACCGATGGTCACGGGTTCGAATCCGTGTGAAGGCAAGGGTTTGTTCCCGGGGCCTAGGGCGTCCCTGAGTCACCCCGCTCCGAATGGGTACCTAACACTACATGTAGTTAGGCGGCTGGGTAATGCGTGGAACCCACAAAGCCGTGGCCTGTGATTGCTGCATCACTTGCCAACAGATCATCTGTCATGGTCTGTGGACGCAACTATCTTCTACATAGAAGGAGCGTCTGTATAGATAAGATAAGATGAGAAATTGAACATTGACTATTAATAATCACGGTTAACGTCTTTGTTTAGAAAAAAAATATTTAAAAATGACTGACGGGCGAACAGGGGTAAATAACCTCATCTATGCCTGGGGTCAAAAGGGAATTCTTGGGGGTAATGCAGACTCATTTGGGACATATAACATCTACTACAATCCACTAGATATATTAAAATACGTCATGCGTACGTGAACGCTTGGAACATATGCCCATTATTGAACCAGTTCCTTCCAGAAAATGCATTTTAAAAAAAATTTGACAACTATGTAGATTTCTTACCCACGTCCTATATGAAGACACCTAAATCCACAGCACTTTCATTTATATTGACACGAGTGACAATTATCTTAATCCACATGACTAGACTGTATCAAGTATTCTTTCTGTGATATTTAAAATTAATGCCTTAAAAACTGAGCTAAGAAGAAAAGTTGTTTTGTGCTCCTCTCGAATTGCGATGTCAAGAATTTGATGCATTAAAATAAAGTTAATGAATACTTGACAACTTTTAAATGGGCTAATTTATCATTATATCTAGAATGGCCAGGGGGTTTGATCAAAAACCAACCGAACAATTATATCAAACTTAAAACGTTTATAATTCTATAAAATAGATTCCATCCCTCTCCCTCTTTTTTTTTAAAGAAAAAGGATATTCCGTGTCGTTTTGACTTAAAATATCTACACATAATCATATTCAGATCATTTTTAGACACCTGTCATGCTTGTAAAACTCACCATTAGCATTTTTGTTTGGGGGGGGGGCTAACAACGATCCCCCAAATCCCCGAGTCATGTGAGCAGTACCTAGAGTCTGGGGGTTGGGGGGGGGGTAACGCACACAGAAACTTGTATATTTTGGGGTAACGGGCAAAAAAGTTCGCCGACGGAGCTGCGGTTACATCACGAATGCTTAGATGTCAACATCAAATGACACAGTGTAACAATTTCATACGTTATCTTGTGAGTTCTCAAACTTAAGGATTATAATTAGATTTAATGTTCGTCTCTTGATAGTTTACGCCAACCCGCGTCTGATGGCCTACCGAACGGTACATTGAGAAGCCCTGATTTAAAAAAAAGTCATTAAATAAATTGTAAGCCACCAACTATTTCAGTGGAAGTTTTATTTAAAGTTACCCTTTTGATGTGACGTCACATTTCTTCAACCCCCTCCCCCCTCGTCACAAAAGTCAAAAGTGTGACCCCCCTCCCCCCTCCTTTTTAGGAGCATGACGTCATTTATAGACGGCCCAATAATTAAGACAAGTTCCCAGACGATTAGCGCTAATTATACATTTTAATAAAATATAGAGATATTTAAACGTATCCTAATTCTAAAATGTTGACTTGTAACACCCTTATTTATTACGAAGTGATTATTCGGAGATATCTCCGTATAACGTTTGGCATTATAATTATAGACAGATATTTCCCATGATTCTTAGCGTCATACGCAAATTTTTTTGGCTGGTCATGTGACTACTTGCCGATTGATATAATATTTTTAAAAATTCTCACGTTTATGAGCATCTGTGGTCTCACGGTTAGGGCATTAGATTCTTGAAAGTGGAGGTTAGAGTTTCGTTTGAGTCTTCTTTTTTTTTGAGGTTGTAGTTTCAGTTTTAGGGTCTGGGTTAGGTTTAGTTGTCTATTTTTTAAATTAAAATAGAAAAAACAACAAATATAGCAACCAAAAATACGATTTATCGAGCGCGCCGTTCTCTTTGCTTTTACCAAATTAATTTTAAAATCATAAATCTTTTTGAAATAAATTTTAAGCTATGATAGGTACATATAATATACTAAATTAGAACGGATATTTTGTTTGTTTTTAAAAAAAGAAATCTCCGTATAACGCCGGGAGTTATTGGGAGAAATCTCCGTATAACGCCTCCCTAATTAATAGGTTGGAAACAGAGGTGTCACTAGGGTTGGTGTCTCCCAGTTCGGTAACTGATGGTGTCACACCGTCGCAACCTACAATACCAGCCTCCTCCGAATCTGCCTGTTCCAAATGACGAAACATAAAGAATTTCAACCTTGGCATTGCTGTTACCCCTTATGATGGTGTCACCCGGTGCGATCCACACCCCCTAGTGACGCCTCTGATTGGAAATTAATATTTACAATGAAAATTTAAAAAAAAGGAATCTCACTTATCCATCTGATATTAATCTTACATTATCTTAAAAGAAAGAGTTTAAAACTCTGTTTAATTAGCATTCTTTAACAAGTCAGGTGTAAAAAATTAACAAATCTTTTCCTTGACAGATATAATTTGAAAATAGTTTATTGATTTTCAAATAAAAATTTGAATTTTAGATGACTAAGACGTCAATAAGTTGGGGGAAAACACAACAAATAAGCGTATTGCGATTTTAAAAAAAATTCAACCTTGTTGACTTAACAGAAATCACGTATAATTAATTATCTTGCCAAGAGTTCCTTCGGAGCAGATGCATGTGCTTTTTAACTATATATCTACGCTTGCAATAATAAACATATTTTGATAAATTTTTCACACCCCCTCTTTTTCAGAATCAGCATCATCAAATGTTGAGACTTAGATTAGTGTCCAATTCCTGTCGCTTTCCCATCGCATTATCCGATGTATATCCCCCATCGGTTGCCGAGTTGTCACGAGTGAAAACCCTAGCACAGCTCTCCTGCAATTCAGATGGATTTTCAAGTAGAAATTGCCGATCAACATTGGACAAGTTTCCGGGTGTTGTAACTAACTGAAGTGAGGGGGTCCACATGGGTGTCATGTTCAAACCACTTGCGAGGCAAAGCCAGTGAACCCATTCTTTCATCTCACTCAGAGAAGGCGCCGCTAGATAATATGTCCTGTTCTCTTTTTTGTGGACAGTGCTGACGGCCAGGAGATTGCGGAAACAGTTTGATGTGACAGCCTCTGTGACCTGCTGACATTTTTTGAGGTCGATGGTACCCAGAATGTTCCTGCTATCTCTATCCTTAAAGTATATCATTTCGTAGTTGTAAGAGGTGTGATTGGACTGCCTCAAGACAAAAAAGCGTTTCCTCCAGCGTGATCTTAAGAGTTTACAACTTCGTTTCATTTTATTTTCCGGTGGAGACTTGACCAGCCAGCCCATTACCAGAATGTACGGAAGCTTTTCTCTATCTGTAGTTGGGCTTTGGTTTGGCTGAGTTTTTGACATCGTCACCTGTGGGGAGGGGAAAAAAAACAACACTTGATAACCTCACATGTACTTTACTGCAGTAGCGTTATTGGTGGAATGTCAACAGTGAACAGAACAAGAGGTCACACAAGAAGTAATCGATGTAATAGACGGACACGGGTACGATTCACGGAAGGGTATGAAAGATTAACGCAATAGGTGCAATCCTGGCGACAGCACTGAATAGATACCATCGAATCTATGTCTTCGATGTCTTCGGAATGACAATTCATTCTCGGAGAATAGGATGAATACTTATGTTCAATATCTCATTTCAGGATTTATAAAACAAATCTTCGGGGCTAGGAAAATCCTCTAATGTTTGATTAGTTTGACCAGGCTCTTAAATTGCGGCTTAAATAGTATGTTTACCACACGCATCTAGTTATCACAACAAGATTCTTCTTATCTTATCTATACAGACGCTCCTTCTATGCAGAAGATAATTGCGTCCACCCACAGACCATGACGGATGATCTGTTGGCAAGTGATGCAGCGTTCACATGTCCCGGCTTTGTGGGTTCCACGCATTACCCATCTAGTGTTATGTACCCATTCGGAGCTGGGTGACTCAGGGACGCCAGAAGGCCCTGGGAACAAATCCTTGCCTTCACATGGATTCGAACCCGTGACCATCGGTACGCCAGTCGAGCCCGCTACCACTCGACCACCGCGTCCCAAATGACAAAATCCATCAATTTTTAAAGAGAGATTTCCTCTTACATAACGCCAATTAATTAAGTCAACATGATTATAATTGGATTGGGAGTGTGTGTTTACAAAGAATTCAATAAATCAAAGCCTAGGATATCACTCCTTAAGTTGTATATATATATATATATATATATATATATATATATATATATATATATATATTGGAAACGGGATTACATTAGAGCAGGGCCGGCCTTAGGCCACTGCAACCTATGCGACCGTAGTGGGCCCCACACTTTCATAGGCCCCACCTATGATAATTTTTAACTTATTATCTTTATGGAAAAGGGGGGATGGGAGGTCAGAGATTACCCAAATTGTTAAGGAGGCCGGCCCTGCATTGGTGTATCAAAAAAGTTTTTTTTAAATTTAATTGACAATGCCGTACAGGTTCAAGTTTCAATTAAATTCAAGTCAAGTATAACATAAGGGCCGAAAAAAGCCTTAGAAATTAATAAGACTTACAAATTAGCGCTGTAATAGTTAAAATAGAACATATATAAATGCATTTAATAAATTAAAAACGCAAGTCCTCACGAGAAAATTTAATTTTGCTGTGAAATAATATAGAGTCTACGTGTAGAAACTGTAGAATTACCAAAGATAGATATAAGAATTTTTTTAAACAGGCTTAAAAAAAACACCAAAAAAAAACATGAAAAGTAGAGCAATTGCGGGATTGCGAAATACCATTAATAGACGATTTTGGGGGGTCTGCAGCATCTGACTTATCATTTGCATTGAGGACAACAGTACGAGTTCAACAGTCACACACAACTGAAGCAACTGTTTCTAATTTGATTATCGCTGGCACTTTTCATTTCCTTAATTGGATATTGGTAGGCATGTCTAGACACACAACCTTTCAAATGAGTTGAAATTGCAGCTGATTCGTGATTTTTGTAACCCTGATAAAAAGTATGATTTTGGAGCTGACAGTGAGGAAAATAGAGTTTTTAGATATTGTGGTTATCAGACTTATACACCGTGGCTTGTATAATCGCAAATGTTAAAAGTTGCCGTTTGCATATATTGCGTGTTTTTTTTCGCAAAAAGTAATTCGAGGAGTTCAGTGGGTCTTTTGTCATCAAACCATGTACAAATATAAAGATTTCAACGAAGATTCATGTAGCCACATGTAAAGCACGTGAAACAAAAGCTCTCATTAAGATGCAATATATATTTTTGCATTATGGGAAGCCAAAGCAGTTTCTATAGATGAGCAGTTGGTCTCATCATTTAGAAGACAAATTCAAGAAAATCGCAACAAACTGGGTCCCATCATTTCTACCATCCTATTTTGCGGCATGAATGATTTAGCACTTCGTGGAAAAGAATCAAATTCAGGTAAATTTATGACCTGTTAGAGTTTCGTGTTGAATCTGGAGATGAAAGTCATGTAATCATTTGTCAATTGGTTCTTGTAGTGCTAAGTATACATGGCCGGCCCTAGAGTACGCGGGGCTCAAGGCAGCAAACTATGAGCGGGGCCCCAGGCACAAGGCAGAAGACGAGGAGTGAGACCCATGCTAAAAGTTGCAATTCTACATATATTAAAAGAATGGGGAAAAATAAAGTACTAAAATTTTAGTATATAACAGCGCTGACACATCGATAATTACAGGTTTGTTCATTTAATTGAAGATCCTAAAACTCAAAAAGGACGTTAATACGGTAATTAAAATGTTTTGTTTTGGTATGACAATTGAGAGTTTATATAGATCTATACATGTATGTAACTTAAGATTATAAACTATATACAGTAGCATTGGTTTGCGTGTATCTTCTACTTCTACCTTGTTTTCACAAAGCTCAATCAAATTTTCCGAGCTTGTGCCACTGCAAAATCTGAAATAAGTTCATTATTCGCAATATCCTTAGCAAAAACATTCTCAGTTGACAAAATAGCTAAGTTACTGAGCCTATCTTGCATCAGTTGCGTAGCTTAGGGGGGGGGGACAAAATTCGAAAGTCCAACGGGCCCCCACTTGAGGGGACCCCAAATTAGTTTCAGATTTTTTTACATTAAATAGTACGCTGCCGCCATGTATGTGGGGCCCCCAAAGAGGTTAACCCCCCCCCCGGGCCCCAAAACCCCTTCCTAGCTACGCCACTGTCTTGAATCACTGTTGACCGCATTTAGGTTTCAATAATTTTTTTTTATTTCGAAAAGCTTCTTTCTCCGAGACCCACTGAGACAGGAATAGTTAAAAGTATTCGAAGTGCAATGTGTGTGCTTAAAGTCACTTTATCTGGATCGTTTTAAGTGACTGCACGAATAATAGAACTCAATGATTGCAGCTCTTCAGCAAGCATGAAATCACCAAGATCCTTACTTTCGCAGGCTGTAAGCTTTTTCTCCAGATTCATACTGCATATGACACTTGTTGTTGTTGCTGCTGTTCTTATTGTTGTAATTGATGAAAATTATTATAAATAAATCCAAACGAGTAATGATGCCTTCGTAGTAGTTCAAAGAGAATGTCCATCGACATGATTGCCTTATCAACAATCTGGTTAAATAAATATGTGCGAAAGTTTTCTTGTGCATCTATAAATCCTTCATCTTCTCCTTCATATGTAAATGCTGGTTTCTTTCTTTTTCGCACAATTGTCTCTTAGAAAATGGGCTCAACTTCTAAGTCAGTGGAAATTTCTGTTGAAATTGCTATTGCTGATTCAAACCCTCAATTTCTGTAAGATTTCAACCATTTGCAAATATTCATACTATTGCCACTTTGATTTCTCATGATCATGCAGTCTAAAACTGGCACTTTTCCAGTCACAAATCCCGTCGGAAGCCAGAGCAGACAGTGTTGTTGCAACATAAACAAAACATTTTCTATTTGAATGCCGAATGTATAAGCCATTTTCGGTTTCAAATTTCACCATTTTCAAAATGTCGTTTGTAAACGTGTAAAAAGTAGTAAAATCTTTAGTCAAAGTGCGGGGCCCAAGGCGGTTGCCTCGTTCGCCTTGCACTAAGGACGGCCCTGTAAGTATATCTCGGCAGCTACGCAAAGCACTATCATCGGAATGTGTTGGTCTCTCTTGCGTGAAGACATTGTTCGTGAAGCAAATAATTCAGTTAAATTGTCTATACTTGCCGAAGAGACAAGTGACATTTCAGGCATTTAGCAGATGTCACTTGGTGTTAGATTTGTCAAAGAACAAAATGATGGTCACAGAAGAATTTCTGGGATATATTCCAATTTTCGATAGATGAGCTGAAGGTTTAGCCAACACCATCATTACAAATTCATTAGATATGACAAAGCTTGTTGGTCAAGGATGCGACGGATGTTCTACAATGACAGGTAAAGAATGAGGAGTCCAAGCAATAATTCGAAAAAATATCCAAAAGCAGCAGTTCAAAAAAACTAAATCTTGTCGTGAACGATTTAAATAATGTGAATGATGTACGAAACACAATAGGTACAATTAAGTCAATTATAGTGTTTTTCCGAGAGAGTAATCAGCGAAGAAACCTAATTTCAAATGTTCGTTTGTTTGCTATGTGAAATTAGATGGACACATAAATATAAAAGCTTGCGGATTTCTGCTGAAAATGTGACAGAAATTGTTAAACAACTGGTTTATTTAGAACAATCAGTAATGTAATCAGTTATACAAAGTACTTGCATTCTTTTTTTATATTGATATATGTACACCGTCTTCAACGTAATAAATTTTCAGGAAATTTAGTTCAGTTTTATTGTAACAACTTTATGACATTTTTTAAACATTTTTTCTAAAATGTAGGGTGGGGGGGGGGCAAATTCCCCCCTTGCTCCCTCTAGCCGACGCCCATGAGTAACAATAGTATGTTACGAAAAGAAAGTCCTTTAACTTTAATGTTTATATATGTTCAAGTGACTGTAAAACGTGATGAAAATTTGTCATTATTGAAGAAAATTTGTCATTATTGAAGAAAATTTCGGTAATTTAAAACCTTTAACGGCTCGACAAGACTAGAATGTTTTATGTCGGTACCATCAGAGGCGTAACTGGGATTTTGGCGCCCTTGGCTAATTTATCAAGGGCGCCCTTGATAAATTGACAAGTTTCAGCTTTGTGATTTTTTCATTTGTTAGAAAAAATAATTGAATGTCTCTAATTTTATTTATAACAATAATTACGTAGTCTGACAGTGACAGCCAGAAGCCTAACTGGGGTTTCTGCCCCCCTGGCTAATTTATTTTTGGCGTCCTTGACAAATTTAAAAAATAGGTAGAAAATTGCTAAATTTGAATAAATTGAAGGATTGACCCTCGGCGCCCTTAGCAACTGCCCCGATGCCAAGTCGTTGTTATGCCTCTGATGACAGTCATACAACGTGAATATAAAAATGCATAAGTCAGGAACAATGCTATACTAATTTTCAGTTTATTATTTACTAAATAATACCAAATAAATTGGTTGATAAAACGGGATATTTTTGCGTTAATAAAGAATACAGCAAAACTTGAAGTAACATGCATTATAAATAAAAAAACAATAGTATCAATGTGTCACACTCATTATCTCATACATAACGATAGAAACTCACTATTAAAAGTAGATTTAAGTAACACTCCACCGACTGCAGCTCAGCACTTCCGTTAGCTGGCGTATTGGCGTGTTGCTAATACAGTCGGACCTCTTAAGTCGAACTCAAGGGGGAAAAAATCGACTTCCGAAGTTTTCGAGTTTAGGAAACTGGCGTTATAGGCGCAGATTAATGAAGGACAAGGTTGATATCGAGAAGGGGGGAGGGGACACCCTTGGCGGCTAGAATGCTTGACAGGAAAGAGGGGCGGTGAAGTTTCATATGAAAGGAGCCAACAGGCTTTAACATGCCGACACATGCCCGTGGGAGGAGACACCTTCCCTCCCCTCCCCCACTTTATTCCCTCGACAGTGGGATGGTGATAGCAAGATTTTTCTTTTTAAAAGAAAGACAATAAAATCATATTGACATTTGTATGATAAGAAGCCCCACAAAGGCCACAAACATAATAAAAAATAGTATAATGGTTTAAATGAAATATATTTAAATATAATTAATTATTCACTTTTTTGTTATCGAGGATAAAAGTGTAATACAGTCGGACCTCCCTAAGTCGAAGTAATTGTTAGGTCCCCGCCGAGTTCCATAAGACTAATGTATTTTAGATCTCCTTACTCCAAGATTTTTGGCTTTCAACCCCTTAGTCGAATTTTCCAAGGCATTTGGGTTATTTTGGAGTGACATTTCAGAACACGAGTTCCATAGAGCCACGTAAATGGACGTAAAACCTCATTTTAGTGCATTCCACGAGGGATTATGCGACCCTTGCTAGTACAAAATACTAATTCGCGTCCCTTTGCTGCATGCTGTGACTTTTTAAAAAAAAGAAAAATCTTACTCCCCCATCCCACTGTGGAGGGAGTAAAGTGGGGAAGGGGAGGTGTCTCCTCTCACGGGCTTGTGTTGGCATCTCAAAGCTAGTTGGTTTCCTTTCATATGACACATAGGCAGCACCTTTCTTTCCTGTCAACCCTCCTAGTCATGGCTGTCCCCCCCCTCTCAGTATCTACATTGTCCTTGATTAATCGGCACCTATTACGCCATTTTCCCTATCTCAAAAACTTCGTTAGTCGAAGTTTTTCTTTTCGGGTCCTTTAGACTTCGACTTAGAGAGGTCCGACAGTATTTATTTAAATACAAATTTAAAAACTACAGATTTAGTGGCGCCCTTTTGAGCTGGCGCCCTTGGCAACTGCCCCAATGCCAACCCGTTGTTACGCCACCGGGTACCGTGACAATTTCAATATGACAAAGATAATCTAAGCAGTAAACGTATCAGCTCATCAGTTAGGAGTTTTAAAACAAGGTTACACCTTTACCAATAATATTTTATTGGGGTCCGATCGATTCTGTAATGTTCTGATTCTTTTCGCTACAAGTAAAACGTTCAAATAAATAGTATGTTCCTCGCCTATTTTATGACCTAAAGTTCGACTTGAAAGTTAAGAATTGTTGAGTGTTGTTCACAACAAAGGGGGGAGGGGAAAAAATTGACTAAACTTTTTTGACAGACTATAAGTCGTCAATTTATTGCGTAAAGTTCCATTAATTTTTTCAAAACGAACACACCAGGCGATTTGTCGCATGTGTTTGAGATTAACATTAAATGATTAAATTATTGACGTAAGTGTTAGACATATCTTATCATTGCTTTCATATTGGACCAAAATTAAAACGAGCGCTTGCTTCAACATACATTTTAGAACAATAAGTTACATGTGCACAATTCGACCAGAGGACACACGTGGCGGCCTAGCAATTGACTGATATGATGAGAGTGGTCATCGACGATTACGACGTACGAACAACGCACAATTAGAGGTTTATTATTTTTTTTTAAATTAGCAAACAATGATGTTTAATTTTATACTAGTCTAAATCGTTTTATTGGATTATTATTAGGTTAAACGTTTCACAGCTATTTGAGAAACCAGATTAAAAAATGCCTCATTAAAAATATTTTTAAGAATGCAAAAATGAGGATATAACTTACACTTCAATAGTAGCAAAGAAACTAAGTGTAAACTTTACTCGTCTGTGCACTATTCCAACCTGCAATAATCCACCGGCTCTATATTATGGTCACGGCTGAAATGTAGGTATATGATATATGAAGTCACACTTCTCAATGGGCTAATAAGGAATCAATCCACTTTTATAACATGACGTGTGAAGGCTATTCCGGTGTCTCAGTTGAATCCGCTGGCATTCATCTTCATCGTTATTATCTATTTCAATTTATTATTTTGAATGTCTGGGGCAAACAGAAAGGTAGAACCAATCGAAACCAAGTCAGCAAGATTGTTCGCTGTGATTGTGATGACGAGGGATTGGACCAAGTTTGAGGTGAGATGTCAAGGTCACCACAAACGTTGTGGCCATTCTGCTCCAAGCTGTCCAACGGCAAGTCTGGGTGGGGGGGGATTCCTTTGTCCAGGTTGACACAACCAGAGTAGTTCAATGAACACTTTGAGTGAACAGTGTAGTTTGCCATGGAAATGGACACATCGTATCATGACGCCATGGGGCATGTTTGACACACCGTGTCGTGACGTCATCGGGCATGTTTGACACATCGTATCATGAGGTCATGGGGCATGTTTAACACACCGTGTCGTGACGTCATTGTATCAGGACGTCATCGGGCATGTTTGACACACCATGTCGTGACGTCATGGGGCCTGTTTGACACACCGTGTCATTTCATGGTGGTCTCGAGCGTCCTTCGTGGCCCACTGACTCTCAATTGTAGTGTGTTAATTTTTCTCAGACGTCTTTGTTGGTTAAGCGCAGGCACGTTGTGTGTGTGTTACTCAAATTTTGTTTTGTCTAATACAATAACACCGCACATAAAAACTTAAACCAGATGGCGACCCTATTTAATGCCGCTAATGGCGAACATAAAAGTTATCGATTCTCACCCTATTGAAGCCTATTGCCTTTTTTTTCCTAGTAGATGCAAGTGTCGTCTCTTTGTTCTGTCGGTAAGCCAAAGAAAAATTTGGCCAAAGTGGTATCATCTTGTCTTTTGTCCAATTCATGAAATATCGGTAACGCAGTGTGATGTATTGTCGTTACTTCACTCCAGGAAGGAACTATCCCGGATAATTATATTCTTATAAACCCTATAGGCCAGTAGTGGCAAACCTTTTTGGAGCCGCGTGCCCAAAATTCAACCTAAACACACTTATTTATAGCAAAGTGCCAACAGTAAAATGAAACCCGAAAATGGGGGCTTGGCTTAGCTGGTTAGATTAACGAAGTAATATAATTTAGTCGCGTGCCGGCTGATGAGGCTCTGCGTGCCGAGTGTGGCACGCGTGCCATAGGTACGTCATCACTGCTTTAGGACTAATAGGGAACGTGCTGCAATGGACCGATCCACCTGGCGTTCTTCCATCCACGAGGGTGCCAAGTCATGCGAGACAAACCGGATCTCAGCCGCAGAAAAGAAGAGGCAAGCCCGAAAGGCCGTGCTGTCAACCCTCCTTGAGATGTCCCACTCGTCCCTTGTCCCTTCTGTTCCCCAACTAACCCAAACTAAAGGTGCAAAATACTTAGGAGTCATAATAAATGAGAAATTATAATGGAATCCCCATGTCAATGAAGTTATTAAAAAATCAAACAAAACCTTAGGCTTTATAAAAAGAAACCTTTACAAATGTAATAAAGATATAAAACTAAAATGCTTCTCACTTTGAATAAATCCTTTGTTTTTACCTGCCATTGTTGGTGCCCCATCGGTGGTTATCACAGACAGCTTGTGCAAAGGCAATTTTATTGACTTGGCGTATGTTCTGAATGTATTATAAATATCCTCATCCCTTGTCTGTCCTTTCATAGGTAACATTTTTAACATATTCTCTTTTACTGTGAAGTTACTAAATACCATTCTCACCATAACTGCTAACTGTGCAGTGTCTGATATATCTGTTGACTCGTCAAATTGTAACGAGAACCAGTCACATATTTCCAAGTCAGTCTTTAACCCAGTTTGTATGTCTGTTGAAATTGCATGTTTTCTTCTTGTGACGGTGTTATTTGACAACTGTAAGTCTTGTATTGCTGAGACAATCACACGTTTCTTAGAAAATCCATCAAACAAACAATCGGCACTAGTCAAAAATAGTTCCTGAAACAACTCACCATCAATGAAAGGTTTCCTCTTTTTTTCGAGCATGTGCGAAATTTTGAAAGATGCAATGGTGGCCTTTTTAGAATTTTCCACATGTCTAGTGAAAACAGTCTGTTGTGCAGTTAGATTTGATTTTTATTTAAGTGGATATTTCACATCAAAAGCGGCATGAATTGTCTGAAAGTGTCGTTCAACATTATGTTTTTTCGGCACTGCAATGCTACTACCACACAACAAACAAACGCATTTATTTTTCAAATGAACGTAACAATATTATTCCTCCCAGTCAGTATTAAAATTATAGGTTCATTGTCTTATTTGTCCACTCATTTTTGGGCTAAAAAATTATAATATTTGAACTACAATATAATATCAATGATATAGCAAAAGTCTGCTCTACATTAAATGCATAAATTTATTATAACAAGGACTATAACTATCCCCACAATCATAATAGATTATCGCTTGTTAATATAATAGATTACGGACCTCGCTTTTACCCCGTTATAAATTTACAGAAGAAATATCAAAACTCCTAATTCGTGTTTCGCCAGACGAAGATGTCTCTTAGCTAATTTAACTGTCGCGACTCAAACGGGGCAGCAATCGCATCACAATGACAACAACGCGGTTCCAGGCAGGGAATGCTAGTTGCACATCACTCCTTGTTCCAGGAGTGTTCCAGGCTGGCGTGAAGAGTGCAGTCTGGCTCGTCGCTAGACAAGTTGCGACAAGTATTTTCAGCAAAGGAACAACTCATACATACAATATCTCAAACATACGAAAGTATTTTATAAACCTAGGCACTGAAAAAAAAATTCAAACAAATAAATACATATAATTCACATTTTTAATTAATTTTATTGAAAAAATTATGTCTCTGTGGCGGGCACATACGAATCGTTCCGCGGGCACGGGGTTGGGAACCTCTGATTTAGAGTAATGTGTGATTGTTTTTTTTAATGAATGTGGAAAGTATACTAAGTAAAAGAACAGATGTGTTTTTGGTAGGGCTGTTAACGATTAATTTAAATTTAATCGTTAACTTTAGAAAAATTAACGAGTTAATCGTTAATTTCGATTAAAGCCAAAAATTGAAATTTATGATGTCATAAGTAACATTTATTAAAATACTTGTCGAAAATCGAAACAACACTGGAATGTCTTCTTTATATGACACCTTTTAACCAACAACGCAAACAGACAAATGTATTGACATTATTTGGTTCAAGTTATGAGCGGGTCTTATTGACAATATAACCAGCCGAGCTGAACAATCGTTCACATAGCTTTATGTTGTCTCGGCTGAAGTTTCCGATACTGTAGTGGATGTTTGGTATGCAGGGGATATGTAAGCGAAGTGTTAGAACCATGGTAGCAATGTTCCCTTTAAGCAGCGCGGCTGCGCAGATATTTGACCGACGCCACGCAGGAGTTTAGAATCACCTCGCAGCAAATTTCGTATAATATTGCACAAAAAATGGATGTTGTGCGACTTTGCACAATATCTTTTTTTAAACTTTGCACACGGACCAACCAAGCTTAGACTTAGAGGGAACATTGTATGGTAGGCAAACGATTTCTCTCAATGGACACAATAACCTTTATCAACATTTTGAACATTAACGTCAGTCAATAGTTTAAAACCAAAATGTTGCTGTAATCGTCCGGAAATAAGTTTATATTTATAGGCCGAAATATTTTACTTTTTAATTTCCAGTACATTAATAAGTGGTGTGTCGATTAATCGTTAAAAAAATTTAATCGTTAAAATTTTTGATGATTAATCGAGAAATTAATCGTTAATTTCCTCAGCCCTAGTTTTTGGGCACACTTGAAGACCTTAGTATTAGGAATACTACGAATGTGTAATGGTAGAGAAGTCCATTGTTTCAAGGCACAGAAAGAGAAAGGCCTTTCTCCAAATGTTTTAGTGCACGGGTCGGTAAACCACGGCTCGCGAGCCAGATGTGGGTCTATTGATACCTGCATCTGACTCGCAGACAAGTGTTCGATTTTTTTTCTTTCTCCAGACTCCTTTGGTGTACATATTAATTGCATATCCAAAAGGCTCCACGCCGATATAA
This sequence comes from Ampullaceana balthica, assembly GCA_944989445.1. Classification (NCBI taxonomy): domain Eukaryota; kingdom Metazoa; phylum Mollusca; class Gastropoda; family Lymnaeidae; genus Ampullaceana; species Ampullaceana balthica. The sequence continues at coordinate 1,377,136 of CALYLW010000059.1, forward strand.
AGCTTAACCTCACCACGTATTAACCAAACTACAAAGCTATCAGCAAAGCAATGCAGCACCATAAGTCGCATTAATGATAATAAATACTCATTTTTGATTAGCAAAACCATAACAAAGAATTCAGAGTCATAATTATTGTACTTTTAGTGTTGAAATTAGGGGCCGTCCATAAATGACGTCACGCACCTAGGGGGAGGGGGTCGCCCATTTGTGATATTGTGTGACGATTGGGGGGGGGGAGGGGTGGGTGGGGATGTTTAAGAAATGTGACGTCGCATCAAAACGCGCAACTTTAAATAAAAGTTCCAATTAAATATTTGATCTCTTACAATTTATTTAATGACGTTTTAAATGGCTTCTCGCGTGTTAAGATACAAAAACGCAGCCTCACACTAAATACTTCTATAAATGACAAAAAAGTAATTTGAAACATGCTAATTTTTAAAGAAATAAATACGGCTTTCATGGGGGGAGGGGGGTGCGCGGCAAAGCTTTGTGAAGTCATATTGGAAAAAAAAAGGGGGGGGGTCTAATTTTTTGTCACGAAGTGTGACGAGGGGGGGGAGTAAAAATCAGCCAAAAATCGCGTGACGTCATTTATGGATGTCCCCTTACACAAAATGTACACATTTACTTGGATTTTTAGTTTTAAACATAATGTGCGGCTCTCACAGAATTACTTTTTAAAATATGTGGTGTTTATGGCTCTCTCAGACAAAATATGTGGTGTTTATGGCTCTCTCCGACAAAATATGTGGTGTTTATGGCTCTCTCAGACAAAATATGTGGTGTTTATGGCTCTCTCGGACAAAATATGTGGTGTTTATGGCTCTCTCGGACAAAATATGTGGTGTTTATGGCTCTCTCAGACAAAATATGTGGTGTTTATGGCTCTCTCAGACAAAATATGTGGTGTTTATGGCTCTCTCAGACAAAATATGTTGTGTTTATCTCTCAGACAAACATTTTCCCGACCCCGTTTCTTAGGAACAGAGAGAGAATACATGTGCCTGTAGAAGAGGGCGTGTGCAGCTGACGAGTGGGTGAGTAGACACAGAGAAGTTCAGTAAGATAGAAAGGGAATGAGTTTGCTCGTAGTAATCGTCTGCCTAAAGTAATCCATCGTCTGATTGTAACAATCCTTCGTCTGCCTGTAATTTAAATCCCAGTCTGCTCGTAGTAATCCCCCCGTTTGCCTAAAGTAATCCTTCGTCTGAGTGGTCAGAAATGACCACAGTGGCAAAATCGTTACTTTTTATTCACAACACGACAGGTTCCATTGTTTGTAATAAAGATATCAGCATTTAACCGTGAGTGGGTACAATTTTGCGAGTTCGCCCCGGGTGCCGTTCTAACTAGATAGACTTAAGGGGTTTAACAAAAGATCTGAGAAGCCACGCTCTGTGAGACTATTATTAAATTCCTTTGGCGTTGAATACACATTGTTAATGTTACCTCTTTGTTGCTTGTTAAACTGAAGTCGTTAAAACGGCTTTGTGCCAGGGGAACTTCTTAGTGTTGAGAAGTTTACTGTAACCAAATTCTATCCATACCCTGTCTCTTCTTAAAGGAACAAGGAAAGAAGGCGAAACATGATGTGGTGAATACTTGTTATCAATGAGATCTCAATTTTTAAAAAAAATGCTTCTAAATGGGTCATTGGGCTGTCCATAAATGACGTCACGCTCCTAAGAAAAAGGAGGGGGTCATGCATTTGTGACTATGTGTGACGAGGGGGTGCGGTGGTGTTTAAAAAAGTTGACGACACATCAAACGCCCTTCTTTAAATAAAAGTTCCACTTAAATATTTTGATTGCTATCAATTTATTAAATGAAGTTTTCAATTGCTTCAAACGTGTTAGGAAATTAGAGTGTATACATACATTAAATACATGCTTAAATGACAAAAAAATTGATTGGCAACATGCTAATTTTCAATTAGAAATTATGACTTTTAGGGGGTTGTGTCAAAGCCCTGTGACGTAGTATTGGAGGGGGGAGGGTCTAAGTTTTTGTGACGAAGTGTGACGAGGGGGGGGGGTAAAAATAGGCCACAATCGCGTGACTGTATTTGTGGACGGCCCTTAGTGGTCGTCCATAAAGTACGTCACGCTGTTTTTGACAATTTTTACCCCTCTCCCCCTGTCACAAATCTCGGCCCTCCCACCCCCCTAAAGTACGTCCCACTTTCGATCAATTTTTTGTTTCAATCCACAAAATAAAAATAAATAAAATTTAATATAGAACACCGTGACGTCACACATGGCTGGACCCCCCTCCCCCTTATCACAAACTGTCACACTTTCTTCCACCCCCTCCTCCCTGTGGAGCATGACGTACTTTATGGACGGCCCCTTATTGTGAACCAGAAGCATAGAGTGTTTTACTCTACACACATAGGAGTCTTGGTACATTTAGTGCATATTTTAATTCCAAAAAAGTTAGGATATTAAAAGTGTATACGAGTGCATCGTGGAGGAAAATTGCAATGATACATTGCATTTAGTTATTTAATATGGCCACGAGTATAAAACATGACTGATTTTCATTGAAAATAATAAAAACACATTTTTTGGAATAAGATGTTCATAGGTTAAAAAATGTTTCCGTTAAATATTTTCTATCTTTGTTGGCGTAGTCAAGGTCAGACTCTTCAAGAATGGCATCAGTCGTTCAGATTACTTGTCCATATACTTGTAACAAATTGAAATATTTCAACTGTAAAATATATATGTTCTATTTGATTTGAGTTGTTCGTTTGCTTTTCTACTTAGAAATGATGAGATTTTATACATTGTATCTTGAAGATTTTAATGTTAAGTAACAAAAGATTTACGATAAGGTAACACTCTTGTTTCTTACCTTTAATGTTTTGCTTGAGTAAAATCTACATGATCGTAGCTTCACATTCAAATGATTCTCTGTCGCCATTTTAAATCTTTATACTCATAAATAAAGACAAAGACGTCACAGAAAACAGAGTGGTAAATATTACTTGACAATTAACCAATTCAAGAATATTAAAGATTTTTACAGATTTATTTGGGCAATAATCTTACAAAAGTAGATACTTATAAATGTTAATTTTAAAATTAATATTTACATTATTTACAGTTTTTAAATTATATATCCGATTTACCATGTCTCGGAGACAGTTTCTGATCAAAGTTTAAGTTTAACTATAAATAATGAAATTAAAACAGTGTATAATTCCATGAGAATGAATGAATATTAAAATGATTATTTCGACACAATTTCTTTGTACATGAAACAAATTTTCAAGGCATTGTTATGCTACCATGGATGACATATACGATGCTGTAACACATAAAAAGGGGGGGGGGTATATTTAGTCAGTACATGATATCTAAATAAAATATAACTTGTTTTAACTATCACTTTTTCATTAAAGAAGACACGACTTATCAACTGCACTTTGAAGCGTTTCCTTGTTTAAACAATTATATTCCACTTTAAGAATTTGATAAAGTTTTCACAAGTATAATAAATAATGGTAAAGGATTTATAGATTGAAGTCGTATTTTACTACTGAAACTCAATGTAAATAATTTTTTACAACTGTCTCGCTCTTATTGCATATAAAACCACAAATACATCCATGCATATCAGCTATTGTTAACTTGTTATGAACAGGCGCAATGAACGAAGTGAAGGTCACAATCAATCTTCAACTATTGTGAAAACAAAATAATAAATTACATTCGATCATTACATAAATAATCTTATGATTAAATATAACACAAAGCCATTCTGCAATAGAAGTAAGACTTATTTATGTTCATCTTTCTTTGAGCGAAGACGCTTGACTTAAAAGAGCAAAGATTTCCCCCCGCAATTCGCGGGAATCACAACGTTTGTAAACAAAACTGAACCGATTCCATCATTGTTTTATGAGGTTCAGCGTTGAATTATCCCATTCCAGGTCTTCCCCCTCAGCGATGTATTGAAACTCTTCTCTCTTCCTCCGTCTCTCCGTCCAGATATAAACAACGACCACGACTACGACCATCAGCAGGATGGCGCACGTTACGATGATGAACATGGCGCTGAAATCCGTCGGTGCGTCGTTGGTGTCTGAGACGTGGTACTCCTCGATCCTTTGGTGGATGGCCTCCACGCTCGACTGAATGTTGGCCGTGGGCGGCGACGAGCTGATTTCGTAGTTGGGTGTGACCAAAATTTTCACGAAGAGGGGTTTAGACTTGCCATCGGACGAGCAATCGCTGGCGACGACGCCGAAGAAGTACTCCTTCTTGAGCGAATAGTCCAGCGGTTCTAAATTCCTGAGAACCCCCTCGGCTGAAATCGCGAACGGCACGTCGTCGGTGACGATCTCGTACCCGCAAACACCAGTGGAACCGTCGAAATTATCGACGTCTGTGTCCTCGATGGCGAGTATCGAGTCGTAGATTCGACCTTCCTCAACACAAGCCGAGTAGGTTTCTTTAGCGAGGGTGACGTCATCTTCCGGATGAACGACTTTGATGAGGACGTAGGCTTTCTTTGAAACTTTGGCCGGCCTCCCGCAGTCTCTGGCCACGACGGCGAGCTTGTAAAACTGCTGCGCCACAACGCTGAGCTGGGAGTTTGTCTTGACGCGAACGTCGGCCGCACCGATGAGCTTGTCGTAGACGTGAATCTCGAAAGGAATCGCCGGTTGCTTCCGGTTCCTGAAGATGGTGTAGCTGCAGATAAACTGTCCGGCTCCGGAGATGTCGCGATCGACGGCGGATAGCTGGGGGTACAGGTGGACCGTGGTCTCATTCTCCCGGACGAGGCCGAAGAGGATTGGGATGCCCCCGCTGTGAAACTTGGACCAAATGACTGGTCGAAAGTTATTGCCCTTGTAGATGGCGTGAGTGTTGTGCAACAAGCAGACGAGCAACAGGCTCAAATATGAAATTGCAACCATTTCTGAGATGAACTGTTCATATATTTCCAGTTGATGAAAACTGTGGAGTTAAAATAATATATTTTTCGTTTTAAAATCCAAAAAATTATAACATTTGATTAACAATACGAAATAAAATTAACGGATGAAACAATGTAATTTCATCTCCAATAAAAAATATTTTATAAGAAAATTAAATTAAAAAGTTGGAATACATTTGTACTATTTTTTTATGGATAGACTTAATTTTTTTTTAAAATCTACTGGAAACATTAGAAGTAATATAGGCTGGCCTATAGCCGATAGCAGTGGTTCTTAACCTTTTGGGGTCCATGCACCCCTTCAGATGCCCAAAAAAGTTCATGCACCCCCTCGTGACACTTGCAGAAAATGCATAATAAACATTGTTTATTTTAGGAACACAACAGTTTTGACCATAGGCAACAGGGAATTTAGTGAGAGATCTGCTGCTTCTTATGATCAATCAGCGATTTAAATCTGGGGACTGTTTTGGACAAAGCAACTCTCATGTCATCCTCTGCTTTCAACTTATTCCTTTCCTTGGTTTTAATCGTCAAAGGTGTGGAGAATCCTGCTTCATAGTTCCTTCATAGTAGAAGGAGAGTCAGTACTGCCCTTTTGGCTAGTTGTGGGTAGGAATCTAGCTGGGCGCACCAAAATTCAATCAAGGTATTGCAACTGAAGGCACTCCTCAGTACTTCTCTGGTTCTCAAATCAATCAGGTCATCTTTAGCAAAGTCACTGTCATCAATGTTGTCCAAGTCACAGAAAAAAGGATTGCGAATCCAAAGATCTTTCCTAGCAATTTCTTGACATAAATACCCATCAAAGGACCTTTGCAATGTTGAAAGGTACTCTGTAATTTACCCTTTGATGTTGTCAGGTAGTGATCCCTCAGTGCTTCCTTCTGCACCAGATATTACAACTTCATCCAAGAGTGGAAAGTTGGCCAAGTTGGACTTTTCTAGTCGTCGTTGGAATAGTGGCACTTTGTTAAGAAAGGCTTGCAATCTCTCATTAGCATCCATTACAGTCACAGCAGGTCCTTGGAGAGATGTGTTAAACTCATTCAAGATGGTGAAGATGTCAGCCAGGTATGCCAAGTAATGGATGAAATTCGGACAGCCAAACTTGTCAGCAAGGTCACTCTCTTTTTCTTACAAGAAAATGGCAAGCTCCACTCTCAGTTCTACTAACCGAGAAAGTATCCGTCCCCTGGACAACCAGCGCACCTCAGTGTGGTAGAGCAGAACTTCATTCTCAGAGCTCACCTCCTGACAGAACAACTTGAAGAGGCAGTGGTTCAAGGCATGTGAGTGGATAAAATTTACAACTTGGACTGCAGTAGAAAGAACTGACTTCGTGGTTGGAGGTAGAGTTTTGCATACCAGTGCCTGACGATGAAGAATACAGTGTGGCGACAATATCTGGAACTTCTTTCTTTACCAGTGCGGAAAATCCTGACTTATTACCGAGCATGGAGGGAGCACCACCTGTGCAAATTGAAGAAATTCTTGAAGTCCAGTCAAACTGGTTTTCAATGAAGAATGCCCTGACTAGCTGCAGCACATCAGCAGCTTTGGTAGTAGCTAGGAGTGGCTTACCAAAGGGAAATTCCTCCTTCAGCAATCCACTGAAAACATATCTCAGAAATACAAGAATCTGACTGCATTGTGCTACATCAGTGGATTCATCCAGCTGCATGCTAAATGGAAAAAGGAATGCTTCTCATCTCGCACAAGACTTGATCCAGAATGTCTGCAGCCATGTCACTAATCCTGGAATGAATAGTGTCATTGGACAAAGGAACTGTCTTAACCTGCTTCCTCTGCTGGTGACCCACATCAGTTCCACCATCTCCAGAGCACAAGGCTTCACCAAAGGTCTCCAATGGTGTGGGGCTTCTTGTTCTTTGCAATAAGATATGCAACCTTGAATGATGCCTCCAGTGCAGATTTCAGTGACAAAGAAAATCCAAGCTTCGGCAAGGTACCTGAGGTCACGAAGCGAGCTCTATTCTGCTTGAAGACCTCAACACTGTCTTCGGAATTGGATGGATGGACTTTCTCCAAGTACTCTCGTAGTCTAACAGGCTTCATGTTGTCATTGCACAGGATTTTTCCACAGTGGAAGCACTGAGGCTTTTGTGTTCAATCTCTCTCCCTTTTGTATTATTTATTAACGATTTTGAGGGGGTGATGACAATCGGAAAGTCGTACCAGTCACAGGCAAATTTTTATCTGACAAAGTTGATGCTTTTAATTACCGGAATTGGATGCTCAACTCAAGATTTTAGGTTTAAATGACGAATAATGGCTTACAATTAACGTTTTTAAGACCTTTGCAGCGTACAGAGCAATAAAAGTGAAGGAAAAAATCCCAACGTTTACATCCGCTCAAAACAGTTAGAGCGTCACTGGGAGAGATATATCTGACGTATTTGTTGAACAAATTAATGTATTTTTACAAAACTGTGACGTAAAACACGAAATTCCGAGGAACACGTAAAGCGAACCGTTCATTTTGCGAACGTTTTTTCGTCAATTTTCTACATGCGCAGAACGATGCGCGAACGAGTAAAAAACAGGTTGTATATGGGTGCACTTTAACGCGGCATGCCTTGCTTATGGTTTACATTTTCAGATTATCAGTTTTTCTTTCCTTTTTTTCCTTCTTCTTTTTCCTTCTTCTTTTTTTCTTACTCTTTTTCTTTTTTACTTCCCTGAATGGTTCATGCATCCCCTGGAACCTGCTCATGCACCACTGGTTAGGAACCCCTGGCCTATAGTGTTTATAATAAAGTATTAGGGGTTAGAAAAAACGTGCAAGGGAGAACTTCGATTTACAGTAAGCAGTGCTTTTATTTCAGTGGGAACTCATGGGAACTGAGTTCCCATATCTTTTTTGGCCAGATTCATGTATATTTATATAAATAGTCGGCATTTTACTTACTGTCAGTCCTTTTTACAGTGGGGACTCACGGGAACGACGTAAATTACAGTCTGTTCAGTGGAAAAATCAATTATAGACTATTATAGTATTTTCAGACATAAGTTAAAAAACAGATGTGAAATGAGTTCCCAAACATTTTTCGCTAGAAAAAAAGCACTGACAGTAGTCTAAGTATTATATAAACTTCTAACTTCGAATTCTACATTATGTTCTTAACACAGTAACGTGAAGATTAATTAGTTTTGAGTTTAATTTTCTTCATTTTTCTTTTCCCTTGTAGGGCTGGTAAGACTTAATCCCGCATGCGGCCATGGTGGGCTTGGGGCGGCTACGGTACGATAGTCACTACATGCTAATTGGGGGGGGGGAGTGACAGTTGGTCATGTGTAAGTAAGGGTGAGACAATTACAAGTTTGTTTACCTGATTTTTAATCTCACAAAATAAAACTAACCACCTTTCAGACAACAAGAAAAAATTAACTTTTAACTAAAGTTTATGTGCGCTCATCTAAAAATATGTACCCGCTTTTCAACAAAATAGGGTTATACGTTATAAAAATACGAACAACTCACCTGCTTTGTTAGGAAATCTCTTTGCACAGGTAATATTGGTAAAGTTATCAAAACAAGGCATAAAGTCTCCAGCAACAACGTCCAGAGTGAACACACACACGGTCAGCGATGCTACGTCAACATTTGTAACGATCTGTATGGCAGGGACCAGGTATACTAAACCAATATTGACTCAAGGGGCGGTCTTATAGTGACCAATGACCACTGAAGCGTAGAAACACCAAGCTGGGTGACATGAATTATGTAACAAAATGTGTAAAGTCGGGTGAGAGTTGTGTGTGTGTGTGTTGAGGGGTGGGGGTAGAAGCATGTGGGCGGGCGGGGGTGGGGGGGTTGGTGACAGACGGCCACCGCTTCAATAACACAAATCAGTCCAATAATATCAAGGGCGGGGGTGTGGGGGGGACACCGTGATGACATAGTGAACATTTCAGGAAGTCAAGCGTCCATGTGGTCAGCTGTTGACACCTGAGGTAAACGAGCGATTAAAATTTCGCACAATCGGCCACTCCGCCGCGGATTCCTCCAGCCAAGCTTTGCAGGTCAAGATAAGGGTTTTGTTAACAATCTCTCATAAGTGCTGAACATCGGTGTCAAAGTAAAACGCCGCCGTATTGTTGTCGTCACAGACAGCTTCAAGGGAAGACAATCCAATCGACGGGTTTTAAAAGCGATGTAGTTAATGTACTTATGAGCTCAAGTTCGCCCAACGAAATCCATGTTGTTAAATATACGTAATTAAAATTCAAGTACTTTAATTTTTGGGACTGATCCAGGCCAAGAGTGGAATTAGAAACTGACCTGGAGTAGGGAAGCCTTTAAAAGTAACCCACAGTCTCAATTTAATTATTTATTTTTTTCGTTAATAAAGTTTAATTTCATCTGCTTCAGCCATTTTCTATTTGATTTGAATGAAAAAAAAATGTTGTAACCGTATTCCATGCGCTGAGGTTAAAAGAAATAATGGAAAGCAGATACTGAACTTGGTTCTTTCGCTGAGGATATCCTTGCATATATTTTTGGGACAGTCTGACATGACGTTAAAAAACGAAACCCGCCAGTACCAGATTTAGACTTGATAGGGCCCTAAGCTACATGAGATATGGGGGCCCTTTTGAAGTCCAGATTATTCTATGTCAGTGTCAAATATAAAAGAAAATTCGGGGGTGGGGGTGGGTGGGGGGCCAAGAAGGCGGGGGTCCTAAGATATAGCTTGCTTAGCAAATAGGTAAATCCAGTAAATCCGCAAACGTAAAACGCAAGGCAGCAGTCACGTCTAACGAGCAACAACTCTCAGATATGATCGCACACTTTAAATCAGACACACAATAAGTTCAAAAAAGTATGTTTTCAGAGGAATTTACGTCGTCCTAGCTAGTGTAAATGATTTCATTATACTTATCTGATTTCGGTATGTTTATCTTATTGTAACAGTTTCGTAAGTGTATCAGAATCACGGGTCACCTCCCCTAAAGGCAGTTTAATTGGGGTCACAGTCAAAAGCCACCTCCCTCCCCAAAATTCTTGTAGTAAGTTATAATAGTAGAATGTAATGTTTATCCTCTAACGCAGTGCTTCTCAAACTTTTTAGTATGGCGGACCGGCAGGAATTTTTTCCATTGCACCAGGGACCGGTGCACAATTTTCCCTGCACTGACAATTTTTTCTGTCCTTTTTTTGAAAACATCTGCGGACCGACAGCGGATGGCCCGCGGACCGTCACCGGTCCGCGGACCACCACTTTGAGAAGCACTGCTCTAACGTTTCCGACTAATAATTTTTAGATAACTTTTTTGTACGGATTACCACGATTTCAAACTTTAAATTAAAGAGGAGTCTTGTAACTTAACTATTCTTTATGGTGACCTTTAAGGAAATTTCCGTGATGAAAGAAATAGTTATTGACATAGGGGTCACTGGGGGTTTCAGGGGTGGGGTGGGTTGCGCGGACCGCACCGGATGACACCATCACAAGTGGTGGCACCAAAGTTTAAATGATGTATGTTTCCGTCATTTGGAACTGGTAGACTCGGAAGAGTTCTATGGAGTAAGTCCCGAGGGGGGACACCCTGAGCTACAGCGCTGGGTGACACCAACCCTAGTGACGTCTCTGTTTATTGATAATGCAAAAAGCTGTCTCTACCCGTCATGTAAATCCTTAAAATAAAAGAATAAAACATACACATAAACCAAAGTAAATCACACACACACCAGTGAAAAGCGTCTCGAGATGGAATTCCCCCCCCCCATTTTTTCCCAGCTTCTTCGCAGAGGTGCCTAATAACGGGAAAATACAAATGTTTACACTTTGGTGTCAACCCTTGTGATGGTGTTACCCGGTGCGGTCCGCACCACCCACGCCCCCTAGTGACGCCACTGACTTCTACTCCTAATTCCCAACTCCTTAGTGCCCTTATTGTTGACCTCCCACACAACAAAATGAGGTCACGTCTCAAGCTTATTTAGCTGTATGTTGTGTAAAATGACAAGGTTTACCCCGGGCTATAAAAAGGCTCGTAAGCCGTGTTCCCCAGACAACACAGAATAAAAAAAATTTTCTCCCTTAAACCACATTCACATTAGCTACTAATTTAATGCACATCGCATTGAAATCGTCTACCAGTTAACGGATATATTAATCTAAATCATTGGTGGGGGCCCTCATCATGTAATGTAAATCTCAAAAACTATTTTAAAAAACGTATTAGTTTCGTTAATAAAGACTTGAGTTAAAGTGTTAGTAAAGGGATTCTGCCTTAACCAGGTAGAGCCTTCAATGCTAATTAGCAGATGATATCATGTGATTGGTTAATATGGGCGGGGGGCAAGGGGTGGGTGGATTGTGCTGTTGGGGAAGTGGCCGTCTGAAACAAATCTTGATGGATGATCTGGTCAGGACGTACAATGTTTGTGTTTTACCATGTTTGAAACGTTCGGGATTTTACTAGTCCCGTGTGTTGAGGTCGCACGTTGTGGTGAATATCTAATTGTAATGGTTGTAGAATAATGTGGTTGTTTTTTCCATTCTCATAGTGTGGTGTTGTTTCCATTCTCATAGTGTGGTGTTGTTTCCATTCTCAGTAGTGTGGTGTTGTTTCCATTCTCAGTAGTGTGGTGTTCTTTCCATTCTCAGTAGTGTGGTGTTCTTTCCATTCTGATAGTGTGGTGTTCTTTCCATTCTCAGTAGTGTGGTGTTCTTTCCATTCTCAGTAGTGTGGTGTTCTTTCCATTCTGATAGTGTGGTGTTCTTTCCATTCTCAGTAGTGTGGTGTTCTTTCCATTCTCAGTAGTGTGGTGTTCTTTCCATTCTGATAGTGTGGTGTTCTTTCCATTCTCAGTAGTGTGGTGTTGTTTCCATTCTCAGTAGTGTGGTGTTCTTTCCATTCTCAGTAGTGTGGTGTTCTTTCCATTCTGATAGTGTGGTGTTCTTTCCATTCTCAGTAGTGTGGTGTTCTTTCCATTCTCAGTAGTGTGGTGTTCTTTCCATTCTCAGTAGTGTGGTGTTCTTTCCATTCTCAGTAGTGTGGTGTTCTTTCCATTCTGATAGTGTGGTGTTCTTTCCATTCTCAATAGTGTGGTGTTGTTTACATTCTTAATAGTGTGGTGTTCTTTCCATTCTCAGTAGTGTGGTGTTCTTTCCATTCTGATAGTGTGGTGTTCTTTCCATTCTCAATAGTGTGGTGTTGTTTACATTCTTAATAGTGTGGTGTTCTTTCCATTCTCAGTAGTGTGGTGTTCTTTCCATTCTGATAGTGTGGTGTTCTTTCCATTCTGATAGTGTGGTGTTCTTTCCATTCTCAATAGTGTGGTGTTGTTTACATTCTTAATAGTGTGGTGTTCTTTCCATTCTCAGTAGTGTGGTGTTCTTTTCATTCTGATAGTGTGGTGTTCTTTCCATTCTCAATAGTGTGGTGTTGTTTACATTCTTAATAGTGTGGTGTTCTTTCCATTCTCAGTAGTGTGGTGTTCTTTCCATTCTCAGTAGTGTGGTGTTCTTTCCATTCTCATAGTGTGGTGTTGTTTCCATTCTCATAGTGTGGTGTTGTTTCCATTCTCATGCTTAGAGGATTTCCTTTATTTAAAATAATAAAAGCTTAACAAAATTAATGACAAATATATTATAGTATAATTTAATTGTAATATTCTACACGACTTACACAATAATAATGAAACTATCTTACACATCTCTTTAACATTTATTTGATGTACATTAAAAATATATATAAATAAATAAAAGTACTGATATATTTTCAAATCATTCTTATTTTGATATATTAATTTAGCATTTACGTTGGAATAGTCAGTACATTTCAGCAAATATATTAAACTTTGTTATGATGAATATTCTTACGTAAGTAAAAACCTATCTTATGCCTTATAAATTCATTAACTCTGATTTAGCTTGAACACATCGGTGCATACGTTGTGTGAAAAAATTCAGGTCAACCAATCACTGTAATGGGAACGTGCGATTTGAGGATAGGAGGAGGTATAATATAAATGCATTGCATCTTTGGCGCGCTACTCTCCACAGAAATAGTTGTCACATAGGTGTTATTTTTGTTTTTTATTTGAAATTACCAGGCAAACGACACATAGGAATACAACATTTTGCATGTATCAGGTGAATTTATAATAATGCTAGATTGTCATTCACTTGTGATGACGTGCGTGCAAAGGAAAATAATATAAATATATAAACAGCAGCGTGGGAGTGGGGGCGGGGGGAATTTTATTTTTACGAGGTCGTATTTTTCTTTTTTTTTACGGGTAGGCATCATCAAGAGTTTGCAGCTGTTTTTTTTTAATTCCTTGTTTTTTTTAAATTAAATTTTTTTTTAATAGAAGTGGAGCGGTGAAAAGCTTGACCCCTCCCGGATGGCACACAAACAAATTTAATAATTACATGTATTACGCTACTGTGTAAATATAAATGTCTACGGCTGTTATACATTAAAGTTCTTATAAGAAAGGGGAAATCTTATTCATATTGCAGGTGAGTCATGCTGTGACCTTCCCTTAGAAGAACCCCCCCCTAAGTACTTTAATGACAACGTGGATCTAAAATGACTGGGATGCACACCTCAACTTCCGCAAAACTCTACCTGGGGACTCTCCTCTGCCTGTCTATCCACAAAGCACAGGTAACTTTACATGTAACGTTAGAATCAATTCACTAAAAAAACAAATGCATCCAAGATTATTTTGGCCTATTTAAAAATGCAAAAAATCAGATCAAACTTGACGGCATGATAATTTAAAAATGTGCGTCAAAAATTTAGCGCTTGCTTTGAGTATGGCTATGGCGAGTCTCAGGACAGGGCTATTCTGTGAGTTTTATTCTCATTGATAAATATACACATTGTTATTGATGGCACAGGAGTAAGTATCAGTCACTGTAGACTTTAAGTCAGCGATAAAAGGAATAGATCAACAAGAATACTCTTAATTAAATAAAATATATAGATGCATTTGTTATTTACACGGATATATGACGTCGGTCATGCGCCTGGGGGAAAAAGTGTGGTGGGGGGGGGTCACACATTTTTGACTAACTGTGACGAAGGGGAGGGGGTATTTAAGAAATGTCACGTCACATAAAAAAACGCGCTTCTTTAAGCAAAAGTCCCACTTAAATATTTTATTGCTTTCAATTTATGTAATGACGTTTTCAATGGCTTCACACGTGTTACGATATTAGAGTGCAGACTTACACTAAATAAATATTTGGTAAAAGCAAAGTTGACGTACCCACGTTATATGACCGCCATCTTTGTTGCTATGCCGAGTTACAAAGAAATTGGAACATTCAACTATTACCATTCTAAAACTAAACCTAACCCTAACCCTAAATTCACAATTATAACCAAACCTAACCCCAAACCCAAATTAACAAATAAAAATCCTAAAACTAAACCTAAATAAAAAAAAGGAAGAGAACGCATAATTAATTGCTATGTAAGCCTTTTGGGAATGACTTGTTTGATTCAGCCAAATATTTAAATGACAAAAAAGTAATTTGCATCATGCTAATTTGCAATGAGAAATTACGGCTTTTAGTGGGGAGGGGGTGTCAAAGCTTTGTGACGTCATATTGGAGGGGGTATCTAAGTTTTTGTGACGTGGGGGGAGTGGGTTAACAATTGGCCAAAATCGCGTGACGTCATTTATGGACGGCCCCGTTTTCCATTCATATCTTCATATGCACATATGTCCATCTATTTGTAACGCATTCAACTTACAGTGTGTAACATTCAACTTACAGTGTGTAACATTCAACTTACAGTGTGTAATATAGTTTCAGTATTTCACTTCATTTAAACTAACTCTAATACTACAACACAAATGATTAAATATCTCGCCCCAAACGCTAACCAGTTTTACGTACTCACTAACATTCTTTTAGAGCAGTGGTTTACCAAACTACCTCCCGCGGGCCATATCTGGACCGCAACGTCATTTAATCAGGCCGTTGGTGATGCCAAAAGTAGTGAAAGAATACAACCTTCGACGTCACTATAAAAATCATTTTCAGTATCCAGGTTTATTAAAAAGATTATTTTAAAAAAAAATTCAAACTACTGACCACTGTCCTGCTTATGATGCGAGCATGACGTTCCGGCGTCTTGACCACGGGCGTAACAAAAAATATTTCGCGCCCGAGGGCAAACTATAATATTGCCGCCCCAGTTTAATGAACATCTAACCATTGTTTACTTATGTGACCTTGTAAGCTTCATTTTGGCGCCAGGGACATATGTACCACCTTCCCCCCCACCCCCCACCCACCCCTTTGCGTCACTGGTCTTGACTAAACAGCAAGTAATTTCACAGAAACATTGTAGGTAAATAAAAACACGCCCGTAAATGCAAGTTGTTCCGAAATTTTAAATCAATCGGTACAGAACTTTCGGGAGATGGATATTGGGGGAAAAAAACTTCTTCTTCTTCGTTCTCAAAAACTTTTGATAGAGGATTTAGACAGCTAGTCCTATATTTGTAATGAACTGCACGTTGGCTGTCAGTTGGTCCAGTCCACCATAGAGTTTGTCATCGAGGGTAGCTTCCTGGGACCATATGTCTGTCCGGGTATGGCGGTACAGAGGGCAGTTTTGGAGAACATGTTCCGCATTTTCCACAGCTGTCCCGCAGGGGCACATTTCGCTTTCTCCAATTCGAAGTTTGCGGAACATGTGTTGCCTAAGTTTGTTGTGGCCCGTCCTTAGCCTGAAAATGATGTTTTGTGATTGGCGGGGGAGTTTGAAGTATGCATCACTTTTTGGGTGGTTTTCTTTGAGCTCGGGCCGTCTTTGAGATACGCTTCTTTTGAGAATTGGGGAAAAAACGATCATAAACATTTGTACGTGTAAAAACTACCAGTATACATGTAGGCGTGTGGGGCTCATTTGACAATGATTTCAAGTAGCGTGAACCATGCGTATTGATATTTCAACAGATAGTCCACGGAACAGGCCAGCTCCTCATTACTCTACAGTCCTACAGCTTTGAATACGAGGTCAGGAAAGGAGATGGCAATAATGGGTCAGCTAAAGTTCCAAGTGTGACATTTTCCTCGGAAATGGTATGTCCAGATTTATTTTTTGGTGCTAGGACTGTCTTAGTGAGAAAAAAAAACGAACATGGCTAAGTTTAGATATTTCCATATGAGGAGAAAGAGACCTTTCACCTGAGTATGTTTCCTCCAGGGGAGGCAATGTGTTAGAAGCATTTGAGTTATCCAATGATCATTTCAATTTCAGAAATCGGAATCGTTATTACCATTTTAAAAAAAAAGCATACCTTCAACCCAGTGGCGTAGCTAGTGATTTGTAGGGATTAGGGGGGGGGCGGGGGCTTGACCTCTTTTGGGGGTCCTGCATACATGGCGGTGGCGTAATATTTGATGTAAAAAAAATCGGACACTCCTTTGGGGCCCCCCTCAAATGGGGGCCCGGGGAGACTTTCGACTTTGAACCTCCGCCCCTCTCCTAGCCACGCCACTGGTTCAACCTTTGAACTTTAACCCACAGGCCTACAAGCCGATGTGGAAGCTCAATACGGGAATAGACCAAGAGGTTCAGAAAACGGATGGCAACAGCAACAGCTCGACGGCATCCACTGATTGGCCCTGGACCGCCAAGACGGAATGCTCTGCTCCACCTCAGTACAGGTTCTTAATATGTTTGGACTACGAAAACAGGTGGGTGTCGCGTGGCTCTCATAACCCGTCAAACACTCGTGGTGATTATCTCACAGATAAAAATAAATCTGAGCAATCTATAACAGTAGACCAGGGGTCGGGAAACTTTTTGTCTGAGAGAGCCATAAGCACCACATATTTTGATAAGTAATTCTGTGTGAGCCATAGATTATATTTTTAAAACTAGTGCTTTTTTCTCGCGTAACGCCCCGGAACTGCGCTCCGGCAACTTTTTTCCATTGTTAGTTTTATCACTGTCTGGAATGCTTTTTCAGGTTGCGTTTAAAACTAAAAGTTCAATTAAATGTGTGCATTTTGAGTTTCAACACTAAAAGTACAATAATTATTTCTCTGAATTCTTTTAATAACATTGATTTGCTGTTGCTAATCAATAATGGTATTTCTTACTATTAATGCGACTTATGGTGCTGAATGGCTTTGCTGATGGCTTTGTAGTCTGGTTGATACGTGGTGAGGTTAAGCTTCATGCAGGCGTTGAGACTTCATCCATTAAATGTGATCGCTGGTTGGTCTTCGTGTTCTTTAGGTGTGAGAAACGCTGTTCCCATGCTTTTGTAGAGCAAAACATTGTATTTCTAGCAATACTCACACGGTGCAGTGTGTGGTATGTGACAGGGAGCGCGTTCTCAGTTTTGACCATCAGCAGGACTGCGTGTTGAAGCTTTTTTCATTCCTGCCCACTTGTGTTTGCTGGCCAACTCTGCTTGCTGTCGTGCAAGTCTTTCTATATCTTCATGCAGTGACTTAAACTTATTCACCCACATGGCTGAGGCCTTCAGGGCAGCAGCTTGGAGCTCAAAATCTCTGAAGGAGACAACTGGGATGCAACTGCACATGGCCAGTACTGTCCACTGCACACTCGTTTGGATGGGTGATGAACTTAAAAAGACGAGTGTGCTCGTGAAATTCTCCAAAGAGCACTTTAAATGACTGCAGGAGATTGGACGTGAATCCTGCTAGCTGATGAATATTAAGATGTAGAGCAGGGTCACTTGATGTGCACGTATCTTTGAACTCTCCCAGTTTTTCAAAGTTTAGTAAACGACCAGTTTCAATGTAGGCGATGAAGAATTCTAGCTTGTTTTCAAATGCAAACACTGGTTGTTGCATGGCAGGGATACTATTTTATTTCCAACGCCTTGCATTTTTCACATCTAGCTGATTGAGATAATTTTTATATGCAATTAAAATGTAGATCAAAAAAGTTTGAAAAAACCGTTTTTTTATATAAACTAACATTTGTCTGCGAGCCAGATGCAGCCATCAAAATAGCCATATATAGCTCGCGAGCCACGGTTTCCCGACCCCTGCAGTAGACAGTCCTGATTCCTCCCCATCCCCACCCCAAGCCCCGATTTTCCACACACAAACTTGGTGATTATATTATTTATAGATTATCGGTCAATGATTGAAACTCTTTCAATACGATATATGATACATTAGATTGTAAATAATTTTTATTATAAATATTAGAACTTCCATTGTAAGTAAAAAAAACAACAACCAACAATCAATGTTCAGCCAGAGGCGTCACTAGGGAGGTGCGGACCGCACCGGGTGACGCAATCACAAGGTGTGACACCAAGGTGTAAAATTCTGTATGTTCCCGTTATTTGGCACAAGCAGACTTGGATGAGGTCTCTGGGGTAAGTCTTGAGGGGGTGACACCATGAGCTACCGCACTGGGAGACACCAACCCTAGTGACGCCTCTGTGTTTAGCTATCATAAAAAGGACACATAAATAAACATTAAAATCCTTCGTTATTAATAAATAGTTAAAAATTAGGTTTTTTTACAGTCCTATACCATAAATAATATCTAGACAAAGGTTACGTTTCTTTTCATTTTATTTTGTTTACGAAGCTTAATGTATCACATTCTTTCAAATGGCGTCAAATGAAACGTTTTTCTCTCTGCTCTGGTGGTTCAGCTATGACCCAGAAAATCCTTGCAGGCTGGAGAGGGTGCAGACTGACCAGATCACACTCGACAGAAGCCCGTTTCCTACAGCAGTCCTGGGAAGGGAGAGCGTCTCGTTTTCATCGGTGTTGACCAACAGAAATAACCGTAACGTCATTCGAAATCCTTTCACCGTCGACTTTCCTTCCTGGAAGGTATTTCACCTTCAACATCTCAACGATCATTTCAACTTTCTGTCTCAACAATCATCTGCCGCCTCATTGTCTCAACGATCATCTACTGCACATGTATCTGTGTACATCAAATAATGCAGTTTATGCTGATAACATGATCCTGTACAACTGTGTGTACATCAGATTATACAATTAATTTGATAACAGGGTCATGTACGACTGTCTGTGTACATCAAATACTACAGTTTATGTTGATAACATGATCCTGTACAACTGTGTGTACATCAATTAGTACAATTAATGTTGATAACAGGGTCATGTACGACTGTCTGTGTATATCAAATTTTACAGATTATGTTGATAACATGATCCTGTACAACTGTGTGTACGTCAAATATATAGTACAATTAATGTTGATAACAGGGTTATGTACGAATGTCTGTGTACATCAAATAATACAGTATATGCCGATAACATGATCCTGTACAACTGCGTGTGTGTACATCAAATTATACAATTAATTTTGATACAGGGTCATGTACTCCTATCTGTGTACATCAAATAATAAAAGTTGATGTTGATAACATGATCCTGTACAACTGTGTGTGCATCAATTAGTACAATTTATGTTGATAACAGGGTCATGTACGACTGTCTGTGTACATCAAATATTACAGTTTATGTTGATAACATGATCCTGTACAACTGTGTGTACGTCAAATATATAGTACAATTAATGTTGATAACAGGGTCATGTACGAATGTCTGTGTACATCAAATAATACAGTATATGCTGATAATATGATCCTGTACAACTGCCTGTGTGTACATCAAATTATACAATTAATTTTGATACAGGGTCATGTACGACTAGCTGTGTACATCAAATGATAAAAGTTTATGCTGATAACATGATCCTGTACAACTGTGTGTACATCAGATTATACAATTAATTTTGATAACAGGGTCATGTACGACTGTCTGTGTACATCAAATAATACAGTTTATGTTGATAACATGATCCTGTACAACTGTGTGTACATCAATTAGTACAATTATTGTTGATAACAGGGTCATGTACGACTGTCTGTGTACATCAAATATTACAGTTTATGTTGATAACATGATCCTGTACAACTGTGTGTACGTCAAATATATAGTACAATTAATGTTGATAACAGGGTTATGTACGAATGTCTGTGTACATCAAATAATGCAGTATATGCTGATAACATGATCCTGTACAACTGTGTGTACATCAGATTATACAATTAATTTTGATAACAGGGTCATGTACGACTGTCTGTGTACATCAAATAATACAGTTTATGTTGATAACATTATCCTGTACAACTGTGTGTACATCAATTAGTACAATTAATGTTGATAACAGGGTCATGTACGACTGTCTGTGTACATCAAATTTTACAGTTTATGTTGATAACATGATCCTGTACAACTGTGTGTACGTCAAATATATAGTACAATTAATGTTGATAACAGGGTTATGTACGAATGTCTGTGTACATCAAATAATACAGTATATGCCGATAACATGATTCTGTACAACTGCGTGTGTGTACATCAAATTATACAATTAATTTTGATACACGGTCATGTACTCCTATCTGTGTACATCAAATAATAAAAGTTGATGTTGATAACATGATCCTGTACAACTGTGTGTGCATCAATTAGTACAATTTATGTTGATAACAGGGTCATGTACGACTGTCTGTGTACATCAAATATTACAGTTTATGTTGATAACATGATCCTGTACAACTGTGTGTACGTCAAATATATAGTACAATTAATGTTGATAACAGGGTCATGTACGAATGTCTGTGTACATCAAATAATACAGTATATGCTGATAACATGATCCTGTACAACTGCGTGTGTGTACATCAAATTATACAATTAATTTTGATACACGGTCATGTACTCCTATCTGTGTACATCAAATAATAAAAGTTGATGTTGATAACATGATCCTGTACAACTGTGTGTGCATCAATTAGTACAATTTATGTTGATAACAGGGTCATGTACGACTGTCTGTGTACATCAAATATTACAGTTTATGTTGATAACATGATCCTGTACAACTGTGTGTACGTCAAATATATAGTACAATTAATGTTGATAACAGGGTTATGTACGAATGTCTGTGTACATCAAATAATACAGTATATGCCGATAACATGATCCTGTACAACTGCGTGTGTGTACATCAAATTATACAATTAATTTTGATACACGGTCATGTACTCCTATCTGTGTACATCAAATAATAAAAGTTGATGTTGATAACATGATCCTGTACAACTGTGTGTGCATCAATTAGTACAATTTATGTTGATAACAGGGTCATGTACGACTGTCTGTGTACATCAAATATTACAGTTTATGTTGATAACATGATCCTGTACAACTGTGTGTACGTCAAATATATAGTACAATTAATGTTGATAACAGGGTCATGTACGAATGTCTGTGTACATCAAATAATACAGTATATGCTGATAACATGATCCTGTACAACTGCCTGTGTGTACATCAAATTATACAATTAATTTTGATACAGGGTCATGTACTCCTATCTGTGTACATCAAATAATAAAAGTTTATGTTGATAACATGATCCTGTACAACTGTGTGTGCATCAATTAGTACAATTTATGTTGATAACAGGGTCCTGTACGACTAGCTGTGTACATCAAATGTTGCGGCGAGCTGGAGATGTTCAAGGGCCAGTGTAATGAGGTGCTAACAACTACTTTGACCGCAACACCCACCTCTTTCATACAAGGCACACAAACTTTCTGGACTGTGCTCTCTGGCAGAGGGAGGTAAGTTTTGCATAATTTTAAAACGCGTAAAGAATATTTTTATTTTATTTTAAAGATATACTGTCATTGAAACGGAAAGCAAATATAAATTGAGTCTGTGACTTTGAAAGAAAACTTTGTCACATTAGCAAATGAATAAACTGGAGCCAGAGTCTCCAAATCTCTGTCTGGGGAGGGGGGGGGAGGACATCAAGTATCGAAAAGGCCCAATCATGTGATGTATAAAAATTAAATTGAAAGGGGCCTTCAGAACTAACATGGCTACCATGCATGGACCATTCACAAGCCGGTAGCATTGTAACAAATTGCACAACATGAACAGGTTTTCCCCTCAAATGTCTCCACAGTCTATGGCTTGGCACCAGTGCAACGTGTGATCCGGGCTTTTTTGGTAGTTCGTGTGAGATCCGCTGTCACGTGATTGATCCAAAACAAGAACACGCCTTCTGTAACTCAACAACTGGCCTCAGACAATGCCTGAAAGGTTTTTTTGATACATTAGCTAATTAAGATTTTGTATTCTTGATCTAGCAGTTTTAACATTCATGACTAATTCTGAATTATCTTAAAGGATTTTGGAAAAAAAAATGATGTTGAAAATGGAATTTCAGATTGTTGAAATTAGATTTTAATTTGAATCAGATTGAAAAAAAAATGGAACACGCTCATCCTGACCATAAACTAGCCGTACTGACTTGAGATTAATCCCTTAACCTCTGTACCATTTCATGCTTCACAGTAGCACCCAATAGCATACACACGGCATCATTACATCACAATATATAATGTTATTGTTATATCATATACACTACACCATTAAATGACAATAGCATGTGATATTATACACACTATATAAACGTAAATCACAATAGCATGCTTTGTATATACACACCGCACAATTACATCACAATAGCATGCTTTGTATATACACACCGCACAATTACATCACAATAGCATGCTTTGTATATACACACTGCACAATTACATCACAATAGCATGCTTTGTATATACACACTGGACAATTACATCACAATAGCATGCTTTGTATATACATCACACCATTACATCACACAAGCAGGTTATGTTATACAATATACATAAACCATTACATCACATTAGCATGATATATCATATACACCCCACCATTACATCACAATAGCATGCATGTTATGTTATATACATCAACCATTACATCACAATAGCATGCTATATCATTTTATCATATACACCACACCATTACATCACAATAGCATGTTATGTTATATTCATCAACAATTACACCACAATAGGATGCGGTATTTCATGTACACATCATTACATCACAATAGCATGCTGTATATTCACTGCTCTAAACATGAACTAAACATTCTATTCTTGTAGGTTGGGTTGGTACTGACTGTCAAACGGACGTCGATGAGTGCCTGGAGGTCACGTGTCAAAATGGTGGCTCGTGTAAGAATCAGCCGGGATATTTCACCTGCAACTGTCTCCTGGGTACTTCAGGTATAGGATGTTCACATTTTGTTGTTGTTGGTATGGCATGGATGCTAATGTTTGAGGTCAGTCAGTTGTGTTGCATTTGATAATAAATAATGATTTTTGTAAGGTTTGATATTAACAAGACTAATTAAAGAATTCAGACAGCTGAGGAAATTATCAGGGCTCGGACAATACTGTAGGCAGTCACCATCATTTTTGAATCGTCAGATCTTACTAGCAAGAGCTTGTCGTTATTATGTCACTTAGAAAGTGTCATATTAGACGAGGTCATGTTAGAAAACATCGTGTTAGTCAATGTCAATTTTGACCACGCCACGTTAGACCACATAATACGTTACACCACGCCACTTTCGACCATGTTACGTTCGATCACGCCACGTTAGACCATGCCACGTTAGACCGCGCCACAAACCACACCACGTTAGACTATGTCATATTAGACCGCGCCACATTAAACCTCACCACGTTAGACCATGCCACGTTAGACCATACGCCACGTTTGATCATGCCACGTTAGTGCGTTAGAGAACATGGGACCTTCATGTCTACTCCCTGGCCAATGATTCTATTCCCATCAGGTACTTACTGTGAACAAAGGCCGCCAATTTGTCACCTCAGACCGTGTCAAAACCAGGGCACTTGCTTGGACACACCCTCGGGGTCATTGTGTTTCTGCGGACCTGGTTACACTGGTCAATGGTGTGACGTACTTGAAACCACGCGGAGTGAAAATGTGACGACTACTAGTTCCGTTGTCATAAACAACAAGGGTGCTATAGGTGAGCCTTATAGTTTTCAAATTAAATAGGAGCACACTATTCTATTCTATTTAGAGAATATAAACTAATTGACAATTATATTTATTGGGGTTTGATTTCAGATTAAATTTCTGTCTCATCTAACTGCTGAATTAATAATTATGTGTTAATTTTAGAAAATTGGCTACTCACTCTTACAAGTATGCTTTATAATTATTTATTTTTAAAAAATTGAATGAATTCTCCCCGAAAGCTTAACTTTAAAACTTATACTGATGGAATGCGATTTGATTTGTGATGGATTAATTTTAAAAAATAAACAACACACAAAATCATTATTCTGTTACAAAATAAATCTATACAATTGTTAATAAAATAAATATGTTTTAAAACAGATAATATTGCTCTAACAAGCAAAGAGTATAAAAAATGAGATGAAAGTATGGAGCATTGGAGAGTATATGTGTGCGTGCGAGGAGAAAAATACAGAGAGAGAGAGAGAGAGATAAAGAGAGTGAGAGAGAGAGCGAGGGTGAGAGAGAGTGAGATATATATATATATATATATATATATATATATATATATATATATATATATATAGAGAGAGAGAGAGAGAGAGAGAGAGAGAAAGAGAGAGAGATGTCATGTGTATGGACGTATAAAACATATAGGAATACACACATACATAGTATCATATCATCGTTTTGTTATTGTTCTGTTTCTCCACAAGGACATGGCCAAGCGGACACTGTTGGGAGTGCGACTGGAGACATCCAGGTAGAGGATGACTTTACAGACTTTGTTTTTTAGCACTTAATGAACATAATGCTCTTTAGACACTTTTTTTTTACCCTTAACATGTCACCCATGCATCAATCAGGGATTCTGAAACTGTTTTTTTCATGGTCGCAATCGACATGTAAAGAAAAGCCATCGGTAACCTTTTCAAATAAGTTTGGAAAAGAAAATGGAGATGAGATTCAACGCGTTGGGGGCCGTCCATAAAGTACGTCACGTTATTTTTGACAATTTTTACCTCCCCCCTGTCACAAATCTCAGTCACTAAAGTACGACACACTTTCGATCAAAAAAACTTTTTTTTATTAACAAAATAATTAAAATTTAATATAAAACACGTGACGTCACACGCGGCCGGACCCCCCCCTCCCCCCTGTCACAAACTGTCACACTTTCTTACACCCCCTCCCCCCTCTGGAGCGTGACGTACTTTATGGACGACCCCTTGAGCCTCTGATATATTCTCAGGACCCCAATTTAAGAACCCATGGTTTAATGAATAAGGTCATTAACTCACGGGCGCAATCTTGGCAGTAACTTAGTAACACCATTGACAGCTATGACATCTGGTATTTGTCTTTAAAAATATCAATTTGAAAAGTAATTTATGCCCTTTATGAGAATTAGTTGACATATGTTTAGCCGGTCAGTCAGTCGATAAAATATGGGATAATCACTTCATTGATGAAATTTTCACTTTTCTAGAATATCAACCATTGGAAAGACTGGTATTTGGCCATTATACTAGGCGTGGCTGTGGTGTTTGTGCTCGTGGTAGGAGCCGTCATCTACCGGGCTAAAGCGTGAGTAAATTGTTGTTGTTCAAGTTCTATAGTTATAGGGTGAGATTTAAATCTAATAAAAATAATTTTAGGAATCAACAAATATAAAATCGTTAATTTTTAAATATTGTAGGATTATTAGTTAATATTAAAAGAAAATCCGTAAAAAAAACATTTATTATTTTCAAGTATTATTTTTAAAGTAAAAAAATCTAAATAAGTAAGGATACGTGTTTTTTTTTAATGCTGTCAGTTCGCTGAAGATTAATTTGTTTTGTTTTTTTCAGTCTATTTTTCATGTTTTCCGGAGCCTTGTTTTAATAATTTCTTTCTACTTTATCTTACTGCTGTCTTTCCTGCATTATCATGAATAAAAAAATATATCAAAGTTTAACAATTTCCTTCACTTAAAATATTACTATTACAGAAAACAACGTTACAAAATCAACGAGAACCTTAGTCAAGAACCAACCCCCGAAATCCAGACTTCCAAACCACGTCAGTTCAATAACGCTACGTACCAAGCATCTGATCCAAGCAACATCATCCACTCCAACCACATCGTCACCCCCAACAACCTTGTCCTGTCAAACCAGCCCAATGAAGTCACGGATAAGGATTTCCATGTGGAATATTGTAATCTGCTGAACGGAACTCTCCACGACAAAAACACCAGTGGGTTAAGTCCCAGCGCGCCCCCTGGAGGCGGGTTCCGTAACAGGGTGTTCAGCGACGACGTTGGGGAACCTCTGCGTGTGGAGAACCCGTTATTTCACCACGGCTACCACACGAATGTAAACGTGGTGGACAGAGAAACAAGTCCTGTTCATGGTGAAAGACAGGATAACGTCGACGTCAGCACACGACATCTCAAGCATCCAGCGTCTGTTTCAGCCACCTCACCTCCTGAGCTCGGACACAACCCTCTCAACGGTGATGCCCCTCGTAAACCACTGCACCAATCTACCGTTACGTCCTCGCCGAAGCCGGTGGCTATTATTTTCGGCGTTAAAAACTTGACTGCCAGTTTACCACCGAAGAAACCGGTCGCAATTCCGGGAAATTCGGACGTTTTGAACAACAGAGTATCACAGGACAGTAATTTAACCCAGAGCCGCAATTCGCCTGAAAACAGCAGAGATCGTGAGGCCATTCATGCGCCTCGTGTTGGCCCCAACTTCAGAGAAGGTCGGGGCAGTGATAGGAAGGAGAGTATTTACGAAGAGGTAAATACCGAGCTGGTCAAAAAGCCTTTCAAACCAGTGCCGCATCCGCGCTCTGTTTACAAGGTGAGAAGCGAGACACTTAAACGTAAGCTGTATGACATCAAAGACGGAGGCGACACGGCGCACCAAGGGGTTTATTGTAATGTTCAGGATTTCCATGGTGCGAGACCCGTCCTGTACAACGACGAAGACGGCTATTGCGTTCCGGTCATCACCAGGCGAAAATCCGAAGGGTGTCTCATAGATGTCCCGTCAGGTGTTACGCGTCCCCTGAAGCAGACCCCGCGTGATGGAGTGGGCGTGGTCAACCCTAGGGAGACTGTCTACATCACGGGGTCACCGGAAATGACGCGTCCTCACAACTGTTCTCAAAACGATTCCAGTGATATATACACGATGTATTCGACTCCACAAAATGATCACATTTCGCCACGCCCACCAAGTGACGTCAGAGCACCAGACAATATTTACTGTAACGTGGGAAAGGTGTCACTGACTGACAATATCAAGCCTCACCTGTCACACTCAGCCGATGAGTGTGATGAGGGTGGAACTTATTCTCAAGAAGGGATGCAAGACAATGGGGGCTACGTGAACAGTGCAGCGGTTGCTTCTTTTTTAAAACGTAAACAAAGTTGATCTTTTGTCTCATTCAATAAATTTTCTTAAAGTTAAATATGAGAGTTTGTTCTCATTGCTTTGACGCGCATGGAAAACGTTTATGATGACGTTGTGCTCTTAAAACATTAAGATACATTTATACAGAAATAAATATCAAATGGCCTTTATTTTAATTAGAGGCAGATTTATATCGAAGAGAGAAGTATACAAGGTATATAGATATAAAAAAAAACAAGCCATTTTTTAAAACATTATGAATGGACAAACGTGTTATGATTCTAACTCCTATAGAAACTTAAACTAAAATAAGAATTTATTTAGCTAATCTTCTACATGTATTCAGTGTTTATCTGAGCATTTATGCGGATAAAAAAACAACAGATAACATCTGTAACAGATAAGATAAGACTTGTTCTTAAGAGCTCTTCACAAATAGAAATACAACACAATCAAGAATTAAAGAGCTTATACTTAAAGTACGCAGGGTAGTAAATTAATTATTTTCTTGTTTTGAAAAATACATTTAATCATGGAGATCAATTACATATTTTTGTTGTGTATTTTTTTTAATGAGCCCTCCCTAGACAAAATCTCAAGTTGTATAGACATTTACTTGCCAAACGTGACCGATGTTTTAGTCTTTATCTTAAAAATATTGTTAACTATGGGCTGGTTGTCTGGTCAAGATGTAGTAAGCTAGAGGGCCGTACATAAATGACGTCACGCACGTAAGGGGAGGGGCGGGTGGTCACACATTTGTGACAATGTGTGTCGAGGGGGACGGGGGTGTCTAAGAAATGTGACGTCACATCAAAACGCGCAACTTTAAGTAAAAGTTCCACTTAATATATTTGATTGCTTACAATTTATTTAATTTCATTTTTAAATGGCTTCAAGCGTGTTACGATATTAGAGTGCAGCCTTACACTAGATGCATACTTATACGATAAAAAAATTGATTTGACAAATGCTCATATTCAAATAGAAAATATGGCTTTTATGGGAGTGGTGCAAAGCTTTGTGACGTCTTATTGGAAGAAGGGGGGGGGGTCTAAATTTTTGTGACGAGGGGCGGAGGAAAGGGGGGGGGGTGGTAAAACTTGGAAAAAATCGCGTGACGTCATTTATGGACGGCCCCTATGATTGAGAGCTCCAGTAAGTACGGTTGGTTATTTTTCTTAGAAGCTTTGCAATGATAGAAAAAAGATTTTTGACAAAATATAAGTACCGGTGAGTAAATCTCTACCGCCCCGATTACGTCCAGTTTTCAAAGTTTCTTAGAAATGTCTAGTGCTTTGCTCCAAGGTTGTAAAGGAAATGATTGAGGTGCTGAGCGTTCCGAGATTGAATAATGTGTGCCCTGGGTCTGGGTCGGAAACATCGATACATTAAATAAACGATCAAATTTAGTTTTGCATAAATATGCACCTGTTTGAGCATAGAAATTGAACAGATAAATTTTATGAAAATAAAGTGTCCCTTCCATTGGTTATTTTTTTATTATTTTTTTTTAAAATAAATTTTTTTTAATTTTTAATTTTTTTTATTTTCAAAGTTTTATTTATTTATTTTTTTTTAATTATTTTTTTTCATTTACATTGTAACCTTTATTGTAGCGAACGAGATCAAATGGCATGCCACTTTGATAAAATATCTTTTTTTTTATTTTTTATTTTTTATTTTTTTAAATTTATTTATTTTTTTAAAATTATTTTAAATTACATACATATTTTATATGAATTGACAAATAAAATAAAATACAAATATTTGATTATAACAAATAAAATGTACATTATATATTATTTCTTAAACGTAAAAACCTTAATTATCTTCTGTTAT
Organism: Ampullaceana balthica; assembly: GCA_944989445.1. Lineage (NCBI taxonomy): Eukaryota > Metazoa > Mollusca > Gastropoda > Lymnaeidae > Ampullaceana > Ampullaceana balthica. Next base: position 1,406,288 of record CALYLW010000059.1, read on the forward strand.
GTTTAATATCATGTTTTGAATTGTTTGTCTAAACATGTGTTCTAATGTTATGTTTGTGTAATGTGGAGAATACACATACAGACGTTAAAAAATTACAAAATTGTATTATTTATTTGTATATTAATTTTTTTATAGTATAATTACCGGTATTATTATTCCCTTATCTTTTCGTTTGACCCAGCTGAAACTTTCCGAAAATAGCTCGCCCCGAAATTTGAGTTGTAACAAAAATGCACGTAGAATCAGGGGTGGACTGGGGAGTTCAAACGGCCCGGGAAACAAACAAAAAGCGGCCCTATCTTTATAACTTTTATTTGGCTTGTTCATTTTTTCCATCCAAACCTGAGGGCCGAGGCCTTCAAAGTCATGGGTCACTTAACAAATTACAATAAACTATTTAAAAAATGATCTATAATTGTGTCATTATTCAGTTCACTTAAAACATCGGTTTCTGTTAACATAAGCATAATAGCTTCAAGGTGTGTAGAAGACAATGAGCTTCGTAAGCGATTCTTAATGTATTTCAGTCATGGCAGGCTCTAGAGTTTGCGGGGCCCAAGGCAGCATACGATATGCGGGGCCCCGAGCCCAAGGCAGCATACGATATGCGGGGCCCCGAGCCCATGGCAGCATACGATATGCGGGGCCCCGAGCCCAAGGCAGCAGATGAGGAGCGAGACCCATGCAAACATAGCATTTCTACATATATTAAATGATATTAAATAAAAATTTAGTCAATTTAATTTTTACTCTATAACAGCATTGACACATTAATGATTACATTTTTATTTTTAATTGAAGATATTAAAACTAAAAAAAATATTTAAATAATTAAAACATTTTGTTTTGGTATGCTAGTTAATAAACAGTTCACACATATATTATACAATTAACAATATAAACTATATACATTAGCGTTGGTTTGGTTGTATCTTCTACTTCCACCTTATTTTATAACTTAGAAGCAAATTTTGCTATCTTTCGCGGCTGCAAGATGTAAAATACCCGTAAGTTCAATATTGTCAAGATCCTTAGCAAAATCATTCTCAAAATAATTAAGTTACTGAGCCGATCTTGAATCATTGTTTATTCCATATAGGTTTTAATAAGTTTTAGTTTTAAAAAGCTTCTTTTTTCAGAAGCCAAAGTGACATGAATAATTGGAAGTGTTCGAATTGCAATGTGTTTGTTAGGAAAGTCACTATAACGCTTTTTTCTGAAAGAAACTGCAAAATATTAGCAGGATCGTTGTAGGTGACTGCAGGAATTATGGAACTCAATGATTGCAACTCTTCAGCAAACATGAAACCATCAAGATCCTTACTTTCGCAGGCTGTGAGCTTTTCTCAAGATTCATACAGCAATTCAGTATATCATTGTTTTGTAATTGATGAAATTAATAAAGAAATCCAAAACGAGTCTTGATGCCTTAGTAATTGTTCAAAGTGACTGTCCCTTAACATTATTGCATATATAGAACCTGGTTAAAAATCTGTGCTAATTTTTTCTTGTGCATCTACAAATCCTTCATCTTTTCCTTCATGTGTAAATTGTTTTATTTCTTTTTCAACTGGGATTCAAATGGATTCAACTTCTATGTCTGTAATTTCTTTTGCAAATGCTATTGCTGTTTCAAAACCGCGATTTTAGTAAGATTTCCACCATTTGCAAGTGTGTTCCATGCTCTCAACTTTAGTTGCTAGACCGACAGAAATATTTTGTAATTCTTTGCTGGAGTAATTAAATTGGAGCAATATGTCGTACCAAAAAGCATTTGAAACAATGAAATTGAAGTTCTTCAGTTGCTTGCAAAAATACTCTGCTTCACTTCAAGCTTTTGGATCACTACTTTGCTATGGTACTTTGATAAGTACATCATCGATGTCTCCTGCTTGATATCGCAATACCTTAACGCTTTCCACATGGCTTTCAATTTTTGTTTCACAAAGTGGTTTCATAAAATATTTCAAAGATACTTGGAAAATAAAGCCCATTTGTTGAATCAGAAAATAAAATATAGATTCGTTAAATTAGTCCAAAAACGTCATTGGATCAGGACAAGTTTTTACCATATAAAAATAGCAGCAAGTCATAGCTGTGAAGAGTACAAAGGGTAACAAATGCCCAGGAATGTAATTGTAAAAGACGACCTTGTACGCCTCACTTTTGCCTATCATGTTCGCACCGTTGTCGCATCCTTGACCGCCGATATCAGAAACATCTAAGCCCAATTTTCTCAGTTCCAATAGTAAGACATCAAGCAGTTGTTGCCCGGTACTTTCTTCTACTTCTAGAACACGTATGAAGTGCTCATGAGTTACTTCAGAATATCCACCTCCTTGGCTTACATAGCGCATTGTCAGTGACATCTGTTCTTGGTGACATTGGCACGGTGTGCAATCAAGAATTACTGAAAAGTATTTAGCTGATTTTACTGTTCCTACAATAATTTCCCTTACATTATTTCCCATCAACGAAATGAGTTCGTTCTGAATGCGATTTCCTAAAGTAGTGATCATGAATTTCATCAATTTTTATTCTTCATATTTTTTCCTGAAAACCGGAACAAATTTGGCAGCAATTCGACGAGACCTAAACAGTTTCCATTGTGTGCCTGATATATTTATCAACTGAACTACGAAATAGTTGAGGGAGAAATTGGGCAATGGCCATGAGACGTTGAAATACACTATGAAAACGAGCCTTTTCACTGTTTATTATTTTTTGGCTGGGCTTGTCAATTGTCATTGTTTTTTTATAAAGTTTTATTGATACGCTGTTATAAAGAAAAAAAAGTATTGCATAATAGAAGTAAAATTGTAAAAAGTAGTAAAAATGTTTAGTCAAAGCGCGGGCCCTGAAAAGCGCGAATCCGGCCCTGATTACAGTTTAGAGAAAGGTCTCTCACAAGCTACTTGGGTAGACAACAGAGTCATTAAGACTTCATATGCACTAAAGAGATGCTTGTATCTTTGCCCATAGAAACTGTATTAATGTAGTACTGAAAAGCAGCAAACAGGATATTTTTTGCAAGATTAATTATTATTACATCACCGGTCCAGGCGGCCCACCGGGATTTTTCCCGGTGTCCCGGCGGCCCAGTCCACCCCTGCGTAGAATGCTTCTAATCCCCAAAGATTAGAACTCAAATTATTTATAATTACATTTGAAATCTGCAAAGTAACATTTTTCTTAATTAAAGGGAAATAACCCTTTGTATAATGTCTAGCGGAAGTTGATAAACAATAGGCCTACATGATAAACATCGAAAATCCTAAATATGATGAGTTAAAAAGTAAGTAATTATGCATGCATACATTTTATTTAATACGCTTTACAGTCATGCATATTGATATTCTGGCAACAGTGCATTTTATAGAGCTTTTTCTTAAAAAAAATTATCAGTTCATTATTCTTTAGAGAGCGAGTGAGAGACTGACACTGCCGTGGCAGTTAACAGTCAGACTCAGACGGCGGCAATCGGCGCATACTGAACTGATACTGAGTTCATCCGTAATCATACTCACCCAATTCATAACGAACAAATAGACAAAAACAAATAAAACTAAATTATATATATATATATATATATATATATATATATATATATTATATATATATATATATATATATATATATATATATATATATATATTATATATATATATATATATTATTTTATTAGTTTTATTTCAATGATGTCTTGTCAGTCAGCCTATGACATGACTATGATTCATGATTCATGATAGTGATAGTCTTTGACCAGACTATGAGTATGATTATGATAGTCCTATGCTTGCCTGCCTATGCCTATACAGTATAGCAGTATTCAGTATAGGCATAGGCTATACTTAAATACTTATACTATACTATATAACTATACCTATATAGTATATAATTATAATATAGTATTAATATAGCCTATGCCTATACACTATACTATACCAGTGATGGTAAACCTATGCCCTGCGTGCAACAGAGGGCACACAGAGCCTCATCAGCTGACACGCAACTAAAATATTAATTCCTTAATCAAACCACTGTGCTGGCACTTTGTGTTGGCACTTTGCTATTTAAAAGTACATTTTAGTTTAATTTTGGGCACACGGCCCCAAAAAGGTTTGCCATCACTGGCCTGCCTATACTATACTTAGGGTGAGTTGAGAAACTTTCTCTACCTATCAGTATCACTGACAAATAAATTATGTCATTATTAACAGACCTTAAAATGGTCAGCCCATCTTATAATGCACAGCTCACTGATAGGACGAAAATCACTGTGTACCAGGCCTGCGTGCTCAGCTTACTCCTCTATGGCAGCGAGTGCTGGACGACCTATGCCAAACAAACAAAGCAACTCAACAGCTTCCACTTACGATGCTTGCGCAGGATTCTGCACATCAAGTGGCAGGACAAGATCACAATTGTCGAGGTACTCAGAAGGAGTCATATGCTGAGCATGCACTCAATCCTGAGTGAGAGGCGCCTGCGGTGGTTGGGACATGTCCGCAGGATGAGCTCGGAGCGCATTCCAAGAGCCCTGCTTTACGGCGAGCTGGCAACTGGTATGCGGAAGAGAGGACGCCCCTGCTTGCGCTTCAAGGATGTCTGCAAGAAAGACATGACTCTGGCGCAGATTGACCATAAAACGTGGGAGACCATTGCTGAGGAGCGCACCTCCTGGCGGGCAAAAGTATGCGAGGGCATTCAAGTCGCGGAAGCTTCCCTTACAGCCAGGAGCGAGGAGAAAGGGGAAGGGGGGTAGAGGAGCAGGAGGAAACACTATCATCCCATGAGGATGGACGGATGCCATAGATCTTATAATAGTGTTCTATTGTTATACCAAGCTGAATGCATGTAGTGGGCTTTACTTGATGTCAGTATAATTTATAAATGAATTTTCCAAAATAAACATTTTAATTATTTTACAAATTGATGTATTTGAAAAAAGTAAAAGAATTTAAATAAAACTGCATTTTAGAGACCAATTAAAAAATATTTGTTAAAAATGAACAGTTGGCATTTTATCTAACACCTTCAAGCTACTTAAATTGAATCCGATTGATGTTATAAAATGTTATATTGATGTTGTATCTGATTTATTGTCTGATGACATTTATGACTTAGGTTACTTAAGTATATATTTTCCATTTTCATTCTTCGTCTTACAGTTAACTGACAAAAGTTTTCTTGCTTGAAAATGAGCTTTGAAAGCCAAGATGCTGATGTTTATCCAGGTATACTACTTGGCATAATCATGTTTTATCTTGGTGTAATTGTCTTTTTTAATGAAGTATATAATGTATATATAATTTTAAATTGTTTTGAAAATAGTATGTTTTATGTGTTCCTTTTTAAATATTAAATGATAATTAATTTTGAGATGCTCAGATAATACAAGTAAAATGTAAATAACCAAAGTAAGTTATGACTGAGATTCGTACTTAAGATTTTTTGTTTTGTTTTAGATAGTTCACATTTTCTTTCTTTCTTTATTTACTTTTTTATAATGTACTGTAATACAATTTTAAAATTATATTGTATGGAGTTTTCAATGTGAGGTTCTCCAGCATTTTCATTTCTCATGCTTTTTTTAGGGGATGATGAAAGAAAACGAGATTCAAGCCGAAAGAGGGATGGAAAAAAAGAAAAGAAAGAAAAGGGATATCAAATGTTTGAAGAAGAAGATTCAGAAGAAGAGCGACTAGTATTAGCAGAAGAGATTAAGTATGAAAGAAAACTATGAAGAAATGGAAGTTAAATTAGCAGATCAAATGAAGTAGGGTTTGGTACAGAATTGAGTTTAACATTTGGATTGAAAGTTAAATTAAAATTTCTCATTCGTTATATTTTAATTGAAAAAAAAATAATATTAAAGAGTTTACATTTTAAAGTTACAACCATGGTAGCTACACAGCATGCAAGTACAGAAAATATATGCCAGCCCAATCTATACAATCTTAAATCCTAGAACAATTTGTATGAAGTGTAAATTTTTAATTTTTATTATTGTAAGCTTGAATATAAAGTTTACATAAATGTTTTTTTAGCGGTCATGGTTGTTTATCTTTTTAAATTTTTAAGTCAAGTCTTATAATTTCTTCATCACAATAATTAAAATCCCAATTCACCTTATAATTAGCATGAATATTGACATTTTAATCTTTAACAATAGAGAAAATAACAAAAAACTATTTAGATGTCTTTTCCCTATTCCTAAATAAATATATATTTTTAAAAAATCAGTTTATTTATTAATTAAAATTATAAAGAAACAGTTTTAAATTAATTTAAATGTATATTTTAAAACTTCTCTTTCCTTAGTATCCTTTTAATGAATGTTTATTATTCTTTAGAAGTCCAAGTAAAACTAAAAAGGAGAGAATTAAACCAAGCTTTAAGTTTCCGGTGGCTGTGAGAAAAGAAAAAACAAAGGAAAAGGTTTGAATACATTTTATAAATTATAATGTATTTTAATGTCTTGTTTAACAATACAATGCTGAAAAATTAAATATTTTATTAATTACAAAAATTATTTCTAAATACGTAAAGGAATAGTGCTTTTTTTCAACTAGAGAGAAACAAAATTTAAATTAACTTTTATTTAAATAGTCTTTAAATTTTGATATAAGAATTCTGTATAAAGATTAAAAGCATTAGTTTACTTTCTGCTGTGTTTTATTCACTTAAATATTAATGGATTAAGTCAAAAATCTTTCCATCATGTTAAATTTTAGGAGGAAAAGAAAGACAAAGAGTCAAAAGAAGAAAAGGAGAAAAAGAAAGAAGAAAAGAAGAAGAACAAAACAAAAGAAAAAAAGAAACTTAAGACGGTTCACAGTGATCCTGCAAATATTATAGCCGAAGCGAGTAAGGAATATGTCACATAGAATAGAATTTTGAAAATGCAGATATTATTATTGCCATGGTAATGTTATTTCTGCTGTCAATAAGTTAAAGTTAACCTGCATACCTTTTATCATCACTCTCAATGTGTATTCTTATTGAAACACTTCAGGTGTTAATGAGAATCCAATTTTCGGTGTTCCCCTTGCTACTGCAGTGGAGAGAAATAAGTCTCATGATGGAATAGAGCTTCCTGCTATAGTCAGAGAATGCATTGATTACATTGAGGAATGTGGTGAGACACGGCATAAACTGATAAGAATAGCATAAAATGATTTAAAGCAGCTACATCTTGATATTACTATTTTTGATTTTATTGCTATAATTGAAAGCTATTTATCATTATTATTTTTATGTGGATGCAAACACAATAATTCATTAAATAAAAACTAATAAAAAAGCATCGATTCCACCAGGCCTAGCATGTGAAGGCATTTATAGAATCTCAGGAGTGAAATCAAAGGTCCAGCACCTTAAAGACTGTTACAACCGCCAGCAAACTGTGCACCTGTTTGAGCATGAGCCAAACATAGTAGCCAGTCTCCTGAAGCAGTTCCTGAGAGATTTGCCAGAACCTGTCCTGACAACTGCACTAATGCCGAAATTTGAGGAGGCTTCTAGTGAGTAAAGGATGTGGTATTTTATTGTAAAATTGAGACCTTTGTGTTTAATGTGTTTAAAAAAAAATGAGAATACTTGTCTTCACATCTTGAGTGTTTTATTTTCAATTCATTAAATCCTGCCTGCAAACCGCTAAAATAAATATAAATAAGTGATGCTTGATGTGCCCTCATTTCCCTTAACACCATTCTCTACCATTACACATCCATAGTATTCAAACTACCAAGTCCTTCAAGACTGCACTTAAGACGCATCTTTTCAAAATGTATTTTCAAAATTAATGAAACAACATTTCTTTTAATGATTAACGTAGCTTATGTGTAATGTACTGTCCTTTATGTTGTTATCATGGTATGAATGGTTATCTAATTATTATATGTATGTTATGATCTCCATGTAAAGCGCTGTGAGCCCGGTTCCTTGCTGGGATACAGCGCTATAAAAATTATCAATTATTAATATTATTATTATTATTATTATTATAACACATATGAAAAAGCCAAGACATAAAGTCTAATGCTTGATTGGCTCTTATTAATGAAACAGCCATTAAAAACAGCAAAAAGAAAGTTGAAGCCTTCAGTAAGCTGATCATGGATTTGCCCACCTGCAATAGACTGCTGCTTAGCTGGATGATAGTTCACATGACACACGTGATTGAACTGGTAGGTGCTCTATAACGAGTTTACCTGACATTATTATGTCTGTATTTAGATTCCAATCTTAATATAAGTCATAGGTAACATGATACTAAGCTTCCAAATTTTTAAAAAAAGTTATCGAAAATAGATTTGGGAAAAAATAATTATTCAAATATCTTTTTAAAAAAAAATTGTTAACATTTTTAAGTTGTTAGAAATAAATTTTTAAAAAAATTTCAATTATGAAAACCAAGAGAGTTTGTTAAATATCAGCTTTAGCTTGACAGTGTCCATACATTAATAATTTATTTTCTTTTACAACTAATGTTGTTTGTTTCAGGCCAAGGAAAATAAGATGACATTACAAAATGTCAGCATTGTTCTCAGTCCCACTATGCAGATTAGTCACAGGGTTCTAAATATTCTCTTCTCTCATGTCCATGAGCTGTTTGGAGATGTGCTTTTACGCAAGTAAGAGTAAATTAATTAACCACTCTTTAAGTAAAAAAAAGTATGTTTTCACTGAAAACAAAATTTGGTTAACTCTAACAATATATTTTTTCTTGGTAGATACGTACCTCCTCTTAAACCGGCACATTCAAAATGGTCTCTGGAGTTGCCAGATAATCCATCTGCATTAGAGGAGGAGTTAGCTAAACAGGTAAAAACAATTTTCTTTTTTTATAAGAAAATCGGGGAGGGTGAGAACTTTTGAGCAGTAAATATCATTAAAATATTTTTTTGCTCTACAAATGTCAGCAGAAGCATTTGAACACTATTTAATGTTTTCACTATTCAATAATCATTTCTATCTCTTGGTCTATTAAAATTTATCTGCAAATATATCCTCTCATTTTCAACAGGAATCTCTTCTGAATCAGCTTCATGCTGAGGTCAACTCTGGACGAGAAGATCCGGTGATTGTAGATCAGCTCTGGGAGGTCCAGAGAGTGGTCACTCAGCTCAAGAGAAAGGTTTACACACACAAAAACAAAGTTTTCAAAACAATTAATTAAATATTAGGTTATGAAAATAAATCAATTTTAAATATTTTTATTATTTGTCTTTACAACCTCTTAAGTTTCCCAATGAAATATTTTCTTTTTTTTGGACCAGTTTAAACTATTACCTTGCTCTCAGTAATCCTTTGAACTTCCCCTTTAAATTAATTTTTGATTTTTTGTTCTTAAAAACTCTAAAAAAAAATTCAATCTGTGGGTATCATCCTCAACAGATATTTTGATTTTTTTTCCTTCTAAATTGCATTGTATTGTTTCTTAGCTTACTGAAAAGTACAGTGTCCAATGTCAGCTAATTTTACATTCAGAATATCGTAGGTACATTATTTTTTTTAATGGAAACATAAAACCAAAATTACAACCAAAATTACAAGTTTACTGATCACATGTTTCCCTATCAGATAAATATCATGTTTCTTTGTTGCTTGTCAAACAGATCAAGACTGCCAAGAAAAATGTTGAAATGGGAGAAAGACGACGCATCAATTTGGATGCCAAGAGGTCCTCCACGGCATCCATCCCATCTTTGAGTGCTCCAGAGGACCTTCACCTTGACCTGAGGCCAGCACCAGAGCCCGTGGCTACAAATGTCACAACCGTTGTGGCCGTAGTAGAGAAACAACCCGAAGAGGAAACCCAGTCAAGAACCGAACCGGTCGCAGAAGTTAAAAAGGGAGTTAAGTTCGCTGAAAGTAGCAAAAAAACAAGAGCGCCACAGATAGGAGACATTAAAAAAATGGAGGATGACAAGAAAGAAAAAGAGGCGGAAGAGAATGTTGCGAAGGGCTCAGATGAAGACAACAAAGTGGGTGTAGTGGAGGGGACAGTGGTTGAAGAAGAGGATGAGACTAAAGCAAATGGTTCCGATGAGAAAGCAGAGAAAGTTGAAGAACAAAAATGTTCAGTTGACACACCAGTTGCTGTGGAAGAGAGTCAAGTAAGAGAAGCAGGTGCAAGTTTGAAGGAAGAAGACAGACCTGAATGTGAGAAAGTGAGAGCTGTCAGCGCTGAACTAAAGAGCATTGAAGATGTTGAGGTTAGCAAGGTTGTTAAGGAAACCATTGTGGAAAAGTCTTCTAATGAAATTGTCTTAAAACCTGCTGATGCTGAGAATACAAAAAAAGAACCCATTAAGGTTGAAGAAGTAAAATCAGATGAAAAAAGTAAAACTGTGAGTAGATTTTCTGTAGAAATGGTCCCTGATAAAAGTATTCCAGTTCCTCAGGGGAAACCAGCAGAGCCTGAGGAGGAGAGCGTAGCTGTCCCCACCACTAATGCTAACCAGACAGCCAAAGTTGAGCAGGTAAAGCCTGAGATAAAGCCCCAACAAGTGGATGCTCCGCCCCAGCCAAAGAAAGTGGAGTATGTCTACAGGAAGCCCCCCAACCCGCCGTTCATGTCCACTGCTCTGCTCCAACCAATGAAGGCGGAAATTCCCAAGCCTAAGAAACCTGCTGAGGAAACTGATGCCAAAAAGGAGCACATACGTATTTCAGAGGAGCTCAGGGAGTTGGAAGAGGAGCTTTTAGGAGAAAAGAAACGAGTGTCACCAAAAAATGAGGATGATGAAGAGTATGGTAATTAACATTTTTTTAAAAACCGGTGTTGTTCTTGCTAGAACAGGTGCAGATATTGGAATTTTCTTTATTATAAGAAATCTGTCACTGTTCGCAATAATTCTTTGCTACATCTAAAAAAAAAGTTGTTGTCAAACTAACAGTTTGACATTAATCAAGATGCTTGCTTTTTTGGTGGAGGCTGTTTTGTAGTCTATATTTTACTATAATTAAAAAAATTTCAAAGTCTTATTGTAAGGCTTAAATTATGATTGGGGGGAATTTAAATCGTCATTCTTTTTCTTTGACTTTTTTTAAAGCATTAATTTGAAATTATTTGTAAAATTATTATTGTTTTCAACGTTTTTTATTGTAGATATTCCAGAAGATGTTGATATTGAGCAGTTGTTAGATGAAGAATATGCCTTGAAGTTGGAAGAGGAAGAATTACTTGCTATTGGTAAATTAAAATGGCTTCTCATTTTTTTTCTTCTTTATCATCAAAGCTGCCTTTTCATCAAATATTATCAGCTTTTGTGGGGAAGTCACTTGAGCGTTGAAGAATTTTTTAAGTATTAATACATCATATAATTTTACCCCCATTCCATCTAATGGTTTACTTTTTATCACTAAAACCTATCTTAAAGATTTTAATCAACAATTAATACTGTATACATTTTTTTAATGCTGGACATTATTCAACAATGTTGCATGTTACTTGTAGCTGATGAACTGAGACAGAAAATTGCCACAGAACGCAGTGAGATGGAGAGACTTACCCAAGAGATTCAAGAACTCCAATACCTCAGGCAAGATTCTGATCTAGAAGACCTCAGCACCAGCTCATCCTCCAGTGATGAGAGTGAAGATGAGGATGACCTGCAGGAACTTTTGACACAGCTCATACAAGACAATGAACATCTGGAAGTAAGTAAAACAAAACTTCAAGTTTTAACTTTTTAAAGATTTAATTAATTTAAAATAATCAAAGAAACATACTTTATATATATAAAAAAGGAAATAGCAATGTTAACTTAAATTTGATGAAAGAAATGACTCTCCTAAATTTAAGAGATTAAAAATGTCAGGTTTTCCAAGGAAAATTTTGTAAGACCAAAAAAATAGTTATTTATTTTGGTTTACAGATGAAGAATGCAGATCTATGCCAAAAGATTCATGAAGAAAGAATGATTTGTTTAAGTGTTAAACTACAGATAAGGCTTCTGCAGCAAAAGCATTTGGAGACATCTTATGGTTGAGAAAATTCAAGTCCAGTAAAAGAAAATATTCACTTGTTTGTGTTCATAGATTTTTATGTTAAAAAAAAAGAAGTATTTTTCAGAGGATGTTTTTGATTTACTATAACAAGCAACCAACAAACAATTAGACACAAACACAATTGGTCTCGGACAAAATAGTCTTTTAAACAGAAGCTTAATTTTTTTTTCTGTTGAAATTACAAAGTTGCTGAAGAGTTGCCATTATATTTTCAAATAACCCTCAAGATTTATGAGCCACATTTACAAAGTTTTTTTGTTTGTTTGTACCTGTGATATTTGAAAGGAACTGTATTTTTAAAAAGTTGAATTTAAACAAAATATCTAAGAGCATCAATTTTTAAAAAAGTAAAGCTGTACAAAAATTTCTTTTCACTTAATGTTGATTTTCCAGGAAAAAAGTAAAAATAATTTTTTTCCACATAAAAAGTAAGAGCAGTGTAAGAAGAGGATAACAATTCATAAGTTAAAGATGGCTCAGCCTTATGAAGAGACTCTTCTTTAGTCTTGTATCATTATAAAGTTCCTAAACATTCCTTTGAATTAATTTTTATATAATTTTCTGCAGTTGATATGGATTCAATCATCTAAGAAAGGATTTTCCCACCAGTAATTACAAGCTTACTAAATTCATAAAAGAAATAGTTTTTATCTGAATTATTAAGTGCTTTTATCATTTATGAGCTGTTCATTAACATAGAAGTTCGCCCCGAAAAATAGAATGCAAAAAATATCAGTCGAACATAAATATTATATTAAAATTTTGAATTATAAAGAATAGGAAAAATGTACAACAGCTATTAGAATTGGTTACCGTGCTGTTCTAACAAATAAAAATATACTTAGAGAAAACTCTGTAATTATGGGCCATGAGATAAAAACATTTTATTGTCATATTACTCCCCATAAACTATGGTACAAAATGATAGTTATTAACTGTTTCTGTGTATTATCTTTGATAGCTATGGTAGAATTAGCTAGTAGCTTTAGATTCAAATAAAAGTCTCTAGTCAAGAATGTATATACAAAATTGTTCGCTAAGTGAAAATGTCAAAAATAATTTCTATGTTAATTTCGTGTTTTTTTTTACCTGTTAATTTCACGTACTCTGAAATCAGCTAAACTAAGACTGTAAATGGGGAATGTCAAATTTAAAAAAAAATTGAATAGCGTTAAAATGGTAGATTTTTATGATTACGGTCAATTTCTTAAATTATGTTTCCTTCTGAACTCAATATCTTTAAGTTGAATAGAGCTTATTAAAACAGACCCAAAATTACTTCTTGAAATAAAATTCAAACATTTTTTCTAACTCTAAATAAATTCTTTTCATCACCTTAAAAGAATTGTTATCCAAACCATGTTTACTAAGCAAAGTTGACAACCTTAATTAAGCAGAAATATTATGATCCAATGACTGTGCCATTTTCTCTCCAAAAATAATTTTATTCTCCTTCAAAGCAAAACCCCAAAGAAAATATATATATTTCAAACTTAAAACAGTTTCCATTGGTTATTCAACAATTTTAATGAGGAGTAGAGGTGAAGGATATTTTGTACATCCTATTAAAGTTTAGCCTGGTAAAGAATTTACCGAGATTCAATCCAAGAAAATTAAATTCTGATATTAATTCATAAATCTATTGCAAGACAGTTTCATCAAACCCCATTTAAGTGTTGAATAAAGTAAATATAAGTCTTTTCCAGATTAGAGCAATAAAGTTATAAAAAACATAACTTTTGCTGAAAGCTAAGTCCATTCTCACATGTATATTTATCTCCTGCTGTACTTAGTATGATTTATTACTTAATCTGTATTAGATAACAAGATATTTTTCAGCAGCATTGAATTGTTTTTTGTCTCACCTCTAAAAATATATATGCTGTTCAAGATATGATCATAATGTTTAATTGAAATGAAATGAGTTGTCTTGGAATGCATTGTTGTGAGAGTTCTGAGACTTTGTCAAGAAAATAGCACATAATTTTGAACAACTTTTTAAAAATTTCAGTTTTGACATGAATTAAGAAAGTGTACTTTCAAAGATAATTTAAATACAAGAGCTGTGTGTTTATATTTATATCTGAGGTTTAATTTTTGGATTTAAAGTTTTAATTTAAACATGTGATGAACAAATGCAGATTCTGAATGCCTTTGATATTAATTATTATTAATATATCAAGTTATCATGTGTTGTGTAAATATTATAAATTGTTTCTTCTTGATTACATTATAAACCTATATTCAAATACTATTTAATTAATTGACATAAATTACAATAGAGATTAAATGAATTCCATGATTGTTTAATTGATTTCAGACGTTGAATTATTGCATGATCATTAGCATAAAATCATGCAAGCTAGTGTCTGCTGAGGTTTGGAAATGTAAAGATTTTCTACACCAGTAGGGATCGAAAAGTGTAATAAATAATTAATATTATGCTATTGGTGTTTCAGTGTTAAGACTTTGTTAATTTGTTACGGTCTTCACTATTATGCTGTGTTGAATATAAATTAGGGGGATAGTCAGTGAGGACTGAGAATGATGTTCGTTCGTCCATCGATACGACGAGGACCACTCTAGTCATCCGAGGGTTGTCTGTGCGTGCGCAGATGGCTGATGAGGCCGATCCTTGCACGGAAGGTTCGGGAACGGAAGGGACAAGGGACGAGTGCGACATCTCCTGGAGGGTTGACAGCATGGACCTTTCGGGCTTGCCTCTTCTTTTCTGCGGCGGTGATCCGGTTTGCCTCGCATGACCTGGCACCTTCGTGGATGGAAGAGCGCCAGGTGGATCGGTCCATTGCAGCTCGTCTGGATTGATGGCAAACGCTTTCATTGAGGCTTTCAGTGTGTCTTTGAAGCGTTTCTTTTGCCCACCGTGGGACCACTGGCCATACTGGAGCTCACCATAGAAGATTCTCTTTGGCAGTCTCTGGTTTGGCATTCGGACAACGTGCCCTGCACAGCGAAGCTGGGTCTGCATCAGGAGGGTGAAGATGCTGGGGAGACCTGCCCTGGTCAGTACCACTGTGTCTGGAATTTTGTTCTGACACTTTATGCCGAGAATCTTCCTGAGGCTTGTTATATGAAAGTGGTTAAGCTTTCTTGCATGGCGCTGAGAAACAGTCCAAGTTTCACAAGCATATAGCAGTGTGTGGAGCACCACTGCCCTGTACACTTTCAGCTTGGTCTGGATGGTAATGCCTCTTCTTTTCCAGACATTAGGGTACAACCTGCCGAAAGTGGAGCTGGCTCTAGCAATTCTGACGTTCACTTCGTCGTCGATGGTGACTGAGAATGATAGAAGTTTAGACAAGTGTCAGAAAGAGCCTGGTAGATAGAGAATAGTACAGCCATAGTAGTAGTAGTGAGTAGTGACAATAATTTTTGTTGTTGTATTATCTTAGTAAAATAATATCTTAAGGATATTTAAAAAAATTATAACTTCCTCCCTCATTTTCAAATACCAGTTAATCAAATCATTACTTCTGTTTTCAAGTCTTCCCTTCTATGACTGTTTCCTGCTCATCTTTTATTATTTTCTTTTCATCGAGTGTGGCGAAATTATTATTTTCCGTAGTAAACATAACACACATGGCCTTGTCTTCCGGTGTGCCTACAAGCTGAAAGTTGCAATAATATTGTCACTATCGAGTTCATTTAACTTTTATTATTTGCTGATGAATATTTCACGATAAAACAATGGTTAAGATAAGTAAGTATAAATAAGTTACCTTAAATTAGTAGGTCTTTAAAATTAGTTAATTAGACAGGCTACTTTTAACTTATTTACACTTATACGCAAGTAGTCGGTAGTCTACAGTCCATTCGCCATTCTTCAAGTCTACTACTACTACTACTAGTACTAGTAATCTAGTACCAGACAGTCTACTAATAGAACTACTACTAATTCGTAGTAAATAATTAACTCTAATTTAGGGCATGTAAGTAAGATGAACTTCTGTTCCATGCGGGTTAATTTTTTTGGGTGTAGGCGTAGGGCTGTAGCGGCGTGTAGACTGTCGGCGTAGGCACTGTAGACTGTAGGGTATAGTATAGTCTAGTAATATAGAGTATCAGTATACTATAGTCTATTCTATAGTGATAATAGTGTATTACAGTGTATATACTAGTGTATATACTAGTGTATGAGTCATAATGAGTATAAATTGTCACTAATTGTAGAATTATTTTGTTGCTCAACATAACCACAAAATCATGTGTTGTCTGAATTAATGGGATGCCAATCACAGCAGTTTGTTAACTTACAGTTATCCCTTTCCCCCCACAAATCTCAGGATGGAGCAGTGGTCGGGAAACCATGGCTCGCGAGCCAAATGTTGCTTTATTGATGGCTGTTTATCTGGCTCTCTGACAAATGTTCGATTGTTTAAAAAAATGTTTATTCGGACTCCTTTGATCTACATATTAGGCCTAATATTTAATTGCATTAAAAACAGCTTAACAATGTTATTTAAAAAGAATTCAGAGACATAAGTATTGTACTTTTAGTGTTGAAATTACATAAAAGGCACATATTTACTTGAATTTTTAGTTTAAAACATAATGTATGGCTCTCACAGAATTACTTTTCAAAATATGTGGTGTTTATGGCTTGCTCAGACAAAAAGTTTCCCTACCCCTGGGCTAGAGGATGCAATGAATGAGTTTTGCTGATTGAAAATTAGGCTTTGTCATTTAATGCCATAAATCTAGTAATAAAACATGTGAATATTGAATATTCAGTTTCACCTATCTGATTAAAGTTAAGAAATTAATAACATATCTTGGTTTTCCATTCCATCTTCTTTCAGCAGATCTTTGAACATTAATTTGTAATAACAGTAATTGGCTTGAGTAAAAAAAAATTATTTAAAGCTTTATTAAAGTAAATTATACTTATACATTGTACTAAACAAATTTCAAATAGGCATATGCCTATGCTGTTCATTAAATATATTTATGGTAAAAAACGTTGTCTAAAATAGTAAAATAATGCTTTGACTATGAGATGTTTCCTGGTCTTAGAAACGACAAACCTTAAATTCTAAGAATGCTTCAGGCTCTTACATCATATTCCATTTTCATATATACTTTGATTGCTAACAGTTCCAACAGTCCTCAGATCAAGACCAGTCCTGTTTAAACTGGACCGGTTAACCATAACAATTCCTCTGTATTAAGGTATTCCCCCAGTTAATTTTTTCTGTGTCAAATCAGAAAACAACCATTAAATTTAAATAAAATTTCAGAGGAGTTGACAAATGAAAAATAATAAGACAATTAAAAGAAATTCCCTATTTTTTTTTATATACTTTCCTGAATTGATGGGCACATCACACAAGAGTGGTAAGCATGATGTCACCAATAGTTGACACAGGATGAGAATGTTGCTTATTTTTGTAACTCTTGTGTGGGTTTTAAAAACAAAGGCAAAATACCACCAACAGGCGTTTTCCTGGTCTTTTTTTAATAGTTATCCACTTCTCAAAAACAAACAGCCTTAAATACCTTTAAAAGTTTTGAATTTAAAAAAAAATGTGGATTAACTTTTAAGTTTATAATGACAATTATTAATGAATTTCACTTCACAGGTAAGAAGAGCAAGCGTCAGTCAACAAAGCATAGAGTCAAGGTAGAGAGAAAGGTAAGAAAACTATGCCTCTTTCCAGGCTATGAAAAACAATAATACTATTTAAACTTTAAAAAATGTCTATTTGCATTTCTGAATTTTTTGACATTTTAAAGCAATGGCTTACAATTTATGCAGAATTTTTAAATGCTTTCAGGTTAGAGAACATAACAGAAAGCAGAAGAAAGCAGACAAACTTAACTCCAAAAAAAGTATGTTGTAATTTCTAGATAGGCCTAAACATGTATGAAAAATAAAGATATAGCTGTTTAGCTGGGTTAAGAATTTGCTGGCCATCACCAGCTATGGGTATAGGTTGGAATAAGCTCTTAAGCCACATGAAGCAACTGTTATTTACAATAAAGACATCATTGATTAAAAGATCTTAACCACTGTTGCCTTAAGCTATAAAAACTAATAGTGTGCATTATAGTGCACTATCTATGCAATAATAATTCCAGCTTTAATACTTCAGCTGATTAAATAAAATAGGAAATTTAACATATGTATTTTGCATATGTTTTAATATTGCAAATATATACACATAAGATTATTCCCCATACAAAGTGTTAAAATTTTGTTTAAAATGTGAAGATTTAAATATTTTTTTTCAACATTCCTTAGCATTGCTGTTAATTTAACTCAAGGTTTTTTTTAGAGCAGTTCAATTGGGCACCATTTATCAATATATAAACACTTACAGATGGCTACATATGGGGAGTATTCCGGAATACACAACTTTAAGCAAAATTCATTTATGTTTTTAAAAATTATTGCATCGATATAAAATAATCAGCAATTCAAAAGTATTTTGTTTAACACTGTAATATGTCAGTCAATTTCTATTAACAGAAGTACGGAAAGACCCAGGAATCCCCAATATCTTGCCATTTAAGGAAGAAGTTCTTAAGGAGGCTCAAGCATACAAGCAAAAAGTTAGTTTTTCAAAGTTACTAGACTTCTGATTAAGGATAAACAGTATTAGCTAATGCAAATAAAATTATTGAATTTGAAAATAAATTAGTTACTAAGTGCATAGTTTTACATTTCTCTCAATTTGACTGCATTACTTTTTTTATGCAAAAGCCTATTTATTTATTTTATTTTTTTTCGCTTAAATTTTACTACTCTCTGATAATTTCTTAAATATATAATTTTGGTAAATTTCAAGTTGGAATTAGAAAAAGAAAAGAAAAAAGCATCAAGAAAAAAGGCAAGAGAAAGACTTCAAAACCAGAACAGGAATCTGTCTGATTTTGTGAAAGATGCAGAAAAGCGCCAGGCTGCTTATGATAGACAGGTAAACAGTATTCTTTATTTGTTATATAGTGTTAATGTAGCTTTAACCTTATAATATAATATAATACCAGGCTAATTACACTTATTAGTGTTGTATGAAACAAATTTAACAAGCCAATTTGATTGTTTAAAACAGAACCATGGTGAAGATGAACCAGAGAAACTTCAAAATGCTAATAAAGTTATTGAAAATTCCAGGAAAACATTCTACAAAGAGTTTAAAAAGGTAAATTACACTAGATATTTTATTTTTGTTTTCTTTACCATTTTCACGACAGAAATAATATAACCCAGGTAAAAAAAAAGTCTTCAGTTATTTGGTTGTGTTAAGTAACCCATTTGTGGCAGAAATATGTCTGAAGGTTCATTTTTATCACAGGTTATAGATGCTGCTGATGTAATTTTAGAAGTGCTTGATGCAAGAGATCCTTTGGGTAGTCGATGTTTAGAGGTTGAAGAGGCAGTGCGGTCAGCCCCTGGGAACAAACGTCTAGTTCTGGTTCTTAATAAAATAGGTAAATCCATTTCAATGTTTAGTATTTTAACAATTCCTGGAAAATTTTTTTTCTTGATCTGGAGAATAGTAAACGATTCTAACATTTTATTTGTCAAATTTAAATTTGTTTTTACATTTATGTAATTTGTACTATGAAACAGAAGCTTTACCAAATATTTATCCATATTCCTGCACAGATCTCGTACCAAAACAGGTCGTGGAGGTCTGGCTTAAACATTTGAGGAAGGAACTACCGGCTATTGCATTTAAAGCATCTACTCAACAACAAAGAGATCGTTTAGTGAGTGCACTTAATTTTTAGCTTTATGTTAATGTTTTGTTTTTTGGTTCCATAACCTCATGGTTGTGGGGGATTCTAATGTTTCCATTAGAACATTTTGGGGCTTGGTAGACTTGGCGACGTCCATCTCCTCTCCAGTCAGCGTTGGAATTTTTCTAGCAATAGTCATTCATCAACATGTTTATTGTGGGCTAAAGTGGGCTAGATCCCACGCACTTCTGCTTGTGGGGCGAGCACACTATTGACTTCACTATCCAGCCACCGTTAATGTTAAATAATATTCTGTCGTAAATTATATACATGAGTATTCCAGCTGTGAACAGAATTAAATTGGGATTAAGTTGATTAATTAATTATGTAATTTAAAAAATATTTATGAACTTTAATGGACTTTAAAGATTATGTCATATTTTTTTAAAATACATATTCTTTTTACATGTTGATGATTAAAATTGACTTTGCTACGTGTATAACTTGCTGTGGGAGTAAGAGATTTGAAAGTTCAAATGAGTTATTATTGTGGATAGCTGGTGTACATATACTTCTTCTGAGTGCTCTTTCTTTTCTTAGTTTTCACTTGTGAAATACAAAAATTCAATTTGTTTTTCTTTTGAAGCCAAGTATATGATGAGGAATAGTTTAATTTAATTTCATTGTGAAATTTTATTTAGAAAATCTAAAGAAAGGTTATACAATAGTAACACAACATTTTCCTAAAGTGTATATTGAACAACTTGGAATATTTCTATGAATTACAATCATGTACATTGTAAAATATTTTTACAAATATAATTATTTAATAGGAATCTATCCTGATTATAACTTGTTTGAGAAGATAAATCTTCTTCTTTTCAGACACAAACTAAAGTTGATTACACTGTAGCCAGCGATGATCTTCTGAAGTCCAGTAACTGTCTTGGTGCTGATGTTCTAATGAAGTTGCTCAGGAACTACTGTCGCAGCACTGAGATGGCTATAAATGTTGGTGTTGTGGGTATGTATTAATTTATGAAAGTGCAGATGATGGATTGAAATTATAATTGTAAATCGGCATTTCTAAAAATGTTGCGCATAATTTATTTTATGAAAACCATTATTAAGAAGAAATCCTGTAATTTTCTCTGAAATCTGGAAGTCTATAAAATTATTAATGGCTTTGCCTTATTCTATTCAAAATTTCTTTTTTTAAAGGATTTCCAAATACAGGAAAAAGTAGTATCATCAACAGTTTGAAAAGAGCTAAAGCATGTGAAGTTGGGGCTATACCTGGAGTCACCAGGTGAGCTTGCGCATGGAAAATATAATGTCATTAAATTTTTATAACTTTATAACAAAGCCAGTTTTTCTTTATCGTGTGCTTTTTAAATTTTCCACCATTAGCCATTTACTAAATCTGGTGGTTACTGTTGTATTTTGTAGCCCGAATAAATAAAAAAAATGCTCAGAATTAACTATAATCATGTGAAGTAGAAATCTTAATAATCATTTCAAGTTCTAAACTATTTTTCAAAATAAAATCTTTTTCAGTTCTACGATATAAATTTGTTTTGTTCAAACTGTGTTTGGTATATTTTAAAGAAAATTTTATTATAGCATATAAATTTATGCTCTGAGGGTGCTCTTAATTTGTTGGAGTGTGTTATGTTTTTGCATTGTGTACTTTACAAGTTCTTTAGTAATTTTAAAATAACTTTTCAGAACAATGCAGTCTGTCCACTTAGACAAGCATATCAAATTGTTAGACAGCCCTGGTGTTGTCATGACAAACAGTTCCTCTGATGTTGCTGCTGTACTGAGAAATGTCGTTAAGGTTTGTTCTACATATTTCAGAACATTTTCTGTCCACAATAAAACTTTAGCCCACACATTACACTTGGATATTTCACATGTGAATGTTTATTTTCTGGTCAGTTTATTTTTGTGAAGCATTGTTATTATCATTATGTTTATTGTCTGTTGTTACTCAGCAAGGACTGAATTGTTTTTTCAACAGTTGGAATCTCTTGAGGATCCCATACCATGTGTTGAAGCGATATTGTCTAGGTGTCAGAAGTTGCAGGTCAGTTTATCAAGACAACTCAAGGAGTTTAAAGCAAATGTATATTCTGATTTTGTCCAATGTACCCTATTTTTAAAATTCGTTTATCAAGTCTTGTAATAAGTTCTTTATAGATAATAATGCTCCATTTAATTAAACTCAAAAAGATGATGCTTCATTACAACATCCCAGACTACAAAGATGTCAATGAATTCTTGACCCTCTTAGCCAAGAGAATGGGAAAACTGAAAAAAGGAGGCATACCTGATATCAGCAGGGCAGGCAGGAGACTGCTCCAGGACTGGAACATGTAAGAACAAAATCAAGACTCTAAAAGCATAATATGTGTTTTTTAAGTGAATTTAAACACTTCTAAACTAATGTGAAATGTAAACCAGATAAAAAAGGAATAGCTCTATATCAATATTTGTTAAAAGATAAAGATGTATTTTTTGTTCTTTCAATAATATTTGCTATATTTGATTTGTACCTTTTTCATCTCCTACAAAACACAGGGGCAAGATAACATATTACACTATGCCTCCTGAGCCAGCCAATGATGCAGCCAGCCACATAGAGGCTAAAATTGTCACTGAATGGGGCAAAGACTTCAACATTGATGAGCTGGTGGTAGAGGAGAAAAGAATGTTGGATGGTAGGCATTGATGAAAAAGAGGAACAATTAGTTTGAAATTAAAGTGGGGTGTTGGCATACTTTGTGAACTCTCCAAACTTAAAAAAAAAGAAATGGTCAAACCATGTACTCACGATAATTTTCATCTCTTCCAGGACTGAAGAGTCAAAATAATTCGATGTTGGTGTCATCAGTGGGCTCCCTGAAGGCTGTGACCAGAGAGGAAGATTTGGATGAGGAGGAGAAAGATGAGGATATGGGAGATGAAGATGGTAGTGATGATGACTATGAGGACATTGAGGAGATGGAAGATGATAGTAAAGAGGTTGATAACTGATTTTGACATTTTAATCAGGCCTTTCTTGGACTAATTTCTGGCGATATGCTATAACCGATGCAACTTAATCAGTAGTGTTTTACCTCTCATACTTAAAATTATCACAATGGATTGATAATTAGTAAAATTCTTTTGTCCGTTTGTGAACCAGATTTACTATCTATTAAATTTATTGAAAAACTCTTCTCATAGTATATTCTCAAAGTTTTAGTTGTGTATATTTTCTGGAAAATTATGGTGTATTTATCTTCAGAACTTTGCATTTATATACAGAATAATCTTTAAAAAATGACTTTTTCATTAACCTTGAGAGTATATTGTTAAAACATCTATATAGTTTTAAATGCACACAATTTATTACTTTATTACTTTCACAGCTCAAAGGAGTAACAGTGACTTTAGGGAACAATGCAGTTGATAGCAAGAAAAAAGATAAAAGAAATGGGCCCCTTACTACCAATAAAGTTAAACCAAGAGGTCCTCCACCAAAAACTTCGCTTGAAAAAGTAGGAGGCCTAACAACTAAAAAGAGTAAAAAATTGGCAGAAAAGAAAGAGAAAAAGAAAAGGAAGCGAGCAGGTTGGTGTCATTGATATTTTAGGTTCATGTTATTCCTAGTAAAGTCATGGAGGCAATTAGCAGTAGAAATAACCTAAAGAAAACATATCACAGATTTCACACAGTTCATTTTCTATAGTGAAGTTACTGCCAACATGTTTATGACATTCTTTATTAGACATATTTTAAAAGTGGTAAATTTTCACATTGTTTTATAATTATTTCTTAATTAACCTTCTAACAAAAATTAAAAGTAGTTAAATTAATGATCTTGATGTTTGTTTCTGATGTGGAAAATGAGGTTCCTCTGTCAGAAACAAACATACTGATAAACTAAGGTAATTAATTTTACTATTTAATTTTTGTTTGAAGTTGAATTGAGAAATTATTTTATTTTGGGTGAATTTTGTGTTATTACAATAAACTATTTTTTTGCAGATGCTGTTGCTGGAAAGTTATCGAGTGCACTGGAGACAGCCCTGGGGGGACTTGGTCCAGATTATAGCTTTGAGGAAAACTTTTCATGATCATAACATGGTGTTTTGATGTATATTTATGTGAATAAATATGATTGAAATTCTTTTTTTTTGTTCTTTTGTTTATAACAAAAAAAATTTAAAGAAAACACCAATTTAAAAAATATAAACCAGATTTATATCATTTTAATAATAATTACCCCCAAATTATTTAAAGTATTGGTTATTAAAATTATAAAATTACATTCAGTTTTTCTTTACAAGAAACCCATTCATCCAATACATTGTGATGGGAAATAAGGCAACATATTAATAACATTCTTAATAAAGAAAGAGATACCAGGAAGTCATTTCAGCCATAAAGAGGAAGTATAATATGTCAAATGTATTTTAGATCATCGTTGAGATTCATAACCCATATTTCATCCCATGAAAAACTATGATATAATACACAGCCTTATGTCAAGAATACATTACCTCATGGAAAAGACTACATGATTTTTAAATTTTGCCCCACGTGGTTATAAACTAAAATGGAAGTTTTGATCATGTACCTTTTTTTAAAAAAATCAAAAGGAAAAGATTTTATAGTCCTCATCACTTTTCCATTTACATTAAATATATCTAGATGTGGTCAGTTAAATATCAATTGTCATGAGGATTAGTTGTACATTTTTAAATGATAAGGTATATTCACAATGAAGAAAATGCTGAACAAACTTATGTTGCATACACATAAATGGAATTCATTGTGATGAGACAAAAAGTTTAGGCATATAAACCTCTTTATGGACATGGAAGCAACCTTATTTTTTTTTAGTGATATGATTGATATTTGTGTTGAATGTAAATTTAAACTATTTACACCTATTTCAACATCCATTTAAATAAAACAAAGATGATATACAACTTTTATGACAAAACTTATCAAATTATATTATATAATTTGATTAGCATGTCAGTTTACCATTTCTCAAGTTCAGTAAATGTTTTTTCAAGAATGAGAATCATAACATTTTAAATTTAGCCATGAATAAACCCTGTCTTCTTCACATTTCCAGCATGAGTATTCCAAGATGTATGAACATTGCTTTGAAATAAATGGGAATGAATATAAATGAGTTAAGTCAAAAGAATGTGATACTATGCTAAACTTAACACACACATTTTCAGTAGCTAATATAGCTTTTCAGTAGTTGGTTAACTTGACACAATAAACTGGAAATTCACATTTTAAAATCTTTTTAGACAAAATGTAAGAATGTTGTTGGATTCTACAAAAAAAATTCAGCTTAAAAATAATACATCAATCATGCAAAAAATGTAAAAACAGCTATTCATGCCTAAGAATCAACAACCAAATGGTCAATGTTTTTTTTACAGTGATTTTGCTCACAAAAAACTACAAACTGAAAAAAATTCATGGAATGTCTGAAATTTTAAAAACATATTTTTAAACTACAAAAATGGTAGATTTAAGATTTTCCAAATTAAGAACGTTTAAGAAATGTTGACTTTCCAATTTTAAACAAAGTACAAAAAATGTGAACAAAGAGATGTTCGTTTCAGCACTAAATAAGTATAAGAGCTTTATGTGGTGTCAATGAAACTAATGGGGAAAAAAAAACCTTTTTGAAAATTATGTGATTCACAAATAAATGACTTTCTAAAAACACCATTTTAACAGTTCTGTAAAGCAATAAAACCAAAACAGTCATTTCCTCCTGTAACATCAAATGAAGTATAAGTGTACAATTTTTATTTACTTTTTAAGTAAAACAAAATCCTCTAATATTTATATAGCCACCATAATTCTTAAAATTCATAAGTAATAATATTCCCACCTGCATTATATGAAGTACCCGCACACCTTCCTGCAATACTTTTAGAATTAACTCATTCCTGACCCTAGATGCTACTAATTGATTTTTTATTCCTGGACAATTGGAGTACTTCCTTTAGCTGTCCATTTAAATTTGTAAAATATTTTTATTGCCGCTAGTCATCAATAAATTTTAGTGAAGTAAAGAGAAATTAATCCAGAACAAGCTATGATAAAAATTTATAATTTTGGCACCCTGGATAAATATAAATTATAAATAGACACAGTAACAGTGAATCATTTAAAAATACAATTTTAAAAAAATTGACATGATGCAAAAACATGCATCAATAGAGGTTTCAAAAGGCGCATGAATTCATTGCTAAACTTAAATAAAATTAGAGGTGCCTAAATGCACCCATCTGAAATCCTAAGGAAGCAATGTAAACCGTTGGGAATGAGTTAAATTTTTGTAATGAATTATCTTTTAAATATTGCCATCACTTTATTTGCTGTAGGAACTAATGAATGCAAATTTTCCAACATTATAATTTAAAATGTATACATTAAGTAAGTGCTCAATGCTCATACTAGGTAAAAAAAAAGGTAAGACAACTTTTACAGCAGTATTTTTGTCTAAAAATACATTTCATTTTGTATATATTAAAATATCAATTGCATCACATGATAATCTGAGGATCAGGCACAGATTCAGCTATGGACTTGTGGGGTAAGATGCGGCCTCCATTAATATACAATTCGTCTTTCACAATCACATCTTCACCAAGAACTGATACATTTTCCATTCTCACCTGAAAATATCATTAATAAAAAATTAGTTGTAACAGAATTTCATGAATGTAAAAAAAATATTACAAAATGATTGACTTGGTAAATGTTACTAGTTTTTTAAAAGCTTTATACTAAGATTTTGAGATCTCCCATTGACAGTTTGATTGAATTAAACCATTAATTAAGTTAGACTAAAAAGAAAAAAGTATAAAATATTTTAAAGGAGAAAGAGGTCCAGCTGTAAAATACAGCAGTGAATGTTTTGAGCAAATGATAAATAAATAAACAACCAGTGTTGTGCCCTCATTAAGTTATTAAAATAAAAAATAATACAGTTAACATCACATTATACAGCCTAAATTGTCTATAATATCTTTTATACACATTTTTTAAGGTTCAACTATTCTTTGCTATTTCTTGGGAATTCAAAAATATACAAAATAGACTTTTGAGTCTTGAAATCAATTCTAATCCGACTTCCCAAAACACAAACTCACCCCAACTGTCCATGGAATTATCTAATACTATGCCATGAAAACACCAAAATGACCTACAACAGAAGCATACCCAATCCCATTCTCACCCAATTTCCAACAACACATTTCCATCCGATGATGCAAGACTCAAGCCAAGAGTGAGACTTAATGTGAGCTTCTTTGAGCACCGTACAGCGTTTAATGCAGACGCCATCTTCAATGACAACATCAGGACCTATGGTAACATTGGGACCTATCCTACAGTGGTTACCAATTTTAGCAGTGGGGTCCTGTTGGATATACAAAGTGTGGTAGGTAACTTATGTCTTGTTAAATTTTAAAACCAAAACAGCACTTCAGTGATTTTTTATTGAATGTTACTGTATATTCCAGCGACCCTTCTACTTTTCCTCTTAAAATATATAGTTTTGAGCTATTTTCACCGCATAAGACCACCCCTCTTCCAACAAACTAAGTTTGAAACTTGCTTCATATATTTTTCTTCTTGATGGTGGAGACGTGATGGGGTCTTGACTGTTAGCATTTTGTATACAGAACTGTATTATTGTACTGTGTTATACTGCATGAACAGGTGCAAATACGATAAGATGATACCCAGCATATAAGACGACCCCGGACTTTGTAGAAAAATATTTTAGGGGTTCAAGTCGACCTTTGCGCCGAAATATACGGATATGTTTTTTATAGAACAAATACACATTTTTATATGGTCAAAAAAAGGTTAAATGGCCCCACACTCAAAAATTATTTTTAAAAACTTTTTTTTTACTTCTGTAGCTTTTAATGAAATTTTATCTATGAAAGTATAAAACAGAATATGCAAATGATAATACCAAGAGGCAGTTGTTAACTATATTTATGATGAATCTTTGTGAACTATATTGATTAATTTAAGATCTATTGATGTTTAGGAAATTAAATGATAATTTTTTGACACACTATTATTTACAATTATAATAATAATAAATTGATAATTTATATAGCGCTGTATTCCAGTAAGGAACTGGGCTCACAACGCTTTACATGAAGATAATAACATACATATAAGTATTAAATAAACATGCATATCAAAACAACCACATTAATGAAAGTACGTTACACATAAGTTATGTTAATCATTAAAAGAAATGTTGTTTCATTAATTTTGAAAATAAAGTTTGAAAAGATGTGTCTTAAATTAAGTGAAGTCTTGAAGGACTTGGTAGGTGGAATCCTATGGATGGTAGAGAATTCCGTTGTTTGGCTGCACATCAAAGGAAGACCTTTCACCAACCGTTTTAGTGCGTGTCTTGGAAACAGAGAGAATGTGTGTGTCTGCAGAAGAGTGTAGCTGACGAGTGGGTGAGTAGATTTATAATGTCAAACAACTAAACTTACTATTAGAACATTTCCAACAATCCCTTGACCCTGATGTAATTTTTCAGGCTGTTTAACTTTCAGTGAGGCCAAATACATACACATGCCAGTTAGGAAATCTTTTGGCTGACCAACATCCATCCAGAAACCTAATAATGGTAAAACTTTGGCTTAAATCTTGCAAGTAAAATAAAAAATCAATAAATTATCTCTCTTTTTAAATCCTTTATATTAACTTGTGGTGTCTGCGGCCGGCCGCCCGGCCATGCTTGTCGCCAAAACTTTTGATCGATTTTTAACCCACTTGCTCGTAAGCTAGCGAGCTGAAATTTTGCAGGCAGTTTCGTACCGATAATAAAAACAATGTATCAAAATTTCAGATCGATCGCATGTACCGTAATTAAATTATTGATTTTTTAGATTATTTTATTTATTCCTATGTATCATGGTATTTTTTTAGATCGAGCGTCGCGGTGCGTATTATATTGAACAACCTTTCTGTCGCGCAATAAGGTGCGTATTTTATTGACAGCTCTTTTTATAAACATATTCCTGATCGGTGCGCATTATATTAAACATGTTTTACGACACAACTGCAATTTTGTATTTTTGGATGGTCTTGGTATTATAATGAACATTCTTTTAGTTACTTCTCGTACATAAAGGATTTATAGTCAAAAACTTGGTTTTTTACGTTTTAAAAAAATTAAAGATTGATTTTCATGTCACAAAAATAAAATGAACAGCAAACAAGATTTTGGTTTTCATGTCCCCTAGCCATTGATGATCAAAAACAGACTTTTATTTAAATGTATTCTTCATTATAAAGATATACCGTAATTCCAAGGAAAAAAAAAGACTACATGAAAGATTATAATTTATGCATAGCTACATTTTATTTCCTTCATCTGAATTTTCCTTTTTAAGTTGAAGGAAGAAGTTAACTGCAAGAAGTGAATCATGTGTCTGATATATTCATTGTTTTAACTTTGTCATTAACTACCAATGGTACAAGGTGGCCTCTGAAAAATGAGACCATTAATCAATAGTTTACACTGGGCCAACAGGACACAATAAAAAAAAATAGGCTTGAATCTATTATCTATTATAAATATATATATAAATAAAGCAAAATTTAATTCCCACCTTGCAGCTCCATTGCATACAAGTTACCATCTTCTGCCATATTAGGAAAGACTTCTTTCTCTATGGATGTTGGCTGAAGCTATAAAAAACAAAAAAACAATATAAGTAGCTATTTTCTTGAAAAAAAAACCATTCAGAAGTATGTTGATATAATTATATAAGTAATGAAGGTCGATCTTACAAATATTTCTTTAAGCCACTGACCTTACTTAATTCCTTCAGCCCCACTGAGATACTCGTGACCTAAACATCACAATTAAATTTGTAAAGATCGTCAGCAGCTACAAACTCATCACTGACCTTTATTCTCTTCAGCATGGACGGACTAAAGATGTACATGCCAGCATTGATTTTATTTGACACATATTCCTGGGGTTTTTCCACAAACCTCTGAATTTGACCATCTTCTGCATTGTAAATGACCACACCATATTTGGATGGCTCATCCACTTTTGTTACCTAGGTGAAGAATGACTTATGATATTAAAATAAATAAAATAAATTAACTAATGTCAAGTATTATTTTTAAAAAATTAATTTTCAAACTTTTTCAAGAATGTGCAAAACTGAAGCCAGCATTGTAGGTTCAAGATTAGTGAAACTGACAGGTCTAGTAAAGGGATATTGAATTTAAAACTCGTGTCGAATTCTACTTTCAGACTTAGATTGTTTACAAAAATTACTTGTAGAAGAAATCTTATAGTATTACCAGAGATCTGAAAACCGAGAGAGGAATAAATAATTATATATTGGCACTTCTTAAACATAGCTAATAGCAATTGCACATTATCAATAAAGTTTCCTTGATAAATAAACCTTACCACAATAGTTCCCTCTTTCCCATGGTTCTTGTGAAACAATAACATATCTTTGAAGGGAAAATCACATATAATATCACTATTCAGGACAAAGAATGGGTCATCATCTTGAGATAAAATATCTCTAGCCAGAGCTAGGGGTCCAGCTGAAAACAGAAGAAATAAACTGGTGGTTGGAAACTGAGATGGCTATTTTAAATCAGAAAAAGTATTTAAACGAAAATATAAATTAAAAAAAAACAACTAAATGTTTAGAAACTGTGTTCACTATTTCAAATTAGGACAATTTTTATAACAAACATATATTCTACACTAAGGACTTTGGTTGTTGGAAGTTCACTCACCACCACTACCCACCCCCATGTGGATACAAGTAACTAAACATCTAAAGTCAGATGTAACACTTCAGATCACCACAACCCAAGTGTGATCAGTCTAGGGCGGGGTTACATGGGGCCTAAATTTTGGTGCTACAAATGACAGCTTAGTGATGAGGATGAAAGTCTTTAATAAATGACTATTGCACAACAGATTTCTTTGATCAAATACTTCTTTTTACAAATATAGATTGAACGATGGAAACAAAAATAATTGAGTACATCACTCACCTGTTCCCAGGGGTTCACTTTCAAGCGAGATGGAAATTTTTACACCAAGCTGTGAATAAAAGTAAATTAAAATCACAATTTTCTCCCTTAAAATAATTATAATATTATTTAATAATTCCTTGCAATCATAAAGATTTTTAAAATTTACATTTTAGAGAAAGTATTTTTAATTTTCCATAAAAATGACTTATCAAAATAATATTTATTTTGCAATGTAGAACACAACGTGGAACACAATAAAAACCGCACACAAAAATGACAACTACTTCCACTCTTTTTTTTTATACTTTCACAAGCTCATGGTAAAGAAAGACACTAATAAATAAAATACATGTTTTATAGTAATGTGAATAACTTATATTAGTGGTACACTAACCTGCTGTTGCAAACTCTCCATTTCTTTTTCCATTTGTTCGGCCCTGTAGCTCACAGCCAATACAATATGTTTAACCCCAGCCTATTTAATAAAAAAATAAATGAATCAAATATAAAATAAAGTATTGTTTCGCATTATAGAAATCTTTAAAATGATCGAAACCTCACAACATAAATAAAAAAGCTTGTATAAAAATAATAATTTCAACATTTTGTTGCTTTTCCTTAAACATAATTAACTTTCAACTATGGCTTACTGTTTTTATACTATCAATGACTATTTCAAGTCAACTGCATTAAAATAGTTAACATTAATAAAACTGCTTGCTCCAAACAATAGATAAGTATGTATAACATATTCACTTGCGTGTATCATTGCGATGTATTAGAATAAGTGGGAAACTTCAACTATTTTTGGTGTATAATTGAAACATTATTTAAAGCTGTCAGTTTATTTATTATAAAACATATCCCAGCTTTCTAAATAACATCTGATGTTATTGCAAATGTAATTAAGTCGAATCTTGTATGGATTACTCAGTAGGTTGGAAAAAACACAGATGTAATTAACATTTATTTGCTTAATGACATTGATATTTAGTTAAGCACCATGTTATGTCCCCTTATATCACAGCTGAAAGTTAATTTTTTTCTATGTTCATTATCAATGCATTTGTCATTTATGAGCCCCATGATTAATTAAAAATCATTTCCAATATATGCATACATTGAATTTTTTAAAAAGTTTAAATATTGATGTAAAGTTAGTAGAATTGGTGACTTTTAAAATAAAAGAAACCCATTGTATTGTATTACACAAATTTAGCATTTCATGTCATGTCATCCACATACCAAAAACTCTATCTGACTTATGATTTCTTTTACTAATCCAGTTTTCAGACTTACGTCAACAAGAGCTTCCAGTTGGTGAAACAGCATGGGTTTATTTCCAAATTCTACTAGAGGCTTTGGTATACTTAGAGTCAATGGTCGTAACCTGGTGCCATAACCTCCAACAAGGATTAAAGCTTTCATTTCAGGGATTCCAGAGCAGATAACTAAAATGTGTAGTATCAATATCTAGAGAAGACTGAAACAAAATTTCACACACAAAGTTAATACTTGATTTTTATGTAAAGATTAAGGAAGCAAAAGGTAACATGAGCTTGATATGAAGATTTAACAAGGGAAATAATATTTTCATAATGTATTATGTCTATGAAAATGAAACCATTAAATGCAATGTTATAAATTTTCTTAAACAGACTTACTGATAAATATTTATTTTAGTAACTTCATTCTTAAAATGTCAAATAACTACCAGCTTGAGGACTAATTAATACAATTGATAATTTCTTGCAAATTATATACATGTATATAGATTTACTGAGAGATAACATATGTAGAACTATAATAAAATGGAAACTATATAGAATTATACAACAGCATTTGCATATTCAATCAAGGCAACATACATTATTCAGATATTCAGCGAAAACTTTGCGTTAACATAAAGCTTTTTTTAAAACACAAAATCATGGATATGAATCAATAAAACATGGCCAGCTTCAAACTGTATGTAAAGCTTTCTTAATTTCTATTTTACTATCATCCACATTTTTGACATGTAAATGTAACGCCAAGTTAATATGTATGGGATTAAGTTATTTTGATGTGTAAGTATAACTAATGAATGTGTGTGAATCCCAAATCTTATGTTAGTCATTATATTCTTTGTTATTTTTAGCATTAGTTCTCCTCCATTGAAGGAAAACCTCTCATGTGTCATTAGGTCAACTACCAGTCAACTGGCATTACATATTAAAGATGTGAAAGGAGGTAATTTTACTTTATTTAAAAAAATAGGAAAAAAAACAGACACTCCTTTGCAGAAGATTCTTGCATCCTACATTCTTATAAGAAGCACAGACCATGCTGATCTGTTGGCATGTTATGCAGCATTCACAGACCACAGCTACAAGGGGATTATTTTTCACAATGCCAAGCCACCTTTGTTTCCCTAACTAGTGTCAGGTACCCATTCGGAGCTGGGTGGACTCAGGGACTCTCTTAAGCCTTAGCCCTGGCAACAAATCCCTGCCTTCACAGAGATTCAAACCCTTGACTCTTTGTACACCAGTCGAGTGACCATGCTGCTCTGCCAATTGTACCTTAATTCTTAAATGATATCATAACTCTCTACTGTTCGAAAGATATAAAATTAAAATAAACAGGCAGTTTAAATCAAAAGTTCCTGGTGAGCCAGCCTGGTGTTTAACTTCATGACTACCTCGTTTTGACTGCAACTGCAGCAAAGACATTGTGCTTTTAATCAAAACCAAAAGCCAAAATCTTAGTATAATTGATCTAAATCTACGTTTAATTAATATATAAAACAATGAATGGAAGTGTCACTTAGTCTTAGTCTCTAAAACTTATTGTATAAATTATAAGTATAAGTATTAGTATTAGCAAAGGGAGTGGGCCTAGGCCTAAGTAAATAACAAAATTCTTAATAATAATATTAATAATTCTTAATGTATTACTATTAGTAGCCTCTATACTATATTTATAGTAAATCTTCTTATCTTATCTATACAGACACTCCTTCTATGCGGAAGATAGTTGCGTCCACAGACCATGACAGATGATCTGTTGGCAAGTGATGCAGCATTCACAGGCCACGGCTTTGTGGGTTTCCACGCATTACCCAGCCGCCTAACTACATGTAGTGTTAGGTACCCATTCGGAGCGGGGTGACGCCCTAGGCCCCGGGAACAAACCCTTGCCTTCACACGAATTCGAACCCGTGACCATCTGTATGATAGTCCAGTGCGCTGCCACTCGACCACCGCGTCCCCAAATGGTACAGTATAGTATTATTAGTATTTAGTGAGTAAAATAAAATCTACAAATTTTTTTATTTTAGTAGATTTTTATTTTACCCACTAAAAACTAAAACTAAAAGAAATAAGTTTTAAATTCTTATATATTCTAACCAACTAACCATATCCTGATTTAAGTAGTCCTAGATTAAACTAAATTAAATACAAAACAAAGACAAAGAAAGACTAAATTGAACCGGACTTCTGAGTGTCAAAGTAAATGTTTAGTTATAATACTAGGCTAATAATAAAATTTATTTTCTAGTAATTCTAGACCTAATTGTCCTAATGCCTAGTGTTGGTCGCAGTGACAGTTCAGTGCAAAGTGCCGGTGTATTTATTAATAAATAAGTATAAGTCAAGTTAGTAGTTTAAGTTATACTAATAAGTATAAGCTAAACTTGGACTTAATAAATTACAATGAATGTAAGCGTAAAGAAAATATTTCAATGCAGCTAATCAGTTAAATAACAAATTAAAAGGTACAAATAAAAACTTACGTTTTCATTAAATGAAAGATATTATTTTTGAGGCATAAATGTAATATACAAAATGATGATGAAACAATATACAAGTTGAATGTAGAATGCTACTGCCACGAAACAGGCCACACCCCGTAACAACTTCCAGGTCAAATCCTATTTTCTTGGGTTGTGGAACTTGGAAGTTAGCGTGGCTAAATCTTACCACAAAACTAAAAGATTGGATGTCATGACTTCCGTTTACTATCTGACTTGTGACTTGTAAACAAAGTAACAGGAGTTAAAATCCGTGACGTTCCTAAAATGGAAAAGGCCTTAGAAATACAACTGGAAGAATCGTATGTATTACAAAATATAATAAACTAGCTATTTAAAGTGGCTTAGGTAATCCTGCAGATTTTACACGTATATTATTTCACAGCGAAATTTTATTTTCTCGTGAGAACTTACGTTTTTAATTTATTAAATGCATTAATATATGTCATTATATGTTGTATTTCAGCTATTTCAGCGCTATTTGTGAGTCTTTTTTAATTTCTAAGGCATTTTTTCGGCTCTATATAATACATAGTCTGGTCACGATAAGCCATTTTGTTTATCTAGGAAACTGCATGCCAGATGTTTTTTACCTGGCTCGACCCATGCTAAAATAAATTTACTGACTGAAAATGTTTTTTAAAAAGTTTTTTTTTAAATTGACGAAACAATAAATTTTAGTATATAACATTTCATGGAGTCATTCATTCATTATTTGGCGTGCTAAATTTGTGACAGGTTTTGACAGGGGGGAGGGGGGTCAAAAATGGTCAAAATAGCGTGAAGTACTTTATGGACGGCCCCTTATGGTGAATTATATATATATATATATATATATATATATATTATATATATATATATATATATATATATATATATATATATATATATATATATTGATGATAAATAAATCGGAGGCTCGGGGGGGGGAATCTCGCATGCTCATGTCATGATAAATTAAATATTCGTGTAAAACATTGTATTTATAATGAATAAACGATTTAAATAGTATAGCTATGTTCCTTTAAATTCGGTAACTATGTTATTAAATGTTTTGGTTTCGGGGTGTCAGAATTTATTTACATTATAGAAAGACATTGGCAGTCACACACACACACACAAAAAGGGGGGGGGGTGTAAATGCGAAACAAAATTGGAAATTGAGAAAATTAATAAAGGAACTATCGTAAAAGATCTAAACATTTCTACTGCTGGGGAGGGGGATATTTACTAAGTTGTATTACTATTTCTAATGATAAATGAAAGACGAGAGACATTTCTGCAAAGCATGTGTTCCCCTAGGTGCGTGAAATCGCCGTCCGTTGTGTGTTTATAACGGCTAAGGCACCGGTGGGCGAAAGAGAAACTTCAACTAATTTCAAGAAATGTAAATATAAATCCGACGGATATATTTTAATGATGTGTAAACGTTTGGTCTGAATCAAATGTTAATTACTTCAAAGCAATTAAAAGTTCACAATTTCGTTTGCAATAAATTATATAACATTATTGCATATCAGTCTTGACTCAGTCGGTCTCGAATGCCGTTTGCAGCCAGAGCGGTTTACGTTACTATGCTTAGTATTATGCAAATTAAATTTGTTGTGAGTACGTACACATTCAGTCGATACCCCCCTCCCCCCTCCGTACGCATGCATACGCAAAATGCCGTAAATTTAAGACTCCCTCCCCCTCCTTGCGTACGTAATATATGGATGGCCCCTATTCTCGAATTATTTAATAATTATATTCAAAAACTCACATCTAATTCTAACAGAATTTAATTTTTTACGCGGTAAATTACTCGTGTGGTTCTTTCCGGTGTTATTTTTATCCTGAGGTCACTGACCCATACGCAGACACACTCGCTCTTCCTCGCAAATAGTTAGTCGTATTGTTTACGCCTACCACAATTTTCTAAGTTGATTAAATTATTTCAATAATCTCATTGAGCCTGCACTTTCTGCCATTTGGACTTTGTAAGTACAAACTTTGTTTTTTAAATTTTCATATGTAAGTAAATGATAAATGTAACTCCGCGTAAATTGAACATTTATAATTAGATGCTTAATTTAATAAATCAAGATAAGACCCATGTCTATTTTAATTTGGTGAAGATAAAATAATAATCATATAGTTGACAATGTTCAATACATGAAAATATGTGAAGATGATACTTTGGCAGGGCTGCTATTCGGTGACTTGATGTTGTAGAGCAGGAGGCAATAGACACTGTGATATTGTTGTTGTCTCAACTAATCCAATCTTGTTCCAATCCCTAATTGTCCTTGGTTGGAATGAGCAGCTCCTGTTTTGTGTTCTTTCACTTAATAGCTTGAACTGCTTATCATGACCCCATCTTTGTCTAGACGGGAAAGGGATGAGTTTACCAATATTAATTGACAATCTTTGTACATACGTTCGGGCCATTTACTTTTAAATTCTTAATCAATCTATGTTGTATAAATATAGATTTTGAAATTTTGGAAGTTTGCCTTTGTAATCTTCTTTAGTCTTTATGTTGAATTGTTTATTTCATCGTTACTTTATATAAATCATAACCAGGTTAGTGACAGCATGGCCGGTAGACCTCGAGCGTCCACGGAGATTGTGCCTAATAACACAATAGTACCAATGGCAACAAGAAATGAAAGGTTTAACCTTGCGTCATTATTGCCGGAGCTGACTGACACAGACGCGTCCATTAGATGGTTGGCTGAACGTGCCCTGTTACGCAACAGCTTTGTGTGTGTTAGATGTGGGCAAGCATGTCGATTAAATGCAAATGCCAGATGTAGTGATGGGAAGAGCTGGTACTGTGCAACATGTAAGATCAGAAGACCGCTGAGAGAGGGTTCGTTTTTTGAAGGCAGCCACCTGTCCCTGAAACAGTTGCTTATAATGATATACTGTTGGTGTTATGACCTGCCACAAACTTTCATTAAACATGAGGCAGGAGTTACAACTGACCATACAGTTGTAGATTGGTGTAATTTTATGAGGGACGAATGTGCAGTGTGGCTAGAAAATAATGCTGATGAAATTGGGGGACTCGACGACAATGGGGTTCCCATAATTGTAGAAATTGATGAATCCAAGTATTTCCATAGGAAGTATCACCGGGGGCAGTGGCGAGATGGCCACTGGGTATTTGGGGGGATTGAGCGGGGTTCGGGTAAATGTTTTTTGATAGAGGTACCCGATCGAAGGGCCACAACATTAGAACCATTAATTAGAAGATACATTCTCCCAGGAACCCATATAATTTCAGATGGCTGGCCAGCCTATGCTCATATAGACCAAATAGGCAATGGCATTTATATGCATGATGTAATAATCCATCAGAGAAATTTTGTTGATCCGGTAGACAGGGAGATTCATACAGAAAATGTAGAAAACATGTGGATGCGAGCTAAACGCAAACTGAGACGGCAATTCGGAACGTCCAGCGATTTATTTACGTCATACTTGCACGAATTTGTCTTTAGAAATAAGTTTCGTGATGAGGACATGTTTTCTACATTTTTAAAAATTATCTCTGAAAATTACAGATTTTAGATTGTTATTAAATAATTACTGCATTAAAAATTAAATATGTTGGTTAATGTTTTATAACTGAAACTCTTGAAAATAATTCAAAAATACTTATTTAGAATAACTTCACTAGTCTTTGTATTGAAAACTTAATTTTTATTGATTATACTTCAATTCATTTAAAGATCTGTGAATGCTTTTGTTGAAATATAATGTATATTTAATGCAAGATTTTTTAAAGAATAAAAGTAATGTCTAAACAGTTTATTGTTAGTATCAATGTTCAGTTTAATGTCAAATATATTTTTTCTTAATATACCCTCAGCATTTTAATGTAGTTAACTATTTTATAGTTATATTGTCTGACTAATCTATCAGAATTATAATATCAAAGTGAAGTGCT
Organism: Ampullaceana balthica; assembly: GCA_944989445.1. Lineage (NCBI taxonomy): Eukaryota > Metazoa > Mollusca > Gastropoda > Lymnaeidae > Ampullaceana > Ampullaceana balthica. The sequence continues at coordinate 1,444,840 of CALYLW010000059.1, forward strand.
GTTTAATTACTTCTTTTAATTTTTTTGGTTTTCACTATTGAATTGTGTACAACGACAGGCAATATAAATATAATGTTTCTCTATAAACAATCTTTTTGAAAATTCTTCAATGTCATGATGTTTTTCTAAATTATAATCATTTGTTTCATTCATTAATTCATCTATTTTATTGCCCTTACAAGATCAATAAATACTTTACAGAAAATTTAATATTTTGTTTCGTTACTACATATTTGATTCTTATTTTGTTTGTTTGTAAGTGAGAAATTTCAATTTGGCTTCTTAATGGGACAATCCGGCAAGCAGAGTGTTTCGTAAACAAAATGATTGCATCACGATCGGACTATTTACTGTTGAGAGCCGAAAAAATGCCTTAGAAATTAAAAAGACTCACAAATTAGCGTTGAAATAGCTGAAATACAACATATAATGACATATATTAATGCATTTAATAAATTAAAAACGTAAGTTCTCACGAGAAAATAAAATTTCGCTGTGAAATAATATACGTGTAAAATCTGCAGGATTACCGTGGCTTATATTAAACTTATATTTAATATCTGATTGGCGTTATAAGTTAAATTAAAACTTACAGTTACAGCCTATGCCGACTATGCCTATACTATAACATAACTGTGACTATAACTATAACTAACTATAGTGTCTATAGACTATACTATAGTATAATACTGTATTATTCGTCTATAGTGTCTATAGACTATAGACATATATAGTATAGACTCTATTAAGTCTATTAGTATTATAGTCGAACTATACTATAGTATAGGACTATAGACTATACTATACTATAGGCATAGGCCAGTATTAGTATAGAATGGTCTTAACTTACAGACTATGACCATAGTGATAGACTGGACTATACTATAGACACTATAGTATAGTATAGTCCTTATAGTTATAGTAGGCATTTTTTGAACATATTTTTGTTTGAACTGCTTTGAATCGAATCGTCTTTGAATGAATAAATGAAATAATTATGAAATTGAAATGAACTACTGACTTATTAATTGTTATTTTTATTAGTGGCTTAAACTTAATTTGACTTTTAACATACTTGCAGTCTTCAAATTTAAGTCAATTAAAAAAAAATTGTATACCAATTCCCTCTTCAAGTCAATACATTTTTAATTTTATTGTTTAATACTTACTGATTTCAGTCCTTTTACTTTTTAATGACATTACTAATACCATATGTATCATATGTCATATTTCATGCCATAGCCATATGATTTGACAATAATTGGTTCTGTGTTTAACAAGCCTCACTTCTAGTCAGTTTTTGAGCTGCTGATTGTGATCTTTAATTTTAAAAAAACAAATGGTACAGAATTCTTAAAAGATCCTTGCTTTTATTGAAAGTTAAAAAATAATGTTTTATAAGCACATTTGAGTGGGTCTGGCAAAAAAGAAATATTAATGTGCTTATGAAGGTAAATCAGGTAAATAGCTCATTACATGATCACTTTATTATAAATTATACTTTATAGTAGTGTGCTCATTTAATTGATCATTTTCTATTTCTCGTTTTGTCTCTAGAATTCATAATCCTGGAATTACTGGGGTTCTTTGCATTGATAACAATGGACTTTGCTTAGGAGGTAACTTACAACAAAATACTTTTTTTTTATAATCAAGGATTAACTAAGGCAACACATTTATTTAGATATATTGATAATTTTAAATGAAAAATACAATTGTTTTGAAGTAGACATTTTAATTAGGGCTGTTATCGATTAATTTAAATTTAATCGTTAACTTTTGAAAAATTAACGATTAATTAATTAATCATTAATTTCAATTAAAGCCAAAAATAGAAATTTATGACGTCATTAAACTGAACATTTCAAGGGAAGTAACAAAAACAGGTAATTGACTTTTTAAAATTTTATTGAGTTATGTCTCACAGACATTGAAAATTAAGAATTTTTTTAACTAAATTTTATGACGATGTGTTGATACTTGATCGGATGTTGTGCTGAAGGTCAGCGATGTATTTGATCCTTTGAGAATTGTTTATGGCAGTGAACACAGTAAACCTTTTCACCATCTTCGACTTTGTCATCCGCAGTTAGCTTAAAAACAATACATTCATTTTGCTTTCAGGTTATATGTTTCAATTTAACTGCGCTGATGCTGTCAGCCATTTTTTAATTGACGTCTGCCGGTCCACAAAAATTAATAAAATAAATTATAATATTACGCAGGAGAAGTTTGTACGTAAAAAATATATAAATTATTATTGATTATAAATAATTAATTATTTATTAATAAAAAATTTAAAAAATATTATAAATATTTTCTTTAATTTTAATAGAATTTTTATCGATTAAAATAATTTTAATCGATAAAATTTTTTTAACAATTAATCATTAATTTCCGCAGCCCTAATTTTAATATAAATTGATTTTAGAATGTGCCAAAGCTTTTTACATTTCTAATAGGCTGACACACTTTAGCACATATGCTTGAATTGTTAATGCTACAAAGAGTCACATTAAACATATTCACCAGTATTTTCTTTATTTGTTGTTATCAGTGGATTTTTCCCCACAACTCACCAACCCAATGGTCTGTCTGTCAGGAATCATGTTAGCTAAATTAAACCCACATCCAGATCAGTCAGAGAGAGACTTGATACCTATGGCAGATAGTCATCTTTGACAACATAAATTACTTCCTTGAAATTGAACTGCTTACCTTTCTAAATGACAAATGATAATATTTCAAATCTCTATCAAATAGTAAATGATTGCATTTTAATATTTTTTTGGCCTGCAAATTTCTTATGTCAAATTGATTCCTTTCAGCTAAAGGCTCAGCACCTCTTCGGGCATGTGGCTCAATCAGTGCACTAGCAAACCAGGCAGCTAAACTGGCAACTCCAAATGGACCTAGTCCTGTTATTTGTCTGGAGTCAGATCATGGGTAACATTTAGTTTTGTTTATAAAGTTTTAGATCATTTTTTTGAATATCATTTAGACATTTTATAATTTCAATATATGTTGGTAATTTATCAAAATTTACTTCTTTTAAAAGTATAAATGTTTTGTAAGGAAATGGAAGTTGAAACTAAAGAGCATGCATTTCCATATTAGTTATCGCTGCAACCTTGCTGCATTCAGGTTTTTTGTCAAATTATAACAAGAGTACTGTAAAATAGAAGTATATTGGTATAAAAATTATTTCAAACCTGTTTCATACATCTATTTATTTTTAAAACAAATGAAAGAGAAACTTAATTGCTTTCATCTTAACAGTAACATTTTTTTAATTTTCACCAAAAAAAACCCCCAACAAAAACAACCCCAAATTAATTCAGCGCTATAACCATGCTATTTATATCTGAGCAAAAGATAAGTTCAAGAAATTATTTATAAATTCAATTATCAGTTAATTCTCCCAGTCCAGGATATTATTGAACATACCATATTTGATGTTATTAAAAAAAACAACAACTCTTTATGCCACCCCTGTTAGGAAGTTATAGTTCTCTTAGAGAGTTGCCTCGCATTGTCTGGAAACCTACATGTTATTGGCCAATATTTCATTCTTTAATGGCATCATTCCAATATTCTATTATCCAACGTCAGGATTGTGCTCATCAAGAAAACAGACAAACTCACCACAGCACTGTTCAAGTCCAGCTGAGTTGATGTGTTTGGATGTGTGACTGTGTATATTTGATATTTAACAAATCTTTTCATGGGCGACTTTATTTTATTGTTATGTATTAAATAAATAAGATTTTAATTTTTGACGGCTGTATGTTCTTCAGGGTCAATGGATATTCAAATTAAAGACTGCACTTTAATGATTATGTCATGTCTTAAAAGATTGAAAGCCAAAGAAGCAAAAAGTAAAAATAGACAAACTGAATTTTTTTCATTTTGTTTATACTACACTAGCAAATATGAAAATCTGTTCTGGTTTGCATTATGGCATTTCACTTTTTTGTGGTATCTCAATGGTTCATATATTATTTACTACATTCATCATTTTCATCATGAGCTGTTGATATTTTTTACTCAATCTAATATGTTTTATAGTGTGAAAATGAATAAAAGATTCAAGTGTGTATAAGTTAAAGAAATAACTATTAACGTGCGAATGAAATGTACCTATTTTAAAAAACTTGATTTAATATCTGTATATGAATGTGTAAATAAGAACATCTATGATGTGTAATAAAATCATTCATTGAACATTGAATTTCTTTGAGTGCACTAATTATTTATTTTTTGTTAATAATTATTTTTTAAATTATATTTAAAATAAAACAAGTGCAACAATTTACTCTTGACAAAAAAAAAGCTTCAAATAAATTTTTTAAAAACAAAATCGTACCTGTTCTTCAATATTTGTGTGTTTTAGTACAGCCCGTTATCTGAATTCACCATTTTTATTTTTTAATTTTAAAATTACCGTAGTGTGAGTGCTATAAGTTACCATTTATGTTGAGCTTCTGAAATCAGCTTTTGTCTGTTAACTCCAATCATGTCACTGACGTACAACTGTATTTAAGGATCTGTATCATATCAATAACAATATCATTTGAAAGAACTAATTTCAAAAAATGTATCTTTAGTTTAAAAGGGCTTTTTCTGAAAGTTCCCAGCGTGAACGGACACGGAAAAAAAAATTCCAATGGGTGCACTGTTTTGAAGCAATATCACCTAGGTTATGGAATGGTCTTTGCAAGAATTTTTAAAAAATGTAGCAACGACTAAGAAGTATTTGAGATTCATATTTAACACGTTTTTTTCTCTTAAAACTCAAGACTTGGAGCGGATTGAGCATTCTAGGCTATCATGGACAGAAGCGCTATAAAAGAAACACTAGAGGATAAAAGAAACATTAACTTGGAAACAATGCAACAACAACAATCTAATAAAAAACCCAGATAGCTATATAGGGATAAGAACACTTTTCTTGTTCCATTCGCGCAAAAAAACTCATAAAAATCCCCTTTCTCGCCTTGCATCCAGGCTTTAAATGAGTTGTCTGAACAATCCAGGAAAACGCGCCATCATTGACTATCGAAATTCGATACTCGAAAAAAATTGAAAGACTAGACAAAGCATGGATAAGCGTACGACGCAATAATCTGTATAGAAGAGGTGCCTGTAAACTGTAATGTATAAAATAAGATATGCATCATCCATTTTTAAATAATACGTGTTAAGCCCGGTTTATTATTTTATAAAGCCTTGTATTTTTGGATTTTCCCCCGTGTTGTTTTGACAAGAGTCACACAATTGAATCCATCAGCTTGGTTAGCTTTTGAAAACTAATGGATCTAATTCAACCATTTTGCACACAGAAGCGGGATTTCCCCAAAACGCCACTAATTTACTGTCTACGAATAGGGCGGATCTTAACAGTTATCTAATAATTTTGTGCATCTTGAGTGTGGTGTGGGCTTTTTCATTTCTTGTTGTTTAAAACACCAATCTGCACATTAGGATTTAAACGACACAGGTGTGCGAGAAGTGTTATTCTAAAAATTATAATAATACAAAAAAACAAACACATAAAAAAATAAACAGTGAATAATCCAAAGTTCCCACATCTTAAGACTTATGAGGTAGTAATGTTGATGAATAATCAACTAGTAAGTTTGTCTCGAGATTTACCGGTACTTTTAACATTTATCATTTCGCAATAGTCACGTTGCCCACTTAAATGAGATATATGAACCATTGAGATACCACATAATAAGGTTAGCTGAATCGGACACCCTGGGGGATCAGATATAATGTCGCCCCAGGGCTCTTGTGTGGCATCAAATAATCGTATTCAATATCATTCATGTAGAACTTCACATTTCAATGAAAAACAAGAAAGGGATGTGTTATCTGGAATCAATGATAAATGGTTTCCCGCAGATGAGATCGCTATAGTATTTTAATAAGTGCTTGAACACAAGTCGATGCGGCCAAATTTACTCATAATTTCACCGCAGTGCTGCAAAGTGCCGGAGACTCTCGAGGCCTCAGCTTGGTAAACAGGAATATTAAAAGTTGACAGTTCAGCCAGCGGGTAATTCAAAAATATATAAAGTATGAACATCTGGTCATTTCTAGTTAGCGTTTTGGGGAAAGGTTTTAGGGGGGGAGGGGAAACACATTGGCCTGCCCCCAGCTACGCCCCTTCCAATGCTTACTGCAGTCAGTTCGATCACACCCCTGAAGAGTATGGGCTAAAAAAATCGTTATTAAAAACAAAACAAAACAACAAACTGAAGACTAAGAAGAATGCTTGACAAATAGAAAAGGTAATAAGCGATGAAAAACCTGCAAGTTTTAGCGAGAGATCGTGTTATTCTATTTGTTCTATATAAATTAAAGACTAAAGTCATACATAACGACAATCAATAAAAATTTTAATCCATAAACACAGCAGAAGACTAAGATGTTTGAAGAGCCACATAGGAGGAAAGAGTTTAGGCTCTCCACGAGTCTATCGGACGAACGAATGTTCTTCCTCTACATATTGGTACTGCTATGGAGCTTCTCTTGTAAAGGTTTGTTAAATATTAAATAGTGAATTAAGGCATCGCACTTGCCAGACCCCAAGCTTGTGTGAATGTGATTTCTTTTCAGTGGCGTAGCTAGGGATTTGGGGGCCCGGGGGTCTTGGCCTCTTTGGGGGGGGGCAGCATACATGGCGGTGGCGTAATATTTAATGTAACAAAAAATTCGGACACTCCTTTTAAGGCCCTCCTCAAGTGGGGACTTTCGAATTTGGACCCCAATGCCCTAGCTACACCACTGTTTTGTAAAATTAAAAACAAAACCTAAAATCTTGCATGTAATTTTTTTCTTTCTATTTTTAACCACATAACATTTTTTGGGTGATACAGTATACCCTCACCTATTCGCGGCCCCGCATATTGAAAGACTACCGCTGTGTAAAAAAACAAATAAAACAAACATACTGACGCAGTTCTAATGACCTAAGACAGTGTTTCTCAAACTTTTTAGTATGGCAGGAATTTTTCCATTGCACCAGGGACCGGTGAACTATTTTCCCTGTAATTTATTTTATTTTAGTTGCTTCAATTAATGTGCTTATTGCCGAAAAATTATACATTCTTTAGGGTTGGTAGTAACGGTTGCAAATGGAGCATTATAATTATATTTTATATTTATTTTTATATTTATTGATAACTTCTGCGGACCGGCAGCAGATGGCCCACGGACCGGCACCGGTCCGCGGACCACCACTTTGAGAAGCACTGACCTAAGACACAACAGGTAGATATGCTAATCTTGGCACACAAATAACAACTTACTCACATAACGATTGCATATTGGCGCCGCATACACTGGCAGAAAATAAAATACACTACCTAATTCAAAATGCATTATCACTTAATATCACAACGGTGTGTCATGACTCATGAGTAAGGGGCGTGATGTCGTGGTGACGATGGACATCATCAGGGTCACAGTAACGACTTCTTCACCTAGCAGCACAACTAGAAAGAAGTACATCATAAGGTCATTTATAAGTAGGGGTGTACGGGATTTCGGCTCCAGCTCTGGCAAATCTGGAACCCGGCCATTTTTACAAAAGCCGGCTCTGGTCGGATTTCACTTCATAAATCTGGCTGACCGGTAGAGACCTATTATCTTTATATATATTTTTTTATATATAAAGGCTCCGGCAAATCCGAATCGGCCATTTTTACAAAAATGATTTTAAAAAATTGAATTCGGTACAGCCCAAATTTATAACATTTCATTTGTATTTGTATCCCAACCAGTTTCGAGTTTCAATCCATATACACATTACGGCGTTAACATTGCGTTGACGTGTTTTTGTGTGTGCATTTTTTAATGTGTGTTCCAAAGTTGAAGCCACTGCAACGCTCGCCGTGCTGCCCAACACCGTGTACTACGAGGAGGGCACGGTCGTGAATGGCACGTGCACCTATCTGACGGACGAGCTCAATGACGCCAACGAGACGGTCACCAGTAGAGTCCTCATCCGATGGCTATCAACGTATCGTATCAACTTCCCTTACCAAGACGACGGGAGGTTAACGTGGAATGGGGTAATGCTTCCCGAGGTTCTCTCCCCCTCAAAATAAAAAAAAATATATATATGAATATATATGAGAGCAATTCTTTGGATTTCACCGCAGCGAAGTTTTTTAAAAAATTTATTTATATTCTTTTTATTTGTGTACTATTTGTTCTTTGATGAAGGTTCTTTGCCGAAATGTTCGCTTTTTACACGCTTTTATTTAAGTCACACTGTTTGTATGTTGTATCCATCCATCCATCTATCCTTCCTTCAAATCTTGTAACGTAAAATTAAACCACTTCTGATGGTCCTAGAGATCTCAAAATTTTACCACATATAGATCGTGTATGACAATGCATTGTATCAAAATTTCAGATCGATCGAATGTTCTGTAATTAAATTAATGCACTTTAATTTTTAGTTTTTGTCTATATAAAATATTATCACTAGCGTCAATGAACCATGCCTCGATTCGCCCTAGAGGAATACAATTATTATAACTTTAAAAAGTACTATCAACATCAAGTCTTGCTGGCCGATATATAAGCGTGATCGATTGCCGACATGGGGGTACGTGGTTCAATTTTCAGTTAGGGAAAATGTTGTTTTTTTACACGCTTTTATTTAAGTCGCAATGTTTGTATGTTGTATCCATCCATCCATCCTTCCTTCAAAACTTGAAACGTAAAATTATACCACTTCGGATGGTCCTAGAGATCTAAAATTTTTACCACAGATAGATCTTGGATGACAATGCATTGATTTTCAAAATTTCAGATCGATCGAATGTACCGTATTGAAATTATTGCGTTTTTAGTTTATCTATAGTCTATATATAAGCATCGGTACCCGTCTGCTTTGTTGGCATCCATGAGTTCACCACGTGAACACATTACCGTGGTATAAAACGTTGGGCGGGCGCTTATGAGGTGTTTGGTATAAAAAAAAATAGTGGTAAAAAAGATGTGTGGGCTTCATACGTGAATTTTAAAGAGTTTTTATTATAAATTTTAAAAAAATAGCTGTAAAAACAAAGTGTTTGACTATAAATCCCTTCTATATGACACATAACTAAAAGTAGTGATTATGTTAAAAGCGTGTCCTTTTTAAAAAAGATTTTTTAAATATTTAATTATTTATTTATTTTATTACCACGTTTTTATTAACTCGCTTTCGTTGGTGTGGCATTGTTTGTCCAAGATTTTTTCAAATCTGCCAACGTAAAATTGAACCACTTCTGATTTTCCTAGAGATCTGAAAATTTTAACACAGATAGATCTCGGATGACAATGCATTGTATTAAAATTTCAGATCGATCGAATTTACCGTTATTAAATTATTGAACTTTTTAGTTTATCTATAGTCTATATATAAGCATCTGTACCATCGGCTTTTGTTGACATCCGTGAGGTTCCCCCCGTGACTACATCACAATGTTTCTAAAACGTTGGGCGGGCGCTTGTGAGGTGTTTGGTAAAATAAATAGAGGTAAAAAAATATTGTTAAAAACCAAGTTTTTATTAGTGGACTAAAAAGAATAAAATAAATAAGGTAAAAAATGATTTTTAAAAACCACGTTTTTACAAGCGGACTAAAAGGAAGAAGATAATTTAAAACTTATAAGTTCAAGTACTTTCATTTAATATGACTAAAAACGTGGGGTATAAAAATTAAAGATTTCTAATTTAGAAGGCAAAAGAGAGATCTATACGCGAGAGAATGAGTGAGCTGCACATGTTAAACCTCATAAGCGCCCGCCCAACGTTTTTAGTCATATTAAATCGAAGTACTTGAACTTACAAGTTTTAAATTATTTTCTTCCTTTTAGTCCGCTTGTAAAAACGTGGTTTTTAAAAATCATTTTTTTACCTTTATTTATTAACCACGTTTTATTAACTCGCTTTCGTTCCTGTGGCATTGTGTGTTTGTCTGTCCATAATTTTTCAAATCTGCCAACGTAAAATTAAACCACTTCTGATGGTCCTAGAGAGCTCAAAATTTTACCACAGATAGATCTTGGATGACAATGCATTGTATCAAAATTTCAGATCGATGGAATGTACCGTTATTAAATTATTGAACTTTTTAGTTTATCTATAAATAAGTCAATGTATTATCCGTCTGCTATTTTTGTTCACATGCCAAGTCAGTTAACCCCTTGACCTCACGTAGGGCGGCGCTTAGGAGGTGTTTGGTAAAGTAAATAGAGCAGTGGTTCCTAACCATTTGGGGTCCATGCACCCCTTCAGATGCCCCAAAAAGTTCATGCACCCCCTCGTGAAACTTGCAGAAAATGCATAATAAACTATGTTTATTTTAGGAACGCAACAGTTTTGACCATAGGCAACAGGGAATTTAGTGAGAGATCTGCTGCTTCTTATGATCAATCAGCGATTTAAATTTGGGGACTGTTTTGGACAAAGCAACTCTCATGTCATCCTCTGCATTCAACTTATTCCTTTCCTTGGTTTTAATCGTCAAAGGTGTGGAGAATCCTGCTTCACAGAGATAGGTTGTGGCAAATGGAAGGAGAGTCAGTACTGCCCTCTTGACTAGATGTGGGTAGGAATCTAGCTGGGCGCACCAAAATTCAATCAAGGTATTGCAACTGAAAGCACTCCTCAGTACTTCTCTGGTTCTCAAATCAATCAGGTCATCTTTAGCTGAGTCACTGTCATCAATGTTGTCCAAGTCACAGAGAAAAGGATTGCGAATCCAAAGATCTTTCCTAGCAATGTCTTGACAGAAATACCCATCAAAGGACCTTTGCAATGTTGAAAGGTGCTCTGAAATTTCCCCTTTGATGTTGTCAGGCAGTGATCCCTCAGTGCTTACTTCTGCACCAGATATTGCAATTTCATCCAAGAATGGAAAGTTGGTCAAGTTGGAATTTTCGAGTCGTCGTTGGAATAGTGGCACTTTGTTAAGAAAGGCTTGCAATCTCTCATTAGCATCCATTACAGTCACAGCAGGTCCTTGGAGAGATGTGTTAAACTCATTCAAGATGGTGAAGATGTCAGCCAGGTATGCCAAGTAATGGATGAAATTTGGACAGCCAAACTTGTCAGCAAGGTCACTCTCTTTTTCTTACAAGAAAATGGCAAGCTCCACTCTCAGTTCTACTAACCGAGAAAGTATCCGTCCCCTGGACAACCAGCGCACCTCAGTGTGGTAGAGCAGAACTTCATTCTCAGAGCTCACCTCCTGACAGAACAACTTGAAGAGGCAGTGGTTCAAGGCATGCGAGCGGATAACATTTACAACTTGGACTGCAGTAGAAAGAACTGACTTCAAGGTTGGAGGTAGAGTTTTGAATGCCAGTGCCTGACGATGAAGAATACAGTGTGTAGTGACAATATCTGGAACTTCTTTCTTTACCAGTGCTGAAAATCCTGACTTATTACCGAGCTTGGAGGGAAATCTGTGCAAATTGAAGAAATTCTTGAAGTCCAGTCAAACTGGTTTTCAATGAAGAATGCCCTGACTAGCTGCAGCACATCAGCAGCTTTGGTAGTAGCTAGGAGTGGCTTACAAAAAAGAAATTCCTCCTTCAGCAATCCACTGAGACCATATCTCAGAAATACAAGAATCTGAATGCATTGTGCTTCATCAGTGGATTCATCCAGCTGCATGCTAAATGGAAAAGGACTGCTTCTCATCTCGCACAAGACTTGATCCTGGAATGAATAGTGTCATTGGACAAATGAACTTTCTCAACCTGCTTCCTCTGCTGGTGACCACACATCAGTTCAACCATCTCCAGAGCACAAGGCTTCACCAAAGGTCTCCAATGGTGTAGGGCTTCTTGTTCTTTGCAATAAGATATGCAACCTTGAATGATGCCTCCAGTGCAGATTTCTGTGACAAAGAAAATCCAAGTTTGGGCAAGGTACCTGAGGTCAAGAAGCGAGCTCTCTTCTGCTTGAAGACCTCAACACTGTCCTTGGAATTGGATGGATGGACTTTATCCAAGTGCTCTCATAGTCTAACAGGCTTCATGTTGACATTGCACAGGATGTTTCCACACTTAGGCTTTTGTGTTCCATCTCTCTCTCTCTTTATTATTATTTATTAACGATTTTGAGGGGCTGATGACCAATGTTCCCTCTAAAGTTCGTTGGTCCGTGTGCAAAGTGGAAAAACTCGTGTGCAAAGTTGCACAGCATCCATTTTCTGTGCAATATTTTACCTAATTTGTTGCGCTGTAATTCGAAACAGCTGCGCGGCATCGGTTAGACACATGCGCAGCCGCGCAGCTTAAAGGGAACATTGGTGATGACAATCGGAAAGTCGTACCAGTCACAGGCAAATTTTTAACTGACGAAGTTAATGTTTTTAATGACCGAAATTGGATGCTCAACTCAAGATTTTAGGTTTCAATGACGAATAATGGCTTACAATTAACATTTTTAAGACCTTTGCAGTGTACAGAGCAATAAAAGTTAAGGAAATAAATCCCAACTTTTACATCCGCTCAAAACAGTTAGAGGGTCACCGGAAGAGATATATCTGACGTATTTGATGACAAAATTAAATTATTTTTAGAAAACTGTGACGTAAAACACGAAATTCAGATGAACACGTAGAGCGGACCGTTCATTTTGCGAAAGTTTTTCCGTCAATTTTCGACATGCACAGAACAATGCGCGAACGAGTAAAAAAAAAGGTTCTATATGGGCACCCTTTAACGCGGCATGCCTTGCTTATGGTTTACATTTTCAGATTATCAGTTTTTCTTTCTTTTTTTCCCCTTCTTCTTTTTTTTTCTTCCTCTTTTTCTTTTTTTTCTTTCTCTGAATGGTTCATGCACCCCCTGGAACCTGCTCATGCACCCCTTGGGGGTGCATGCACCACTGGTTAGGAACCCCTGAAATAGAGGTAAAAAAATATTTTTAAAAGGCGAGTTAAATCATTGAAGAAAATTGAATAAGAAAGCAGTCTGAATATGAATTAGTGTAGTGTTTCAATTGATAAGCGTTGGTGTTGTCCATATGTTTGTGTTGGGTCTAAATGCCTCACCTCCATGCGGTTAGACCTGACAATCCATAAAATATGGAAACCATGTAGGCAATTTTGTATTTAATGGATTTTCTTATGCACAATAAAAGTAATATATACTCTATGATTTTACCCATAGACTAAAAAGAGTATTATAAATAAATGTAAAAATATGATTTTTAAAAACCACGTTTCTATAAGTGGACTAAAAAGAAATAAATAATTTAAAACTTGTAAGTTCAAGTACTTCGATTTAATATGACTAAAAACGTGGGGTGGGTGTTTGGTATAAAAATTAAAGATTTCTAATTTAGAAGGCAAAAGAGAGATGTATAAGTGAGAGAATGAGTGAACTGCATGTGTTAAACCTCATAAGCGCCCGCCCCACGTTTTTAGTCATATTAAATGAAAGTACTTCAACTTAGCAGTTTTTAATTATTTTCTTCTTTTTAGTCCACTTATAAAAACATTGATTTAAAAAAATCATATTTTTAAATCCCTTATATTAACTTCACCGCCGTCTCTGTCTCTCTGTCTGTTGTCATCTCATGGGCGGGTGGAAAAACAAAAGTAAAAAATGACCCACTTCCCGTGATCCGATCGAGCTGAAATTTGGCACACGGACCCGTCTAACCTAACAATGCATCGTATAAAAATTTCAGATCGATCGAACGTACTGTAATTAAATTAATGCAGTTTTAGTTTATCCTTATATAACGTATGTAATTCAAACTCACTGTTTGTTATTGTTTTTTTTTCCACGTGAAAGTTTGAGTTGACGCGTTGAGGCGACCCATCGAAGCACCGGCGTGCTTTTGTTTACGTTTTACGTGTCACGCTGAGCTCGGTCAAGCGATTGAAGACCAGACTTTTCCCCTCTCCCCCACCCCCCCACCCCGCCCCCCACCCAGGGTTATGAAGCAATGTTGAGTTAAGACAGATTCAGTCAGTAAATGTTTGTAGCGTTTGAAAATAATCAATACTGTTTAGTTTATGTCTCATATATAATGGATTTATAGTCAAAAGCTTTGTTTTTACGGGTTTTTTTTATTACATTTATTTATTGTTACGTCTACGTCCTGTCAGGCTCACTCATACCCTGTTTACACGTTATTCATCTACCATTCAGCAAAGATGAGTTTGTAGCAGGCGAGTCCTAAAAAACGTTTCCGTCATTCAAATAATTGAAATGCTAAATAGACGTTTTACCTTATAATACGACTTACTTCTATTGTGCAAACAAAAAAATATACCTCTAAAGAAATTTGATTAAAATACTTATGACGGGTTAAAGTTATTTATACAACAACCAACATTTTCAAAGTATTATAAGTTATGAGACCGTCTTTCATTTGCCATCTAGACCCATCGTTACTATGAAAGATCGTTAACTTTTCGAGCTCAGCTTCGGATGAACTGCAATGATTATTGGTGTGGTACCCTTTCTCCTGCAGAATTAATCAATACTTTCTACGTGGTCAGATCAGTTCGTAAGTATATGTCCATTGTGTGCTTTTTTTGGAGTTAGGGTGTGTGTGTGTGTGAGAGAGAGAGAGAGAGAGTGTGTGTCTGTGTAGAGTGGGGGAAATGCTGTGTTTTGCAGAAAGGTCTGGGTGGAAGCGGTCCTTCTGATGTAGAACCCGCCGTTCATGTTTTGATGAGGAATCACGAGCTTAGGTCTTGGTTTTCTGAATGCAATGACTTTAGGAGCACTCGGCATGACACCAACAGTAGCTATAAATGTTATACTTTTAATCTGGGTATGCAACTAAACTAAACACACATTCTATGGGTCTAAGATTGCTCTCTTCTTTTAAGGCTTTGGCTAGCACTTGGGGAAACCTGCTCCATCTGCAGTGCAGTGCCATACAACATTGTCTTAACGTGGGAGGGACTCTTTCGCCGCCCTAACTTCCCTGGCCATGTCTATCGCGGGGCAGGAAGTTAACAGGTGTAATACTGTTTCAGAGGCTACAGGCTGCAATGCCGGCAGTTAGAGTCACTGTTGTGGTCTAGCCTGTTAAAGTATGAGTTGGTTGGGGAAATGCTCCGTTCTCATTTGAGTCACCAAACTCTGGTGTTTGCGACTCAAAGTCCACCACTGGTCTGATCGACTTGGCCTGGACATGTTAGCGAATCCCCCCATCCCCCCCCCGGCAGTCGTATTGTCAGCCCACTCCTGATACCACTTGTTCCTAAAATCTGTGGTCCCAACCTTATTTTCGCAGCGGATTAGTCAAAGTTTGATAATTTTACCATGGCCCACTGACAAGGGGGGGAGGGGGGGCCATTTTATTTTGTTTTGATTTTATAGTTTTAATTTAATTGTACTTAAACACGCCTTTAAAAATAAAATACAATCACACCATAAAATGAATTATAAATGGTTTAATATTTTAACTTGCTAGACGCGGTGGTCGAGTGGCAGCGCACTGGACTGTCGTACCGATGGTCACGGGTTCGAATCCGTGTGAAGGCAAGGATTTGTTCCCGGGGCCTAGGGCGTCCCTGAGTCACCCCGCTCCGAATGCCGAATGGGTACCTAACACTACATGTAGTTAGGCGGCTGGGTAATGCGTGGAACCCACAAAGCCGTGGCCTGTGATTGCTGCATCACTTGCCAACAGATCATCTGTCATGGTCTGTGGACGCAACTATCTTCTGCATAGAAGGAGCGTCTGTATAGATAAGATAGATAAGATAGAACGTTAAATCAATGATAACCATGAGCTGGTTTCCTTGCAACGAGACGGTTCAACCTGGTGGTAATATGAGACAAAAGTGACACCCAAAGTGTGCTGCTCATGCCCATGTGCAGTTTATTCCATGGTTTTGTTTTGGTTGCTGTCACTGCAGAAACACCACTTCACACAGATAGGATGTCGGAAATGGCAATATGGATTTAATTGCTATTCCGCCGTGACTTTATTCTGGAAGAGTTGGTTTTCTCGAGAGTAGTTTTAAGGCTGCTGTCAATTGCAATCTTGAGTAGTTGAACTTCTTCTTGCACAGACATGCAAGACTCGCCTGGTCTGCTGACAAATGGTTCAAGGATCGATTCCATTCCAGTTCGTGGGTCTTCTGTGGTTTGGGAACTTACGCTCAAATTCTTCTAAAAGCAAAGACAGGTGATCGTGTACCTACTGGAACAATAAATGCTCAGGCTCAGTCTCGCTATAATTCCCGCTAATGTTTGAAAAATATCCAAAATGCATATGTGCAAGCACGCCCCCTCAACTCCAGTTTGATTTTAAACGCAGCTGCCAACATGAAAACAGTTGTCATTTGTCCTTTGAAGGGACATATTGAGTTCACTGAGCTGGCTGAATATGTCACACAGGTAAGCCAGTTTTGCAAATCAAACCTTGCCACTGAAATGTACTGTCAGCAGTGACTTCTTTTCTAAAAGAAATCTTAGCGATGGCTCTCATAATTCAAGTACTCTGGTTAGCGTTTTTCCTCTGGATAACCATCTTATTTCTGTGTCAAAAAGAAGGCATCTGTACGCTTCGTCAATCTCCTCACAAAGCTTCTCAAACAGGCGTGAGTTAAGGGCGTGTTTGATTGATGTGGTTAATAACTTTAACACCACCAACGAAGTCACTTTTTAATTCCGGAGATGTTTTTCGGCTTGCCATTTCCAAGTGAATGATATTATACAATGCGGAGATTCATGTTCAGGCGCAAAAGCGCGCACTACAAAAGAACGCCGATAAGAGAGCGCCGACATCAGAGCGCAAAAATTGATTGTAGGCGGTTGTCCGATCTGCGCAAATTTGTCATTGGTGTTTGTATGACGGGGTGCCGCCAAAACGGATTACAAGCTACTGAGTCTATCGAGCTTAGCTGCTTCATCTAGGATAGTGCCAACCAGGACATTAGCTTGATGTTATCTCTTTCACACAGGAACGCCACAAAACATTAGCTTGATGTTATCTCTTTCATCCAGGAACACCACAAAACATTAGCTTGATGTTATCTCTTTCACCCAGGAACACCACAAAAAGTCGTGGTCAGGTACCACCCAGAAGTAAGGACCTGGGTCTGTGAGACAACCGAAACCACAAGCGCTCCGCCAAGGATTTTCTGGAAGTAAGAAAGTCAATGATCCCTTTAAAAAAAATTAAAATGCCAATGAAGTAAGTTCCCCGAGATATTCAGAGAGAAAACTCGATGGTTTATCACAGATGTGTTGGTGTTGGCGAAGGATAAGCCTGAAAAAGATGCAAAAACACAATGAACTTATCGGCAAGAAGCCATCCTCAGCGAAAATTAAAAAAAAATATGAAAAAAAAGTAAAAAAGTGAAACTTAGTTGCGATCTTTAATCCCTATTTCCAGGCTGATATATTTTTAGGACTACGCAACACTGCTGAGTCTCACATATCTTTTTACATATTATACCTCTTGGTGTTTATGTTTGTTCGCAGAGGAATGCTTAGATACTTTTCGTTATTGTTTTTTTTTGTGTTTTGTGTATTCTCAAGCTTACCCATACTCCATTCAATACTACATTCAATACATTCCTTTTATATCAAGCCTGATTGATCCTCCCCCCACCACCTTTTTAAAAAAATAAAAATCACAGTTGTTTTGTTAGTTTAAGTTTTTAGTCGGTCTGTCAGTGCTCAGACCGTGACGTAAACAATTTTTCTGTTCACCCTCATTTATCAATGGCTTCACTATATATTCTCTAAAAAATAAGCTAGATAATAAACAGAGATAGGTGTAAACAATATCTTTAAAGTTTCCAAATATATCTGGACTGACTACCTAGTTCCTACCCTACCCGATGGAACGAAAATAAAAAAAAGTATTTTAAAATAGTATAACAAGTTTCTATATAATTTTCCTTCATTTACATCCAGTGTATCCTTTAAAAAAAATTAATATGATTTAGTCATCTGCCTATTTTGTGAATCGTATAACTTGAAGGATGCTTCTATTGAGACGTGTATTCTCTCTCAAGGGATGAGAATGGCAATTTGTTGACGGATAATATCAATGAGACGGTAACCGCCAAGATCAATGACAAGTGTGAGCTCAACACAACGTACTCAATGACCAGCGCCATCACCGTGGACGAGGGAATGGAAAACAACAAACTCTACTGCGAGGTTCTCTTCCAATACGAAAACATTTATAAAAACCTATCGTCAATGGAGCCAGAAGAACCCGAGGCATGTGAGTACAGGAGTGTGGCTCGATTCTTAGCCTCCACAAAGTCGAAGACTGGGGAAATGTTATGTAAAAATAACAACAAATACGCTAACAGTAACGTTATACTTGGAAAAAAAAAGAAACAGGAGAAAATAAATAAAATATTAATTTCAATTCTTGTTTAAAAAATTGGCATACTGAGTTATGAGCTAGCGATGAAGGTGTTTTTTTTTCATGACCTCGTGGTCGTAGGGGGCTCTAATGTTTCCATTATAACTTTCTCGGGGCTCGGTAGACTTGGCGGCGCCCATCTCCTCTCCAAGTCAGCGTAATACTTTTTTTAAAATAAAAAAGCAATAGTCATTCATCAATATTTTTAAATCCCTTATATTAACTTCACCGCCGTCTCTCTCTGTCTGTCTGTCTCTCTCTCTGTCTCTCTCTCATCATCTCATGGGCTCGGCGGGCGGAAAAACAAAAGTCGAAAATGACCCACTTCCAATGATCCGATCGAACTGAAATTTGGCACACGGACCCGTCTTACCTAACAATGCATCGTATCAAAATTTCAGATCGATCGAACGTACCGTAATTAAATTAATGCATTTTTAGTTTATCCTTATATGAGGTATGTAATTTTAATTCACGATTTGTTATTGTTTTTTTGCCACGTGAAAGTTTGAGCATTGAGGCGACCCAACGAAACGACGGTGCGCTTTTGTTTACATTTTACGTGTCACTCTGAGCTCGGTCAAGCGAATCGGTGACCAGACTTTTCCCCTCTCCCCCCACCCACCCCTCCCCCCCCACTAGGGTTATGATGCAAAGTTGAGTTAAGACAGATTCAGTCTGTAAATGTTTGAATATAATCAATACTTTTAGTTATGTCTCATCTATAAGGGATTTATAGTCAAAAACTTTGTTTTTACGGGGTTGTTTAATTAAATCCCTTATATTAACTTCGCGGCCGTCTCTCTCTGTCTGTCTCTCTCTCATCATCTCATGGGCTCGGCGGGCGGAAAAACAGAAGTCAAAAATGACCCACTTCCAATGATCCGATCGAACTGAAATTTGGCACACGGACCCGTCTTACCTAACAATGCATCGTATCAAAATTTCAGATCGATCGAACGTACCGTAATTAAATTAATGCATTTTTAGTTTATCCTTATATGAGGTATGTAATTTAAAATCACGATTTGTTATTGTTTTTTTGCCACGTGAAAGTTTGAGCATTGAGGCGACCCAACGAAACGACGGTGCGCTTTTGTTTACATTTTACGTGTCACTCTGAGCTCGGTCAAGCGAATCGGTGACCAGACTTTTCCCCTCTCCCCCTCCCCCCACCCCTCCCCCCACCCTCCCCCCACCCCTCCCCCCCTAGGGTTATGAAGCAAACTTGTGTTAAGACAGATTCAGTCTGTAAATGTTTGAAAATAATCAATACTGTTAGTTATGTCTCATATATAAGGGATTTATAGTCAAAAACTTTGTTTTTACGGGTTTGTTTTATTAAATCCCTTATATTAACTTCGCGGCCGTCTCTGTCTCTCTCTCATCATCTCATGGGCTCGGCGGGCGGAAAAACAGAAGTCAAAAATGACCCACTTCCCATGATCCGATCGAACTGAAATTTGGCACACGGACCCGTCTTACCTAACAATGCATTGTATCAAAATTTCAGATCGATCGAACGTGCCGTAATTAAATTAATGCATTTTTAGTTTATCCTTATATGAGGTATGTAATTTAAATTCACGATTTGTTATTGTTTTTTTGCCACGTGAAAGTTTGAGCATTGAGGCGACCCAACGAAACGACGGTGCGCTTTTGTTTACATTTTACGTGTCACTCTGAGCTCGGTCAAGCGAATCGGTGACCAGACTTTTCCCCTCTCCCCCTCCCACCCACCCCTCCCCCCCTAGGGTTATGAAGCAAACTTGTGTTAAGACAGATTCAGTCTGTAAATGTTTGAAAATAATCAATACTGTTAGTTATGTCTCATATATAAGGGATTTATAGTCAAAAACTTTGTTTTTACGGGTTTGTTTTATTAAATCCCTTATATTAACTTCGCGGCCGTCTCTCTCTGTCTCTCTCTCATCATCTCATGGGCTCGGCGGGCGGAAAAACAGAAGTCAAAAATGACCCACTTCCAATGATCCGATCGAACTGAAATTTGGCACACGGACCCGTCTTACCTAACAATGCATCGTATCAAAATTTCAGATCGATCGAACGTACCGTAATTAAATTAATGCATTTTTAGTTTATCCTTATATGAGGTATGTAATTTAAAATCACGATTTGTTATTGTTTTTTTGCCACGTGAAAGTTTGAGCATTGAGGCGACCCAACGAAACGACGGTGCGCTTTTGTTTACATTTTACGTGTCGCTCTGAGCTCGGTCAAGCGAATCGGTGACCAGACTTTTACCCTCTCCCCCTCCCACCCACCCCTCCCCCCTAGGGTTATGATGCAAAGTTGAGTTAAGACAGATTCAGTCTGTAAATGTTTGAAAATAATCAATACTGTTAGTTATGTCTCATATATAAGGGATTTATAGTCAAAAACTTTGTTTTTACGGGTTTGTTTTATTATTGCGGCTTAGCGTGGTCTAGATCCCACGACCTCGAGGCCTTGTGAAGCTTGTGAGGGGAGCGCACTGTTGACTTCGCTTATCTAGCCGCCGATGAAGGTTTTATACCCGCTGAGACCAAAATATATCTCCATCTCTTCTGTATCTGAGAGATGCCATCATGACATACGCGTAGGCGCCACACAAGCATAAACTAAGATCTCTTCCAGGCACGGAGAAGAATCTGATCATCACAGAGAAGCCTGGCGTCATGGAGGGCGGGACCGTGAGCTTGTGCTGTGCCGTCTACATGCCTTTCGATATTGAGATCCCTTTCCCCCTTCACTGGATGCGACCTGAAGGCTTCCCCAGGGATGCAAAATTTCGTGAGGGTCATAGGTACTCCCAACATGTAAGCTCTGCATTTTTAAACATTAATAATTTTGAAAAATAAATGATGGTGGGGGGGGGGTTAATAAAAAAAATCTTTTAAAAGATTGTTTTTAAAAATGGAATTTTTGATTGCAAAGCCCATTGCCCGTTTTAAGTCAAGCAAAAGAAATTTTAGGGCCATTGATTGTGTTATTCGATAATGGAATTTAATGGATGTAATTGTACATGAGTTAGTTCAAATTTCCTGTTTCTACCGTTGCTATGGAAATCAAGGCCTATAGACGGGTTTGGATTCAATGTTTAAAAAAAAATTTAGTGAGAATAAAAATTCATTAGCTTTTATGTCGAGAAATTGTACGTGTAAAAATATAGAGTTTTAAGAAGGTGTAAAATATTAATATAATTATGAGTGAAAATGTGAAAAAATAAATTCTAAATAAGTCTGGAAGGTAATGTGCGAATATAAAGCTTGAAGATAACTAAAACATAATAAAAAAAAATAAAACTGATGAATTAACATATAAAATATTTATGTACTTATCAAACTATCTAGATATGTTACAGCTTATAACTACCTTAATTCATCACATGGAAGTTATTCTTTTGATTAAAAAAAAATACTTAAAAGTGCACTATTATTCAGATGCTAAAGATTTAATTCTGTTTCTATTTTAGTTTAGTATGAAATCCAAATTTTTTGTTAAAATCATGTAATTTAAAAAAAAAGACTTGAGTATGCGGTTGTGCATATATTTACTTTTTTAAAATTTCTTTAGGAGCAGGAAAAATTCTTCAGTGAAGTTACGGCTTAAGCCTCATTATTTACAATTTTTTATATTCACTGTATTACATTTGTTTTAGTGGTAATACCTTAAGCTATCACTTTGAACACAAGTACACACCCAGTAAGCAGATAATGTACACGTATTAATTAATGCCACCTGGGGCCCTCAAATTTTAGTATTCTTTGCAAATTGTATAAGGATCGTCATTATTTAGTAAATTTAATAAGGTTGTAAGGCAAATTTTTAAACTCAAATTCTTTTGGATTTCACTGGCGATGCACTCTTTAAAAAAATATTTTTTTTTAGTTATCATAATCAGTCCCGTGACCTTTGCGGTCGTTGGGTGGGGGGAGGGGGGCGCATGGACACTTCAACAGACGATCTTCACATTCCCCTATCTTGAGCGGCGGTCACTAATTCTTTCAACCTCAGCACTGTCTAGTCTTTTATGTTGTCAAGCCAAATTTTCCGCTGTCGACCTCTTCGCCAGCCTCCCTCTACAGTGCCCTGAAGGATGATTTTTGTCAGGCTGTCAAGTCGCAGCACATGACCGAACCATGCCATCTTATATCTCTTAATTGTCGCTATAATAATTTCATGACGACCCGCACTGGAGCTTATTCTGTCCCCAGACATACTCATTGGCCTTGTGTTCTAGATAAGAGATCTGGATAATGTTTTTCATGCATTTGTTTCCAAATACCTGACGCTTGCTTTGAGTGGTTGCCAGTAATGTCCAAGTCTCACATCCATACAGGTTTCAATGAGAGCTCTGTGTAGCCTGAGCTTTGTTGGAAGGCTAATCAGGCTAATGTTTTTGCTGGTCCATATTTTGATTAATTTCGTCATTGCTGACATTGCCGACCCATTTCTAGCTCAAATTTCAGCTTCACAGATAACATCTCTAGGTATAATGGCTCCTAGGTATTGTACCTCCTCCAGCTTTTGTTGGTTCATTATGATGTTTGCCATACTGGCAACTGCTGTGATGTTAAGCAATATCTTGCTTTTCTCTGAGCCGATTTCCATTCCATATGGACCTGATCTGATCCCATGTTTTGTCAGTGAGCTCCTTCAGTTCTTTACTGTTCCCAGCCAAAAGATCTATATCTTAAGCAAATCTTAGGTAGAACAAGGGTCCTCTATTTAGAGATAGATGTGTGGTGATCAATGAATGCTTCTTGCATGATTTTTACTAGGAAGATATTGAACAGGACAGGGAATAGATTACAGCCCTGGCGGACTCCAATCGACGCCTTGTAGAATTTCCCTACACAGACTTTAAATAGTTTTTAATAGTTGCATAATGGTTAAAATATCTGTTTTTATAAATTTCTTTTTTTTAAAAAAGGAATCTATTTTATAATTTTAAGCCCATTTCTCTGAAAGCGTAATTTAAATAGCTAAATATGATTCCAGAAAAACAAGATAAGCTTAGCAAGGCTTAGCTCCCTGACGCTATAGCGGAATTTAAAACAACAACCAGGATAGCCCAGGGTAGTAATAATAGTCGATAATAAAAGTATTGAAACATAATTTTGATAAAAATGTCATGGTCATTCTTGTTCTTCAGCCATTGCAGAAGATTTACGAACTTCACGTCACGTTCAAGGCAGTTCTAGCTGACAATGGCACCAGTGTCACTTGTTACATGAACGAATCGAATTTTTGTGGTAATGAGTCGGCGGAGCTTTTCGTCAAAAGTAAGAGCCATTTTGGGCACAGGACCTTCACGGCTGGATCAGTCCAATTACGTAGGCATTTCAAGGAATAGAAACGATTTATAATTTTTAATTATGAATATTTTTGCTAGAATATAACCACTTCTTGAAGCTTAGGGGCTGGAATAAAGTTGTTTTTCTTAAATAATAATATTAATAATAATAAAAATAAAAGAATAAAAAACAACAAATAACTAGAGATAGTAATTAAATAAAGTTTAGCTCAAAATGGACTTGGTGTAGAGTGTAGAGTTTAGTTTAAGTTTACTCAAGTTATGTACCGATTATCCTGATCATTATCGAACATTTACATTCAGCCTGTTAAGGAAATAAACATCTAGAAAAGGGAACATTAAAAGATAATATTTCAATTAATTCAATATATTTAATAAATGCTGTTATGTTAACAATACCGAATCCGCTAGAATCTGGATGATTAGGGTTTAAAGATTTTTTTTTAAAATGCACACACACGCACTCCCCACACAAAAACACATACACACAGTGACAAATTAAAAGTATTTTTAAAAATATAAAAATCCTTTCGTCCCTTTATAAAAATAACGCATTGGTGCGTCTTTCTTCCTTTGCCTTACGTCTTAGGGAAATACATATTTCGATGTAGTCATGCTTCTGCGTTTAAAACAATATTTGATGTTAAAAACTTAAGCAACAGCCATAATTGGGATTCCTATAAAGATAAAAGTGTGCTCCTGAAAGTACGTTTTGTGAAGTAACGCAAATAGGGGCGTGACGTTTCACGTTGAAGTAACTCAACACGCGAGTCTTGTCAATGTGGAAGAAAGAATCATGAACTAATTGAAAATTATTCATTCACAATCACACATAGCCCTCACATTGATTGATGGGAAAGGCGGGCTGGATGGCATTCTTAACTACCATTTTTTAAAATTAATTCGATTAATTCGAAGACCCATCCCTATTCCCTGTATTAATTTGTGTTGAAATTGTTCACCCATAAGGCTTTTTGTCGAAACTTTCGTTGTTCTGTGACGTCTGTCTTGTCTGTCGAATACATACCCTGTGTTTAGTCATATATATATTTATTTATTTATTCACGCAAACCCCCAGATACTCCAAGAATTTGTTTTGACTATTGACACATTCAGGAATGCGTGTGTCGTTGATTCTGGCTAGCGAAACTAAAGCTGAACGTGCAGCACGCTGCATTCAATAAAGTGTGTGAAAATTCCTTTGCCGTGTTTAGTTTCAGCGAAGCGATGCGGAAAAAAAAATCAGCCTTTGATTATTTTGGTCTATTGTACCGCTCCCGTCTAACTCACGCGTCTGTTTCTGTCTAGAGTCCAGCATTAGTGTGGAAGTGACCGGTCCCGACCTGGTCAATGCGTCACAAACGTACACCTGGAATTGTGTGTCGAATGGCAACAGTTTGTCCGAACCGCAACACCTGTGGCGGTAAGTGTGGCTGGTCAGAGGCGTCACTGGGGAGTGTGGGGGGGGGTGCGTACCGCATCGGGTGACACCATTACAAGATGTTATACCATTACACCAAGATGTAAAATTCTGTATTTTCCCGTTACTTGGAACTGGCAGTACTTTTAGACGCGGTGGAAGTCTATGGGGTAAGTCCTGAGAAAGGGGGGGGGGAGGTTGTTGACACCATGAGCTACCGCACTGGGTGACGTCAACCATAGAGACACCTCTGTGGCTGATGTCCCTTAAATCATGTGCAATGTATTTTTTTTTGGGGGGGGGGTCTTGTCTTATCTATATAGACGCCCCTTCTTTACAGAAGATTATTGCGTCCACAGACCATGACGGTCTGTTTGCAAGTGACGCAGCGTACTCAGGCCACGGCTATGAGGGTTCCAAGCAGACGCTTTTGTTTCCTTGGCTAGGTTTGACTCGGGGGGGGGGCATCCTTGCCCCCAAAGCACTGCCTTCATGGAGATTCGAACCGGTGACCATCGGTACGTCAGCCGAGCGCGCATGCCACTCGACCACCATGCATCAAGACAGAGTAGTTCACATATTCGGTCAACCATCTGTGCACGTTCTGTACAAGTTCTGGTGTGCAGGAGTCGGAGACTTGTTCGGGTATTAACCCTTCTACGTATACCATTACTCTCAAGTCAAAACCTTATTATAATAAAGCTGAAAGTATCTTAAAAAAAACAACAAAATCCACAGGACTCTGGTTGTAAGTCTATGATTTATTACATTTGAACCCAATAGCTATATTATAACAGGTATTTGAGTATTTGCTGTATCCCCCCCCCCAACCAAAAAATTCTAAGAAAATTTAATGACTTCGTTGGCAAGGTTTTTTTCCCCAGACATTTGAAATTAAAACTCTTTTTGAAAAATAATAAAATAATTAATCACTGATTTTGCTTAGTTTTACCAGATACAATTCCAAAAAATCATCTTTTGCAGACATATAGGCGGAAATTATAAACAATTGTATTTAATTCTGTCAATAAGAGTTAAGAGTGCAAATACAGCGAGTATTGATGAGGATTCCTTAAGTACAGAAAGGATGTTAATTTAACTGTTAGCTCCGAAGATAATGCTTTACTAAAGTAAGTGTTCCATCAAAACTAGGGCTGTACCAGATTCAAATTTTTGAAATCCGACCACAGTCGGATAGGGCCGGATTTATGAAGTGAAACCCGCCGGAGCCTGAGCCCGATTTGTAAAAATGACCGGATCTCAGATTTGCCGGAACCGGAGCCATTATATTCATATGTTAGGGATCTACCGGCCAGCCGGATTTTTGCCGGATTTATGAGGTGAATTCCTGCTGGGGCCGGATTTGTAAAAATGGCCAGATTCCGGATTTGCCGGAGCTGGAGCTGCAATCCGGTACACCCTTAATTAAAACGTTCTTGCTCAAATGTGTTTGACCTCTGACCTTGTCGGCTTGAAACCTCTATCCCAGAGACTCGTACTCCATGCTCCTGACCCAAGTAGAGAAGCTGTCTGTCGAGAGGGAGGAGATCAACGCCCTGGGAGTCTTCACACTGCGTAGCAGGCTGACCTTGGCCATCCCACCAAAGTCTCCTAGCTACTCCGTGACGTGTCAGGTCATTGAACAGGGGACCTTCGAGTCCAAGACTGAAGCGGTCTTGAACATTGCAGTTCATTGTAAGGCAACACGTTTTAATTTAGAAGCTTTTATCGCCGGTGTATCAAACAAACTTATATTCATATTGACAGAACATTTTTACATATTGCGTGCAATAAGTGAAGATCACTGGTATTCTGGTGAGGTCAAAGTCACGTATGGCATATGACATATAGCATCCTAATGGCGTGTCGAAAGCGCGAAACACGGGACATCAAAAATATTCATTGTCACTTGAACCGTCACAGTTAACAGGCACAGGATATAAGAGATATGTGATAATACTCACAGATTATGACATTGTGCAAATGTTAACAGTCAAAAGTCAAGCTACAGAGTTGAGTACAGGTAGTGACAGAAAACTGGGCAACTGATATGTAACAACATTAGAATAATGGGGAATGGAAAGATATCCATAACAGAATACTGGTATATTGAAAGGTAAACATGAAGGAATACTGATAAATTGAAAGGTATCCTTGACATGATACCGGTAATTGAAAGCTTTAAACGAAAGACTCTTGAGGTATCCAAGACAGAACACTAAGGAATTGAATGGTATCCGTGATAAAATACAGGAGAATTTAAAGGCAGCCTTTAAAAAATGCAGGTTAATTGAGATGTTACCGGCTGAATACTGAGGCATTGAATCTTGCCCAATATTCAGTTTTTGTCAATAGTTCTTAAAAGTACTTGTCTTTTAGTCCCCCCACAGGTGATCAGACCCGGGGGTAGCGTCCAGTTGAGGACCAGTGAGAACAAACCCGTGATACTGCCGTGTAGGATAATGTCTAATCCACCCAGTGAGTGACTTTTACAATACGTTATCCAAACAATATCTACACCACCATCTCCTACTTCACCACCATCTCCTACTTCACCACCATCTCCTACTTCACCACCATCTCCTACTTCACCACCATCTCCTACTTCACCACCATCTCCTATTACACCACCATCTCCTACTTCACCACCATCTCCTACTTCACCACCATATCCTCTTTCACCACCATCTCCTCCTTCACCACCATCTCCTCCTTCACCACCATCTCCTCCTTCACCACCATCTCCTCCTTCACCACCATCTCCTCCTTCACCACCATCTCCTCTTTAACCACCATCTCCTCTTTCACCACCATCTCCTCTTTCACCACCATCTCCTCTTTTACCACCATCTCCTCTTTCCCCGCCATCTCCTCCTTCACCACCATCTCCTCCTTTACCACCATATCCTCTTCACCACGATCTCCTCCTTTACCACCATATCCTCTTCACCGCCATCTCCTCTTTCACCACCATCTCCTCTTTCACCACCATCTCCTCTTTCACCACCATCTCCTCTTTTACCACCATCTCCTCTTTCCCCGCCATCTCCTCCTTCACCACCTTCTCCTCCTTCACCAACATCTCCTCCTTCACCACCATATCCTCTTTCACCACCATCTCCTCTTTCACCGCCATCTCCGCCTTCACCGCCATCTCCTCCTTCACCACCATCTCCTCCTTCACCACCATATCCTCTTTCACCACCATCTCCTCTTTCACCACCATCTCCTCTTTCACCACCATCTCCTTTTTCACCACCATCTCCTCTTTCACCACCATCTCCTCTTTCACCACCATCTCCTTTTTCACCACCATCTCCTCTTTCACTACCATCTCCTTTTTCACCACCATCTCCTCTCTCACCACCATCTCCTACTTCACCACCATCTCCTACTTCACCACCATCTCCTACTTCACCACCATCTCCTCTTTCACCACCATCTCCTCTTTCACCACCATCTCCTCTTTCACTACCATCTCCTTTTTCACTACCATCTCCTCTTTCACTACCATCTCCTTTTTCACCACCATCTCCTCTCTCACCACCATCTCCTCCTTCACCACCATCTCCTCTTTCACCATCATCACCTCCTTCACCACCATCTCCTCTTTCACCACCATCTCCTCTTTCACCACCATCTCCTCTTTCACTACCATCTCCTTTTTCACTACCATCTCCTCTTTCACTACCATCTCCTTTTTCACCACCATCTCCTCTCTCACCACCATCTCCTACTTCACCACCATCTCCTACTTCACCACCATCTCCTACTTCACCACCATCTCCTCCTTCACCACCATCTCCTCCTTCACCACCATCTCCTCTTTCACCACCCTCTCCTCCTTCACCACCATCTCCTCCTTCACCACCATCTCCTCCTTCACCACCATCTCCTACTTCACCACCATCTCCTCTTTCACCATCATCACCTCCTTCACCACCATCTCCTCCTTCACCACCATCTCCTCCTTCACCACCCTCTCCTCCTTCACCACCATCTCCTCCTTCACCACCATCTCCTCCTTCACCACCATCTCCTACTTCACCACCATCTCCTCTTTCACCACCATCTCCTCCTTCACCACCATCTCCTCCTTCACCACCATCTCCTCCTTCACCACCATCTCCTCTTTCACCATCATCACCTCCTTCACCACCATCTCCTCTTTCACCACCCTCTCCTCCTTCACCACCCTCTCCTCCTTCACCACCATCTCCTCCTTCACCACCATCTCCTCCTTCACCACCATCTCCTACTTCACCACCATCTCCTCTTTCACCACCATCTCCTCCTTCACCACCATCTCCTCTTTCACCATCATCACCTCCTTCACCACCATCTCCTCTTTCACCACCCTCTCCTCCTTCACCACCATCTCCTCCTTCACCACCATCTCCTCCTTCACCATCATCTCCTCCTTCACCGCCATATCTTCTTTCACCACCATCTCCTCTTTCACCACCGTCTCCGCCTTCACCACCATCTCCTCTTTCACCACCATCTCCTCTTTCACCACCATCTCCTCTTTCACCACCATCTCCTCTTTCACCACCATCTCCTGCTTCACCACCGTCTCCACTTTCACCACCATCTCCTGCTTCACCACCGTCTCCACTTTCACCACCATCTCCTACTTCACCACCATCTCCTCTTTCACCACCATCTCCTGCTTCAACACCATCTCCTCCTTCACCACCATCTCCTCCTTCACCACAATCTCCTCCTTCACCCCCATCTCCTCCTTCTCTTTTATTTTCCTCACCTCTCTGTATCGTATTAATTTTTTATTTCTTCTTTTTATCTCATATTCTCTCTCCCCTTCTCTCTCTCCCTATCTCTAAATAATAACTTTCTTTCCACTTTTTCTCCTCTAACACCACTCTTTTCACTTTATCTCCAGCTGTATCTCGCGCTACAACCTTCCCTCACCAATTTTTTCCTCATTTTGGTTTCCCCTCCACCCTCTTTCTCCATCTTCCTCTTTAGCCTATAATCTCTTTATCCGTCTCAGTGACCCTTTTTTTCTTCTTTTTTCCCCCTCATATTCTCACCTTATTTTTCGTCTGTCTTATAATATTTCTTTTTGGTTCACTTCCTCTATTTTATCTGCCCTCTTATTCCACTATCTCGTCAATTTCCCTCCCCCCTCCTCTCTATCCCCGCCTCTCTGTATCTTTCTCCATCATCTCCTTTTTATAACCATTTACGAGCCTACACTGGTTACACGAGACACACGCGTGTTTTGTTAATCCCCGCCAATGATTCCACGCTGACAGTAACCGCGGTGTCTTGGGCTAAAGACGGCGAGAGTCTACAGCTGAATCCAGAGCGTTACGAAGGTTCGACGGTGGGTTCCCCCAGTCTCACCATCAAGCTGCCGCAGTTCAACGACTCGGGGACCTACGCTTGCGCAGCTTCAAACGACCTGGGCTCCAGTCCCGATTCGGATCCTGTCGTTCTGATCATTGGATGTGAGCTTTGATTGATCCGACTTAACATTTTACCACCAACAAACATAATTAAACAAACTAACAAACATAATTAAACAAACAACAAACATAATTAAACAAACAACAAACATAATTAAACAAACAACAAACATAATTAAACAAACTACAAACATAATTAAACAAACTACAAACATAATAAAACAAACTACAAACATAATTAAACAAACTACAAACATAATTAAACAAACAACAAACATAATTAAACAAACTAAAAACATAATTAAACAAACTAAAAACATAATTAAACAAACTACAAACATAATTAAACAAACTACAAACATAATTAAACAAACTACAAACATAATTAAACAAACTACAAACATAATAAAACAAACTACAAACATAATTAAACAAACTACAAACATAATTAAACAAACAACAAACATAATTAAACAAACTAAAAACATAATTAAACAAACTAAAAACATAATTAAACAAACTACAAACATAATTAAACAAACTACAAACATAATTAAACAAACTACAAACATAATTAAACAAACTACAAACATAATTAAACAAACTACAAACATAATTAAACAAACTACAAACATAATTAAACAAACTACAAACATAATTAAACAAACAACAAACATAATTAAACAAACTACAAACATAATTAAGCAAACTACAAACATAATTAAACAAACTACAAACATAATTAAACAAACTAACAAACATAATTAAACAAACAACAAACATAATTAAACAAACTACAAACATAATTAAACAAACTACAAACATAATTAAACAAACTACAAACATAATTAAACAAACTACAAACATAATTA
Source organism: Ampullaceana balthica (assembly GCA_944989445.1). Classification (NCBI taxonomy): domain Eukaryota; kingdom Metazoa; phylum Mollusca; class Gastropoda; family Lymnaeidae; genus Ampullaceana; species Ampullaceana balthica. Next base: position 1,476,265 of record CALYLW010000059.1, read on the forward strand.
AACAAACAACAAACATAATTAAACAAACAACAAACATAATTAAACAAACAACAAACATAATTAAACAAACAACAAACATAATTAAACAAACAACAAACATAATTAAACAAACAACAAACATAATTAAACAAACTACAAAAATAATTGAACAAACAGCAAAAATAAAACAGAGATTAAACAAACAACAAACACGGATTAAGCAAACAAACAACAAACGAAACAATTGGCTCAAGCAAAGAGAACCGTGCGCTCAACTATTTACAGCGCGTACTTCCGGGAATGAAATGTTGTATTTATACACTCTATAAGTGAATAAGTGCAATTATTTAAGGTTGTAGTTTAAGTTTTAGGGTCTGTGTTAGGTTTAGTTGTCTATTTTTAAAATTAAAATAGAAAACAAAAAACAAATATAGCAGCCAAAATTACCATTTATCGAGCGCACCGTTCTCTTTGCTTTTACCAAACAATTATGTTCGCATCTTTCAATTGTGCTTCTTCTTAAAGAAAATGAATAAAGTACGATTCTTTTACTGATCCAAATCACAGTATATGTAATTTTTTCTTCAAATATATTATGATTTTTAGCACATGTGAAAAATATGATTTTATTTACGAAGGCAACATTGGACAAATAGAAGAAACAATAATCGTAATTGATGGAAAGATTATCTTTACATTTAATTACAGTGATACCTCGAGATGCGAGTTTAATTCGTTCCGCAACGTTTCTCGTATGTCAAATTGCTCGTATATCAAAGCATTTTTCCCATTGAAATTAATTGAAATGCCATTAATCCGTTCCAGCCCAAAAATTTGCTACCCCTAATTGTTTTTGCTACGTGTTTTTCAATAAAAAATGTATTTATAAATGACAGATATGGTATAAAAACATAATAAAAGAGAATGTAAAGCAAAAACAAATCTTGTTTTATAAAGTGTACATACATATTTGTATTTTTGAACTTAAATGTAACTTACACACAAATGAAATGCTAATGTATGCTTAATTTTAGTCACTGCTTTTCTCTTCACTGGTCTTTGCCTTTTTCGCCATATTAAAAAAAAACTGTCAAAGGAGGTTTGTATCTTCCTCCCTTTCAGAATGCTGCGGAAATGAATTAAGCAAGTGTCATTAAATAGCTCCGATGAACGACCAGTTGATACTTTTTCGGAGTGTTTCTTTTCCACGAACTGTGAAACTCTCTCCCACATTCCCAAGATCTCTTTTATCTCACTTGTAGAGATAACCTCCCCCACCTCTGGCTCTTCCTCAAAACGAAGTTCTTGCAGAAACCAGAATGCGTATGCGACTTTAACTCTTGTAATTCATCAGTCGTCAGTTCCTGAGAGTGCTCGTATCTCAAATTTCGCTCGTATTTCAAAACAAAACTTCGCTCGCTCGACAGCTCGTATCTCAAATAAATCGTGTGTCAGGACACTCGTATCTCAAGGTACCACTGTACTTCTATGGCGGTATACGTTTTAATTGTGTGTGCCTTGTAAAAGATTTCGTCACAGCTATAATCTTTTGTAAACAAAATAATTACGCACAGTATTCATTCTTCCTTCAAATTACTAAAAGCGTCATTGTTTGTAAACACCTGTTCTCTAGATATGCCTAAGATCGAATACAGCAACTTGCAGTACAAATGTGACAAGTCCAATGCGGTTCTTCTGCCGTGTCCAGTGCACGCCACGCCAAACGCCAGCGAGGTCACGTGGAAGAGAGTGGTCAACTCAACAACCGTAGTATTGAATGTTGAAGAAGATCCTAAATATTCAGGGCTGGAAATTTCCCGGCATGTGAGCAACATTGGTTTTATTGCAAGGGTTAGGGTTAAGATTAGGGTTAGGATTAGGATTAGGGTTAGAATTAGGGTTAGGATTAGGGTCAGGATTAGGTTTAGGATTAGGGTTAAGGGTAATGGTGAAAGTAGTTCTCACTGGAAGACTTTTGACGCCATATTCATTAAAAACATATTTAAGGACACAACAAGAGTCCCACAAGACACATTATCTAAAGTGACAAAATACTCCGCATAAATGAAAGATGGGGCAGATAGCCAAGACAATCTATCTATCTTATATATATAATTCTCTTAATGTGACCATGCGAGGCAAGCTGCAAGTATGTGCAACCGAGCATGACGAATGACCCTCGATGGGGTCAACTAATCACAGTTAACGGTTGGAAAGCGAAGGTAGTAGAGGGGTGACCAACAATGGTCCTTGCGTTTCACTTGCGTTGTTTCCTTCACAGAAAATGTGAGATTCGTAGTGTACTGGTTATCACGCCCGCCTTATACGGGAAATGTCCTGGGTTTTTTTATTCTTAAAAATGTCTGTTTGTGCCCGTTCTTTTACCCCTTTATTGCCAACACTAGGTGACCCGCGGCGTAGCATACTCCGCTAATGACTTAGTGACGGGTGAAGACTTCCTGAAAGATACAGTTTTCAAAATGGGGTGGGTTTGGGCAAACGACTGTGAGTAAATGAAAAGAAGGAACTCTGGAGAGACCCGTGGCGTACCATACGCCGCAGACTTGCTCATCATAGACAGTGCAAAGAATGGTTGGGGGGGGGTGAGAGTACAGACACAAAAAGCAGCACTAAGTAAATAAAAAAATAGCGAGTAAACGTAAAGACATGCACACTGAGGTTGTTGTTACCCGCCTCCCATTTAATACTACCATCCCTTAAACATAAACTGTGATTGGCAGACCCTAGCGAGGATTACTCATATTAAGGGTTGTTAATTGCGTGTTGTTGTTGCTTTTTTGTGTTGCTTTTTTGTGGAAAACCAGTTATCGATTATGTAACCCCAATTTTAAACCAATTATCGTTTTATAGATAACTTCATAGAAGTTAGGGTTGTAGCGAATTTCGCCTGCAAATGTCTCGAAACCAACAATGAGTTGGCAGCCCCCCCCCAAAAAAAAACAACAACAACCGACGTTCACTCGCGTTGTTTTGATTTCTTCGTGCTGTAGTTTGTGTCCCTTCTTTCTCCACTTTCTTTGCACTCTCTATGAGCAAGTCTGCGGCGTATGCTACGCCGCTGGGCGTCTGGTGTAATTTATTTGTTCATTTGTGTCACGTATCTTTTCAATTTCACAAACGGAAATTTGTTACAAGTAAATTTAGGTTCTTTTTTTATTAGAAAAAACAACAACAGAATCTTCAACGGTCTATTAGAAGAAAAAAATTCTTTAAAAAACGTGTTTTCATAATATATAAGAAAATACTAGATTAAAATAAAAGCATTTAAATATGAAATACTGTTTGCTCTAAGCCTATTAAAAAAAAACTCGTAATTTCAATTTCAAGAAATATGATCTTTACATCACCAACCCAGAGCCGGGAGAATATTTCTGTGTGGCTAGAAACTCGTTTGGATCAACCAATGGGGAACGACTGACTGTGCAATGTAAGGAATTCATGCAATATTAAGGATAATAATAAAATTCCGTTTTAATGTCAGCCCTAAATTACTTGTGTCGTATGTCTGCCTCTTATGTCCAATTTATGTGAAGACTTACACAATATTAAATGTTGTAATTGGAATATGAATGTTTTAATTTGAAAGACGTGATAATTATTTGTGTTTCTATTTTTGTGTAAAGCGCCGTGAGCCCAGTTGCTTGCTAGGGTATTGCGCTATATAAATTATCAATTTATTATTATATTATTATAAACTAGTAAGATATAATCGAACAAAAATATATTTTATTTTTAAAATAAAAATACATTTATATCCTTTACCAGTTAGTTTATCAGACCTTCTATAATTAAGATTATCACCCTTTTAATTACAAAACACAAACACTGCAGCTGTTTTAAATTTCCAGGTGGCAGCTCCAAACAACCACTGCTGCTCAAGGATGTGATCTCAGAGATAGTGACTATCGTAGTGGTCCTGGCTGCTACGTGTTTATGTGTGGGTAAGACTGGATTTGAAGGTCTCCTGGGTTAGCTCTGTCACATACGAAATATATTCAAGAAAAGTACTCCTTTTGAGCAAATTTTTTATGACAGAACTCCCTCAAATAAACGAATTTATTGCGTGATCAAAATCTGTGCTTAGTATCAATGCTGTGGGATGGAAGGAACATAATCAATAATGGTTTTAAAGAATATGAAATAATAAAATGGTTAGTTAATACAAAATACTAGTACTAGTTAGAATCTCTATAAACTATAAAATAGAAAGTGCTGTTTTAGTTTTCAAGAATTGCTAACACGAAGACCGTAATGGCCGCCTGCATATTACATAGACGAACACAAAGGGAAAAATTTAACTGAGTGAACTGATGTGAATTAATATATTCACTTTGGTATACAGGTCGATCCAGCAGTCAGTAGAAATTCTGAACTGAATTTGTCAGTAGTGACGACGTCAGAGAATAAATAGATGTAAAAACCAAGTTTTTGGCTATAAATCCCTTATATATGAGACATAACTAAAAGTAGTGATTATGTTTAAACGCGACATTTACAGACTGAAAAAGAATTATCTCCCCTGGTTTTAAAACCTGGCGCAGGGATGGTAGGGGGTGTGAACATCGACGGTCGGCGTGAACGCGTGAATTGGACGGGCACGTGAAAGAATTATATACAAATAGTCGGTTCGGATGTCCGATTAAACTTACAAAGCAAGTTAATATATGGGATTTTAAAAAAACGGTAGAAAAGTATGTAGAAGAAACAGTGGAAATGGCAGTGGAGAAGTCTGTAAAGAAGTCAGTAGAGAATTCTTTAGGAAAGTTAGTTGATGATTCAGTAGAGTCATAGAGTATCTGTACTTGTAATTATCTAGATCCCACTTATAGTATCACTTTCATTTGTTGAACATCCTCCAGGACTGTTGGTTGGCTACGCGGTTTGTGGGGGAAACAAGTAAAATAACAAGCAGGCGATGATCGTTTCTCATCTCAGGTATTCGATCAGTTCATTATTACTAGAAACTCACTCGTAAATGGACAACGTTCAATCAGTTTAAAAAAATAATGTTCTTTCTTGAACATCTTGACTTGGTCCTTGTCCAAACAGTTAAGTTCTTTGGGGGTGAGACTTTCCATCTACTAAAATTACTTGACCTAACAAGTATTCAATTAAAACACTTTACTAGAATTATAGTAAGTGCTAAACTACAACTTTAGACACGAATCAGCATACAGTGGTACCTCGGCACACGTCGTATACTTTGGAATAAGTCCAATTTGGTATACGTCCTGTTTGGACGCAAAACATTTTGGTTGGTATACGACTTTTGTTTGGAATACGACCCGCCTGCTAGAACTTGTATGGGGCCCGTCCATAAATGACGTCACGCGATTTTGGCCGATTACGTTTGGTATACGTTATGTTTGGTATACGTCCAATGGTCTGGAACGGATTAAGGACTTATACCGAGGTGCCACTGTTCTTTTTAACGCCCTGAACTATAATAGTATTTAACACCAACTTTTTAATTTAAATTTTTTTGCAACCGTAATTCTTTATCCATATAATTAATGAAAATATTACAATCCGAATGCGCTCAATATATATATAAGAGAGCAAATATGCGAAATCTTAATTCTACATTTTCGTAACCTTTATATTGTTATATTATTTTATTTAGTTATGTAATATTATTATTTTGTAATACACAGACCAAACCATATCGTAAGGGGAGTTACGTATTTTATATTTTCAGCATTACAGAAATGACAAACACGATTCACGTTAATAAGAACAAAATCGTATTGTTTTATTTCCAGCAGTGGAGAAAAATCTGGCCACTAAACCATTTGCCTTAAACATGCAGGTGATGTTGGACAATTGGGAAAGGTTGGACACGAAATCAACATTTCTGTTCCAATGCAAATTGCAGATTGTTACATGCGTGACTGGAGACAGTTTGAACAGCTTGGTTAGGGTGTAGCTGCCACTGAACCAACAAGGAAAATTCATCACATGGTCGATGTGCAATCAGTGGGCGATCTTTACTGTGTCAACACACAATAATGTCACCATGCAGCCAGAACAACTTTATACGTAAACAATCTTTACTCTGTCAACAAACAGCGAATAAGCTATTATTTACACAATCTTTACATTTTCAATACACATCAATACACAATAAATACGCAATTATTACACAATATATTGCACAGTCAAGACACAATCATTACACAGTCAAGACACAATCGTTACACAATCGTTACACAGTCAAGACACAATCGTTACACAATCATTACACAGTCAAGACACAATCGTTACACAATCGTTACACAGTCAATACACAATCGTTACACAATCATTACACAGTCAAGACACAATCGTTACACAATCATTACACAGTCAAGACACAATCGTTACACAATCATTACACAGTCAAGACACAATCGTTACACAATCGTTACACAGTCAAGACACAATCGTTACACAATCATTACACAGTCAAGACACAATCGTTACACAATCGTTACACAGTCAAGACACAATCGTTACACAATCATTACACAGTCAAGACACAATCGTTACACAATCATTACACAGTCAAGACACAATCGTTACACAATCATTACACAGTCAAGACACAATCGTTACACAATCATTACACAGTCAAGACACAATCGTTACACAATCGTTACACAGTCAAGACACAATCGTTACACAATCAACACATGACCAATTTAAATACGATGCACATTCAATACATTATCAATATGCTAGAGACATGAAAGAATTTTACGCCAAACTAAACTAACTAATACAACAATATCATAAGCTTATGTTGTAAATTGAATCCGTGGCTAAGTTATTATGCAAATATTAACGTAATTTCACACACATCTCATATAATTCCACATATATTTAACAATATTTAACAATACAAAACTATTATGTATTAGCTAATTAGCATTTTTTACATTTTGAAAAAAAAAGACATTTCAACGGCTCCTTTCAGTGCACATTTATTATTTGTGTGAGGACTACGTGAGTTTACAATTACAGGGTGTCTGAATTTTATACTTGAAATAAATTTGGTCTCTGGTAGAGTCTCCTTACATTATACATTTATTTTGATGATTAGTAATTAATTCATTAACGTAGTTTTTGGAGGCTCAGTCAATAAATTACGAAATTTATTTTCTTCTCCTTTCTTATAAAGGATATAATAAATTGTTTGTATTAACTTTGAAAAAAATACATTCTAAAAAATAAAATATAATTTTAAATAATGAAAAACGTAAATCTGTTTTTATATATTTTTTTTACAAAAGTTTATAGATTAATAAAAAAAATAAACATTAATAATTTACATTAGACATCATCGCGCATACCATCAGACATCATGTTGAAGTCAAAATTCTTAAAATTTTATTTTTGTCAATTTGACTGTTAATGAAGTCTGACCTACGAAATGGGTAGGAGGGTATTTAGTTTATAAAAACTATAATCACTGAGCTAGGGTTCAGCAACCACTTTTAATATTCTTTTAAACAAAATTCGCTGTTCAGATTTCATCAGCAAAGATACTCTGAAGCCAAGGTCACCGAATGAACACAAGGTCGCCAACAAGACCGATCACTTTCATATACTTGTGTCTATACTAATTGTTTCCCCTCTTCATTTTGTGTGTTGTGAGGATGGAGTTACTCTGTGATGTTTGAACACTGCAGTAAGCCATCTATCATGAATTTGATGTCAACTAAGAACTGACTTGTCAATCGGACGTCGTCTGCTAGATAGAAATTTCGATTGCTGAAAGTAAAATTCAAATCGGAATGTGAACATCGGAGAAATTCAACTTCTTGAACAACGTACATCCAAATGATGAAGTGAAAATAGATAAACGTTCAGCTTTTTATTTCTAGTATCGATCATCTCAATCCGTGTCAATAATACTTATCGAAATTTTACTCTCTGTTATTTTGAAAACCGACACTGTGGCGAGCACGGATATTTTTTTTCCACACAAGAATCCTCAAAGCGTCTTCCAATGTTCCTTGGCACACTACAAAAAAAACCGTTAGAAAAATTGGAGCTAAGAGTACATGCATGGCATTTATATGACCTTAAAAGCTCCTCTGAATATCATAATGACTTAATGCAGCAACATTCATCTTGATCACAGATTCTTATCACGCCGTGTTTGTGTTTCAGCCATGGCGGTCGGAGATTTTCAGAAATGTACTGATCAGACGAGCTTAAATATACAGTGAAATGAAAGTCATATCATTGTCTTTAATGCAAGATATCTAAAAAAAACACAACAAAAGACAGAGATATGAGTTGCAGATTTTTTTGCAATTTATAGCAAGATTCTTGTCCTTGTCAAACGCGATGAAATTCGTTGGAACTGTCCACATTGTCATTGAATCAATATTGCATATGGTATTATATTTTAACACAATTTGAATAGGTGAATAGGTAAAAACAAAAATGGTATAAGGTTATTCTTCAGTTCCGTGAATAATTTATTCCATTCCTTTTCAGCGTTTTACTTTGACTCGCCCTTCCTCTGATATGCAAGTTGTCACTTAGTTTCAAACTCACTTAAGTTTTGAGTCACACTTCACTAATCTTTGTAATAACTGTTTCCATGGTTCTATGGCGTGGCAGAGAACTGGACAAAAATGGCCATCACGTCAGCTAATTTGTATTCTGGAAAATAAAACGACTATTTTACATCAGCCTATTGCAATTTAATAAATGATTTATTAAAAAAGAAACACACAAATTGTAAATGTTGCTTTTAATTTTTTAAAATGCAACAGTGCAACCTTACTGCAACTCATAATTCACAACTCACAAACTCACAATTAACAATACTCTCAAATTTAAACTTAAGAGCCTTTCACTGTGTGATCATGAGGGTATCGTTGGATATGAAGGGTGACGATATGTATATTTTACTATTAGTGATTCTTTCTTCATGTTCTGCCATGTAGGGCAGCCCCCATGAGTCAAAGTAGGATTAAAATTGTTTACAAACATGCGTACAGCCCCCTGTTCTAATTTATATCAAGACTCATCCATAGCAGTTCCCAGCTATGTGCACATCTTTGTATAACTATGAGTACATCTGAACCCAACCATGTGTACAGGTTTGACCAACGAAGCATGCATTTAATTTTTAGATTTCAACACAAAAAAATTAGACCAATCCCGACACGAAAGAAAAATAAGTTTGATAAATTGTAACTGAAAGTGATAAAGATGATGCCTAGAACTAACTTCAGTTTAAAGTGTGAGGGAAACTTAATGGTCTACAATTCTAATTTGAAACACTTGATATTTATAGGAATGTTGGTGGCACTTAGATTAAAGATTGGATATAAAATAAAAATGAAAAGTGGAGAAAACAGATAGAATATTTCAGTCGAAACAAGTCTAGCATTTTTCAGCAGCTCAAAATGTAAATAAAATTCACATTAACGTAATGTCGGCAGTTTCCATTAATTCGATCCGTAATTTTGTTTGTTTATCTGAGGCCATCTCGGTAACAAAGACATTAAATAATGATTTCATGAATGTCCAGCGATCGAAGTAAAGAAACAACGTCGACCGTACACGGCCTAATTTGCTGCTCCATGTGGAGGACAACAAAGACTTGCCCAGGAGCTTAACGATGAGATGACGTGATTCGATCAAGTAAAGTCATAATCGTTAGGCGCGGACCCAGCCCTCTGTTACTTCAGGTACTTCAATTTATGAATACGTCAATAAAAGTGGACTGGGTGCCACACCTGTTGGGGAAAACTGCACTTGAGTTTAACGCAGAAGTAAGAGATTTCAAAGATAACTTTTTAAAAAAAAATATTGGAAGAAACAGAGGCGAATAATCTAAGAGTTTCTTTGCAAGGCCACAACTATGCTTGTCATTTGCTTAGTCAAACTATTGCTTGTAACTAAGTTTTAAATTTTTATGAATTTAAAAAAACTACGAATAAACTGTCAGGGTCACTGAATTTCCTATTAAAAAAATTATTATTTTTACTCTCAACTAAATTATCAAAATCTAAAAACTGAACCATTTAATAATTGCACAATTTTTTAAAATTTTAATTTCATTTTAAACGGACCAAATCATTAGGCCAATCCTCTATATATGAATGTTGTATTCAATATTTTCATTTTAAAAATAGGTATTCGCTTGAAACCGTCTACCTTCAGGTCAGAAGTAAAATGCAAGTAACATTTAATGTTTTTTTTTCTCCAATAGATAAAATGTTTCATAGAAATTTAGAAAGAAAGCTCATATATTTTATCCCACACGATATTATTCAGATTGGTGATTTCAGACTTTTAAAAAAAATGTCTAGATCTATAATAAATAAATAAATACATAAAACTTGCGGTTGAATACATTTAGTAGGTATAATATATAATATAGTTTTAATAACTTTTGTTTACGTTAACGTTATGAATTGTAATCGACGATGAGTATATCGGCCAAGTTTCAGCTTTCAAGCCACTCATGTGAATGGGATGAGTATAATTTACACGATTCCAAACAAACACACTCAATGGTTCGTGACTTGAATAAAGGTATGGGAGAAAATAGTCATTGGGCGACAAGGTATGGTAGAAAATAGTCATTGGACGACAAGGTATGGGAGAAAATAGTCATTGGACGACAAGGTATGGGATAATTTAGTCATTGGACGACAAGGTATGGGAGAGAATAGTCATTGGACGACAAGGTATGGGAGAAAATAGTCATTGGACGACAAGGTATGGGAGAAAATAGTAACTGGACGACAACGTATGGGAGAAAATAGTCATTGGACGACAAGGTATGGGAGAAAATAGTCATTGGCCGACAAGGTATGGGAGAAAATAGTCATTGGACGACAAGGTATGGGAGAAAATAGTCACTAGACGACAAGGTATGGGAGAAAATAGTCATTGGACGACAAGGTATGGGAGAAAATAGTCATTGGCCGACAAGGTATGGGAGAAAATAGACATTGGACGACAAGGTATGGGAGAAAATAGTCATTGGACGACAAGGTATGGGAGAAAATAGTCATTGGACGACAAGGTATGGGAGAAAATAGACATTGGACGACAAGGTATGGGAGAAAATAGTCATTGGACGACAAGGTATGGGAGAAAATAGTCATTGGACGACAAGGTATGGGAGAAAATAGTCACTGGACGACAAGGTATGGGAGAAAATAGTCATTGGACGACAATGTATGGGAGAAAATAGTCATTGAACGACACTCAACTTTGTACGACATTCATCACTGAACTCGATGGAATATAAGACGATTTTAAAAGTCAGACGATATTCAACTTTGAACTCGATGCAAGCTCAAGAATCAAAATTATACTTGTTCAATTAAAATTGTTATGGACTAGAAATGTAATATGTTGATAGATTTTGCAAAATATAAATTTTGAAACAAAGAAATAACAGAATGATTTTTTTGTATCTCTCTTTGTATTTTTTTTTAAAAATCCTTTATATTAACTCGTGGTGTCTGCTTGCTTGCACCCTTGAACCCTTGCACCCTTGTCGCCAAAATTTTGGAGCAATTTTTAACCCACTTCTTCGTAAGCTAGCGAGCTGAAATTTTGCAGGCAGTTTCGTACCGATGATAAAAACAATGTATCAAAATTTCAGATCGATCACATGTATCGTAATTGAATTATTTATTTTTAGAGTATTTTATTTATTCCTATGTATTATGTTATTTTTTGAGATAGAGTGTAAGGGTGCGCATTATATTGAACAACCTTTCTGTCGCGCAATAAGGTGCGTATTTTATTGACAACACTTTTTATAAACATATTCCTGATCGGTGCGCATTATATTAAACATTTTTTACGACACAACTGCAATTTTGTATTTTTGGATGGTCTTGCGCTGCGTATTATAATGAACATTCTTTTAGTTACGTCTCGTACATAAAGGATTTATAGTTAAAAACTTGGTTTTTTACGGGTTTTAAAAAATTAAATCCTTTATATTAACTCGTGGTGTCTGCTTGCTTGCTTGCGCCCTTGTCGTCAAAACTTTGGATCGATTTTTAACACACTTTCACGTAAGCTAGCGAGCTGAAATTTTGCAGGCAGTTTCGTGCCGATGCTGATAACGATGTATCAACATTTCAAATTGATCGCATGTACCGTAATTAAATTTTTGAATTTTTATATTATTTTATTTACCTCTACGTATCATGTTAAATTTTTTAGAAAGAGTGTCGCGGTGCGTATTATATTGAACGACCTTTCCTGTCGCGCAAAAAAGGTGCGTATTTTATTGACTACACTTTTTATAAACATATTCCTGATCGGTGCGCATTATATAAAACATGTTTTACGACAGAACTACAATTTTGTATTTTTGGATGGTCTTGCGCTGTGTATTATAATGAACATTCTTTTAGTTACGTCTCGTACATAAAGGATTTATAGTAAAAAACTTTGTTCTTTACGGTTTTTTTTTATTAGTTAAATTAATAGGCAGTAATTAGTTTCGACGCCGTCATACAGTAAACATCTCATTTACATTTATAATTTTAAAGTTAAAATATTTTAAATATATATTTCAGTTATTTAATTTTTTTTAATAATCTGAAAAACTCTATAGTGAATATTATGAAATTTTTTGAGACTACTCCGCAAATAATGGCGACGGCGAGGCGTGAACATGACCAAAAAATGTTAACTGGCAAAACATTCTTTCAAGTAACGCAATTTGAATCTTTGTGAATAATCCCTATTGATGCGACCCCTCCTCCGTTTTTATGCCAAGCAACTTCTCCTTTGTGTACGTCTCTGAAATATATGACTGTTTCGAAACACCACCCCCCCCCCATTAACAGTGCACAATTATCATATCAATATTTACATCTCTGTAAAACTGTAGGGCGTATTGTGCACTCTACACTTGTGGTATTGTCAAGAATCCCATTTAACTCAGTAATCGTGAACTACATGAATTTTTTTCACGATCTAAATTTCGTTTCTTCATTGCGTTGCTTTTACCTTTTTACCGACCAGCATGCAACTGTAGAGTTGTGTATTATGATTATAGATATTTTCTCTTTATTAAATTATTTTGATCGTTTTTTAAAAAAGATTTGAACGGCAACTATGCCAAGTAGTAGTAGTAAACAGCTATCAGGTCATTGATATTTAAAAAAAAATTGGTATGGGACGATAAAAGTGTAAAACACAATCCAAAAGTAGTTGGCCAAATATTGATTAATTTGGGCCACTTATGGATTAACTCGGCCATCTATTGATTACATGGACAATTCTCGATTATCTGGCATTCTATTAATTACTCGAAGCCTTAGATTTGAATTGAAACACTCAGCAAGAATCTTTTGAATAGTTTCATGGGAGTGTCTAATAAAAAAACCCATTTGATGTCGCTGTAATGTCACGGTGATCTCAAGGGTTCAACAATGACCATGAAACACATTCACCCATAGAGAGCAATCAATTTTTTCTTTCTTGACATAGCTTCGGTTTCCCTTTGCACTTCTCTGGGATTGTACATCTAAGAGATGCGGTCCGGTGAGGGAAATTAGAGTCAAAGTGATAGAGTCAGTTGTTTGGTCAAGAAAAATCGAGTATCGATCTTCGGAATCGTTACTCTATATCCAAAGTGAAGTCAACACTCATTATGAAGTTCAAGGTCACCGCCCTAGCACAAAAGAACAATTGGGAAATACTTTGCTGCATAAAAATTAACATTCATTTAATGGCAACGAGCATGTTAAAATCCCAATTATTTTTCAAATATGTTCAGAGGATTATTTAGTTTATTCATCAAACATTACTCTGACCTATAAACATAGCTTATATGAATTATATGCACGATGATATCATTAAATGATTTGTTTCACGGGATGTGAATGTTATTACACGCATATGTTGTGTGTGAAGCGATTTGAGCGCAGCTGCTTGCTGGGGTAATACGGTATATAAGTTGTCAAATTATTATTATTATTATTATTATTATTAATAGCCCTTATTTCTCTTGTTGGTCAGTCCATGACGGTGATGCGCCCAGGTAGGAAGATTGAGACTGCAATGTGTTTCCTCTAGTTGGAAGTGTATGTAAAGCGCGTAGACTGGAGTATTGCGCAATTAAACAAACAAAGTAAATAAATAAGTGAAATAGTTTAGCGATATTAGTTGCTATATCGTCAAACGGGTAATCCCCCTGCCCCCCCCCTGGTCACCTCACTGAGCTGAGTTTAATTGTGTTACATCAACATTGACGTATTGGAACCAACTGCTCTCTGTGTTTTTTCTTACGCTCCCTTTTAAAAAGAAACGATTCAGGGGGAAAAAAAGGGGGGGGGGAGGGGTAAACAGTGTATGTCTGAACTAAGACACGCATTCACGTCACAGCCTTGGTTGGTTTTGTAACGCAGATACTTAACGTATTGACCGGGCTCCGAACAAAGCGTGCACATATGTTAGCAAATTACGGGACACGTATGAAGTATGTGCGGCAAATATCTAAACAAAAATAATGAAAGCATCGGAAAGACCAATACTCCCCAACCCCACATTTCCCACCCCACACACCTTTTCTCTTAGTGTATGGAGAGGGTGGCATCAACATTTTTTTGGTGCTCAATTAATGTGGTGGAGGGGGGGGGGCGATAGTGATACTTTTTTCACCCTTTAATTTTGTATATCATTCATTTCGATTATTGTATATACAGTTTAAAGAAATCATCAGTTTCTGTCTATTTCTCTCTCACGCTGAAATCACTGGACAAGTCTTTGATGTTCATTAAGACTTCAGTTCGTCTTGAGCGTTCTGACTGTAGGTAACTATAACGTGTCCAGTCACTCGGATTGCCAACAATTTCGTTATGTTGGAGTTGGGCAGATGAAAGAAAATTACGAAAAGTTGCAGGTTTACACTACACAAGATCAGGATCACTCATGGCGCCTTCTCTCTCGCTTCTCCTTCGAATGTGATTTAGAATTGCTTGACCGATTGCCTCAAAAAACAGCGCCTAGTGAAAGTTCACGAGAGGGTCCACATTAAGTTCACCTTATCAGTGACGACCCGTCAACAATCATGACCTACTTCTCACACCCCGGGGGCAGTGAGTAGGTGGACAGGTCAACAAGAAACCGAATTAGGGAACCACTTGAATGAATGGTTGCGAGGCTCACTATTTACTTTGGAAGCTTTCAACAAGCGACGTGTGTTCGAACAGAAACATTTTGGCGTGTTCATAAAGCGCTTCGCCTTGGGCCCAGGCTGGTGTCTTTGGTCTCTTTGTTGAAAAGATAAACCACCCACAAGCGATGGATTAGAACTTAGCTTTCACGGCAAAGGTTGGAGTGGATACTGGTAGTTATATGAATGTGTGTTGTGTGTGTGGCGGGGAAGCGAGTGAACAGCTAGAAATCCGACTGTGGGACAAAGTTTAATCACATATCGTTGTCGATGAGACGCTCCATTTATAGCGAGATTTCAATTTGAATTCTGTCCATTAATTTGAAGTCTGTTAATTAATTTGAGGTCTGTGCATTATCCTAAAATATGTATTTTATGCTGAAGTGTGTGCCTTGTTATAATGTATGAACATTACTTTGAATTATGTACGTTGTTATGCAACTTGTTTTATCACAGGAATATAAATAAAAGGCCGCATACATCAACAAGTCTGAATAATAGTAGAGATGGTGTGCAAACCTTGATGTGCCATTATAGAAAAATCCACAATCTTCAATCATAAAAAAATAACAAAAACATGGTGTTTTATACATAATGCATTGAAGCGATGTAATACTTTTGTTATATGATAAGTTCGTAAAAATAAATGATTCCTACTGACAAATATGGATTTGGTGAGAAGACTCGATGTGGAGACTTACAAGACCGATACCGAGACCCAACCAGCCAACCCTCCAAGCATGTCCCAGTCCCAACCCTCCAAGCATGTCCCAACCCTCCAAGCATGTCCCAACCCTCCAAGCATGTCCCAACCCTCCAAGCTTGTCCCAACCAGCCAACATTGTCAGAAACAAACAACCAAGACACCACCAGGACGACGTCTGACCCTTGTCATTGTTTTCTTTTCTTGCTGTACACATCCACCCCAAATATATACAGCCTTGGACTTGGAACGTCACGTGGTACAATGCCATTGTCCGGTGTCCGGCTGGTCATTGTAAGTGTTACGCCGTGTCAAGCTTGTGGTCTACTGCACGCGTGTCGTAATCCCCAGGAAATCATTCAACCGAATCTTTGTCGTCAGTCTTAAATGTGTTATCAGGAAACAGCCGTGACGCGTCAGTATTACCAGGTACCTCAACCTCGAATGACCACTGGTCATTTTGAGCTCATGACTTTTGGATATCGACCGCTGATAATTTCAAACAGTTTTTTTGTGTGCATCTGGACTAACAGCTGTTGTCAAAAGTTCAGTTTGGACACCGCACTCAGTGGTAAGTCTTAAATACATTTAAATTCACTTCTAGTTTGGCAAGTTCATAAAGCGCTGATACGGAATATTTTTGATCAAGTTCTCATGATGATGATGGCCGCTCAGTGCTTCAACCCACTCCCACTCTTGTTCACGACACGCAGGTCTAAGAAAGCAACAGACGTTAAAGTAGCTGTTGTCAACGACAAGCTATTCAATATTTTAATACCTGCGTCATGGCAGAAGATGACGTTACACGCAAATTTATTAATGTGTGGAAGGACATGAAGTCGATGTCCGGGTTAGAAAGAGTTGAGTAAATTTACGACTCACACCCGGTATAAAGTTGATAAAATAAACAACAACAAAATAACAATCTAACCAGTTAATTAGCGGATGTTCCTTCAATTTGATAAAATAACCACGAGCACAGTCTGGTAGAATCGAGCCGATCGTGTTATAGACGAGTTCTCAGTCCATTGGTTTGAGCGTGCCTCAGGAGTGTCGCTAGCTAAAATGGTTAGACGCAACGTGGTATTCTTTTTAAATCCCTTATATTAACTTCACCGCCGGTCATCTCTCTGTCTGTCGTCATCTCATGGGCGGGCGGAAAAAACAAAAGTAAAAAATGACCCACTTCCCGTGATCCTTTCGAGCTGAAATTTGTCACACGGACCCGTCTCTTATCTTATCTATACAGGCGCTCCTTCTATGCAGAAGATAGTTGCGTCCACAGACCATGACAGATGATCTGTTGGCAAGTGATGCAGCATTCACAGGCCGCGGCTTTGTGGGTTCCACGCATTACCCAGCCGCCTAACTACATGTAGTGTTAGGTACCCATTCGGAGCGGGGTGACTCAGGGACGCCCTAGGTCCGGGAACAAACCCTTGCCTTCACACGGATTCGAACCCGTGACCATCGGTACGGCAGTCCAGTGCGCTGCCACTCGACCACCGGGTCCCCACCTAACAATGCATCGTATAAAAATTTCAGATCGATCGAACGTACCGTAATTAAATTAATGCATTTTAGTTTATCCTTATATTTATATAACGTATGTAATTCAAACTCACTGTTTGTTATTGTTTTTTTTTCACGTGAAATTTTGCGTTGACGTGTTGAGGCGACCCATCGAAGTACCAGCGTGCTTTTGTTTACATTTTACTTGTCATGCTGAACTCGGTCCCCCCCCCCTTAGGGCTATGAAGCAATGTTGAGTTAAGACAGACTCAGTCTGTAAATGTTTGTCTTGTTTGAAAATAATCAATACTGTTAGTTATGTCTAATATATAAGGAATTTATAGTCAAAAACTTTGTTTTTACGGGTTTGTTTTATTATCCTTTTTTGTCGTAGTAAAATTAAATGATTAATTTTATTAGTTGTCAATAAAATAATAGTATATATAGTTTTTACCCAGTTCGGGTGTCTAACAGATGTGTATGTCATAATTTGTGGCCAAGATAAGATCTAAGCAAATCGAACCTTCCATTTCCCAGTGCATGATTCAATGGTAACATTGATTCAATTAATGTAATGTGAAACAGTTTTGATTGAAATTTGGATGATTTTTTTTTGGGGTAATATTATTAGCGATAATAAACCATCAAACAAAACCGAAACAGATAAGGAGATTGAGCTGTATGACGCCCTAAGACAACACTGGGTTTTTGACATTTAAAGTAATCAACTGACAAAAACCCATGGAAACTCTTATTTTACAACCACTCTATCTCAGTTAATGTTCCTTCAACCAATACACTGAATAATTAGTTCAGTTGCAAAATACCAGAAATAGTAATAAATTAAAGGAAAAAAATCATTGGTGATCTGAACTAAATTTACTCGTAATATTTTGAAAAATTTAAAGTTTACAAGTGTGACCTTTAAATTGACCAGTGATAAATATTTGTATATACCTTTTTTTGTATTTTCCTACAGGTGTTGGTCGATAGAAATTAGTTTATGAACAACGCCACACATTGTGTAAAGACAGGAAAATGGCCCACATACTCTGCTCTGGATGGCTCATAAAATCACCGCCTGAGCACAAGATGAGCAGAAGTGTACGACTGTTTCGCTCTCAGTGGAAAAAGCGCTTCTTCGTTTTGAGCCAATCCGGGAGAGCCAGTGACGCGTACGAGCTGAACTACTTCAAGGACAAAAAGGGTGGCAAGAAGAAAGGCTCCATCGATCTGGCGTCCTGCAGTCAGGTCACCGAGGCTGCCCATCCGCAGTTGTTCCCCCATCTTCTGTCGGTGAAGGCCTTGCACAAAGGCAAGATCAGGAAGTATTATTTGGCTGCGGCTACACAAAATGAGTTGAAAGAATGGGTTCACTGGCTCTGCCTCGTGTGCGGGCTGAGCTTGGTGCCTAGGGAGTTACCTACACTTGAACTCAATCCCACGCCGGTCAGTTCGACCCTGAATCTATCTCCTGGCTCAACTCCGGAAACCAGTTCGGGGATCGATTCGTCCAGGAGCTCAAAAGTGTTCTCCCGTGCGATGGACGACTTCAAAAGTGTATCTTCCACTCAGGAAAGTGTTGCTGAGATGGAGGAGGAGCCCAAACAAGATTCGGTAACACTTCGTGATTCGGGAGATTCCGAGCCTTTCCGAAGTTTTATCAACTATTTGAACGAAAGCTTGTCAACATCCGGGGACGGCTTGGAGGAAGATGTTAAAAGTATCCAAGTCATTCAGAAAGTTCCCAAACCTCTCCCGCGGAGAAGTATTTCAAAAAATCTGGATACTTCTCTGACTGCACTGAAAGTCATTCCCCAGCCTCTAGAGGCCGAGTCTTCAACAGATGATGATGATGTCATCAATCAGCCGTTTGAATCAGAGACTGAAGAAGACTTGGATGAAGTGATATACATGGTACCGTCCCTACAGCCTCAGCCACACCGTACGACCAGTGATTACGACATCCCGTCATTGACCGCCAACGGGCAAAACTCAAGCGTCGCTCTCCCACCTATTCCCGCCCCGCCTTTGCCCCACCGGCCAAAGAAGGTCATTCACAATTACGTCAACGTACCTTGTTAGATGACCTCTGGGGGCGTGAATTTTTTAATCACAACCCGATGTAAACAACATACACACACAGGAAATTGTGTGTTTTATTAGAGAACTTGAGTGAACTTAAGGGTACAACTCTTGTATGGAAGCTGTCAGAAGTCAGATGAACTTATAAAATGATAGATAATGTGTTCTGTGCAATTCAACTCATGTCCTATCTGATGTTATACTTTATAATTTAGCTTTCAAATGTAAATTATTTATTGTTCATAATGTCAACGTTGGTGTACCTTATTCGTTATTCTTTCAAGATTTTAGATTAAAGACTGATTGACATAGAATTATCCCCCCCATCAAAATGACTTGAAACTTACGATAAAAAAGTGAGACTCTCCTGACATGTCACTGATTTACTTATTTTAAAATTAGTTTTGGTTTGTTTAAGATGTATATATAGCTACCCTGACCTTCAACTACAGCTTCTCCAACCACATCTACCCCATTGTTCCGTTTACCCACCTTCATCACAATTTTACCACAACATTCGTCCCAGATATACCAACTACGCCACCTTTTATTTCTCCGAACTCCACCCCAAAAACAGCCTCCACACGTGTTACATCCCTCACTACTTACTCTACCCCCCCACACACACACACGTGCAATCTCCCGCCTACTAGTGCCATTTTATTAGAAAATATATAAATATTACGTTGGGAATTTTTTCAAACAATAACACAAATTGAAATTATAGCAGTCTGAATTAAAACGTTTTCAAATTTAGTTTTGCCTCAAATGTTTTAATTGCATGATAGTTCAAGAAAATATTTTTCTTTTAAAGCTGTAGAACTCGTTTGTGAAGATTACATATTATGATAACCAGCAAATTTAACGATCCAAGGTATTGGTCAAAACTAATAATCACTTAATTTTAGTGATCGCAACTTTTCAACATTTGAAAACAAAATTTTATTGTACAAGTATTGTGGATAAGTAGTGGCAATTGTTTTTACTAGAAAACCCTTTTAGCAGTTGGTGCGCCTGATTATGTAGGACGCCAAAAACTAATGTGAATAGCTGGATAGCATTTATGATAACATTTGTGTTCATGTTTATGTGCATGTTCTTGTGTAAAAAGAAAACTAACATGTGTGGTCGTTAAAAACAACACATATTTTATATTGTGTTCTAATAATCACTAGAATAAGGATTTTTAAAAAAACCCAATATTTCACGTTTTGGTGCATATTTTAAATCTATTGACATTAAAATCACGTTAGTGTCGCTAAAAAGTGTAGATCGTATAGAATAGCACCAAAAATATCATGTGTCTTTGTATAAAGTGTTTGAGCCCATCTTCATTCGTCTCGTTTCAGTGTTTTAAAATAAAATCTTTATTTAACAATTATTTATCCATGTTGCAGCATGCATTATATAATGTCAATCAAATTTTACTACTTGTGTAAGTGTAAGCTATTTGGACTGATTAAGACATCAGCTGAAGCGTCTACGCGTGTATTAGTCGAGTAATAAATCTGTTGCTTACTGTTTTGATTGCACCATTCGTTGTATCTTGAATTTTAGAATTTTTTTTAGGGAGGTGTCAAAGTTATTTAAAAAAATAACAAAATCAATTTTAATATGTTTCATCATCAGCTAACAATACATTAGGGGCCGTCCATAAAGTACGTCACGCTATTTTGGACCATTTTTAGCTCCCCCCTTGTGACAAAGTGTTACACATCTCGGGACCCCCCTCCCTCTTAAAAAACGTCACACTTTCGAACAAAAATATGGTTTTTTAATTAATAAAATAATCAAAATTTAATATAAAACAGCGTTACGTAACACATGGCCAGACCCCCCCTTCCCCTGTCACAAACTGTCACACTTTCTTACACCCCCTCCCCGCTCTGGAGCGTGACGTACTTTATGGACGGCCCCTTAGTATGATGAAGATTTCAATAATTGAACATCAAATAAAATCACACAATACATCGCTGTAGTAAACGAGGTGGCATACTTGTGACCGGGTCATTGTACTATTTAAAATAAAATGAAGACACAATTTTTCAATATTTATTTTTGACGGGGCAATTTTACTGTTGTTATGAAGCAAATTTGTACGGTTTATTTTTCACAAGTTTAAACCATTTTGCTAATGGCATGGAATTTGTGCTAGCTTTTGAGGTAATGGTGTTACTGAAAATGACTGTATATGATGCCCATGAGCACCATGCCATTTAAGGACTGTGCATCTTGGGAAACAATGCACATATGTGCACCATGTCATTCAACGACTGTACATGTTGGGAAACAACAATGCACATATGAGAACCATGTCATTCATTGACTGTACATCTTGGGAAACAACGATGCAATCATGAGCACCATGTCATTCATCTCTTGGGTTACAACTTTCCAATATATATGAGGTTCCAAGCGGTGCGCATTTCCTTGACTAATGTATATTCGATGTCGTATTGATGGCGAGTCTGTCAATGAACCCGTTTCATTAATGTCACTCCAGTGAGATCATTGACGCAGTCGGCTGCGTGGTAGAACATTATTTGTCTTTATGGTTGTCAATATTTCATCTGGTAAAAGCTGGGTTTTATTTCACAAGAACGTCGAGAAAGAATTAAAATTCGATTACAACTGAAAACAAACATCCACTTGATAAGTGGCTCTCAATTTGTTGTTTGTGGGTTCATTTTTTGGACTTTTTAAAGGTGAAAGGGATCAATCTGATCTGGTGCAGTCTAAAAAATGACGTTTACAAATTTATTTCGAGAAGGGGTTTTAATAAAGTCCAACAGCTTAAAGAACATCAGAGCTTGCATTTGAAGAATTGATCAGACATATTGTATGATGTTTCATTTTAATCGTTCCCAAATCTAATACTTTTAGTGCGTGTGGAATGCTGGCGTTTGATACATGAATAAAAAAAAACCTGTAAAAAATCAAGTTTTTGACCATAAATCCTTTTTGTACGAGACGTAACTAAAAGAATGTTCATTATAATACGCAGCGCAAGACCATCCAAAAATACAAAATTGCAGTTGTGTCGTAAAACATGTTTAATTTAATGCACACCGATCAGGAATATGTTTATAAAAAAGTGTTGTCAATAAAATACGCACCTTATTGCGCGACAGGAAAGGTTGTTAAATATAATACGCACCACTGACCACGGCACT
Organism: Ampullaceana balthica; assembly: GCA_944989445.1. Classification (NCBI taxonomy): domain Eukaryota; kingdom Metazoa; phylum Mollusca; class Gastropoda; family Lymnaeidae; genus Ampullaceana; species Ampullaceana balthica. The sequence goes on from CALYLW010000059.1 coordinate 1,498,901, forward strand.
CTATCTAAAAAATTTAACATTATACATAGAGATAAATAAAATAAACTAAAAATTAAATAATTTAAATACAGTACATGCGATCGATCTGAAATTTTGATGCATCGTTTTTATTATCGGTACGAGACTTCCTGCAAAATTTCAGCTCGCTAGCTTACGAGGAAGTGGGTTAAAAATCCATCCAAATTTTTTTCGACAAACAAACAACTTTAACTAGCAACCAGACACCACGGAATAATATAAAGGATTTAAAAAAGATACTTTCGGCAACAAGACTAAGATTGTAAAGAATGCTACGCATTACGTGTCAACATAAAAAAAATCATATATTGTTTTACAACATACTGTCATTCAGGTTATATTATCAGGATCTAGGCCACGTATCTAATCATTAGCATTTTCTGAAGGTCTGTTTGGTGTGGCTGGATATTGTTTTATTAAGGTCTTGTAGGTTTATTGAAATATTACTTCCTGTTTACTTTAATTACAATGAATCAGAATATAACCAACGTCATTGGCTCTGAGAGTTTTTTTGGTGTGTTTTCTTTAGACGTAGGAGTTGGCCCCAGACTCTCAAAACACACATAGCCTTAAGCCAAATAACCAATAATCAATACATAATTGAATTAAAAAAATATGGTGAACAAAAATTAAATTTAAAGACAACTCGGGAAAAATTATTGATTCTGTGAACATATTGTTCTCAATATGTTTCTTTAAACGTATGACATGTTTAAAATAAAATTTAAAATATATAACAGGATGTTATACAATAGACAAATATCCTCCAATGTTTTATAAACACCCTCAACTATGTATTTTGTGAAAGAGGAAATATACGATGATTTTTTTCTATATTGCAATGATAATTTTATACTTAATATACAATTTACCAACTTTTCAACTTCACTGAGTGTAGATACATGAGCAGACTTACGTTTGCTCTTTAAGTGTCAACGATTTTAACAAACTGCATTTTCTGACGCTACAATAACACGCACTTGTTTATTTTTAAAGATAACATAAAATGATTATATTTGTGAAACCTTATTTATTGAGCTGGGTAATTGAATGTTTATTAGACATGATTTCTATAGAAACATAGCAACATTGAACACCCTGCACAGAACCTCCCAGTGGCGTAGCTAGGGGAGGCGGAAAGGGGGGTAAAAATTCGAAATCTCCCCCCCCCCGGCCGGGTCTAAAGGAGTGTCAATTTTTTTTTACATTGAATATTACGCCAGGGCCCCACAAAAAGACCAAGCCCCCCCCCGGGCCTGAAAAATCACTACAAATGCCTAGCTACGCCACTGCAACTTCCTCTTAATTAAAAAAAAAGTCCATGTTTTCGCCTTACAAATATTCTCTTGGCCATCTGCATCGTCATTCATTGCAGCTGTTTTACGTTTTAATTAAATGCAGCTGTTTTACGTTTTAATTCATTGCAGCTGTTTAACGTTTTAATTCATTGCAGCTGTTTACGTTTTAATTCATTGCAGCTGTTTACGTTTTAATTCATTGCAGCTGTTTTACGTTTTAATTTATTGCAGCTGTTTTACGTTTTAGTTCATTGCAGCTGTTTTACATTTTAATTCATTGCAGCTGTTTTACGTTTTAATTCATTGAAGCTGTTTTACGTTTTAATTCATTGCAGCTGTTTTACGTTTTAATTCATTGCAGCTGTTTTACGTTTTAATTCATTGCAGCTGTTTACGTTTTAATTCATTGAAGCTGTTTTACATTTTAATTCATTGCAGCTGTTTTACGTTTTAATTCATTGCAGCTGTTTTACGTTTTAATTCATTCCAGCTGTTTTACATTTTAATTCATTGCAGCTGTTTTACGTTTTAATTCATTGCAGCTGTTTTACGTTTTAAATAAATTAAAAATGTTGTAAAAAGAAAAAGAAATGTGACAAATATTATAATTAAGGCATTATTGCTAAAAGTACTTATATCACATTTTTGTCAAATTAAAACTAGACAGTGAGTGAACTTTTAACATCTGGTTTAGACCAATCTACTGTTTTAAGTTGAAAACAATACAGTGTAATGAAGTCCATTTAAAAAAAACAGTCTTAAAAATTCAAATGCTCTCACCAAAGAGGCAAACAATAAATTAGAACCTGATTCTTTCAAAATGCGCATTTTGTGACTTAAGTACTTTTAATACTAAGCTATTCTTTAGATCAGTGGTTCCTAACCATTTGGGGTCCATGCACCCCTTCAGATGCCCCAAAAAGTTCATGCACCCCCTCGTGAAACTTGCAGAAAATGCATAATAAACTATGTTTATTTTAGGAACGCAACAGTTTTGACCATAGGCAACAGGGAATTTAGTGAGAGATCTGCTGCTTCTTATGATCAATCAGCGATTTAAATTTGGGGACTGTTTTGGACAAAGCAACTCTCATGTCATCCTCTGCATTCAACTTATTCCTTTCCTTGGTTTTAATCGTCAAAGGTGTGGAGAATCCTGCTTCACAGAGATAGGTTGTGGCAAATGGAAGGAGAGTCAGTACTGCCCTCTTGACTAGATGTGGGTAGGAATCTAGCTGGGCGCACCAAAATTCAATCAAGGTATTGCAACTGAAAGCACTCCTCAGTACTTCTCTGGTTCTCAAATCAATCAGGTCATCTTTAGCTGAGTCACTGTCATCAATGTTGTCCAAGTCACAGAGAAAAGGATTGCGAATCCAAAGATCTTTCCTAGCAATGTCTTGACAGAAATACCCATCAAAGGACCTTTGCAATGTTGAAAGGTGCTCTGAAATTTCCCCTTTGATGTTGTCAGGCAGTGATCCCTCAGTGCTTACTTCTGCACCAGATATTGCAATTTCATCCAAGAATGGAAAGTTGGTCAAGTTGGAATTTTCGAGTCGTCGTTGGAATAGTGGCACTTTGTTAAGAAAGGCTTGCAATCTCTCATTAGCATCCATTACAGTCACAGCAGGTCCTTGGAGAGATGTGTTAAACTCATTCAAGATGATGAAGATGTCAGCCAGGTATGCCAAGTAATGGATGAAATTTGGACAGCCAAACTTGTCAGCAAGGTCACTCTCTTTTTCTTACAAGAAAATGGCAAGCTCCACTCTCAGTTCTACTAACCGAGAAAGTATCCGTCCCCTGGACAACCAGCGCACCTCAGTGTGGTAGAGCAGAACTTCATTCTCAGAGCTCACCTCCTGACAGAACAACTTGAAGAGGCAGTGGTTCAAGGCATGCGAGCGGATAACATTTACAACTTGGACTGCAGTAGAAAGAACTGACTTCAAGGTTGGAGGTAGAGTTTTGAATGCCAGTGCCTGACGATGAAGAATACAGTGTGTAGTGACAATATCTGGAACTTCTTTCTTTACCAGTGCTGAAAATCCTGACTTATTACCGAGCTTGGAGGGAAATCTGTGCAAATTGAAGAAATTCTTGAAGTCCAGTCAAACTGGTTTTCAATGAAGAATGCCCTGACTAGCTGCAGCACATCAGCAGCTTTGGTAGTAGCTAGGAGTGGCTTACAAAAAAGAAATTCCTCCTTCAGCAATCCACTGAGACCATATCTCAGAAATACAAGAATCTGAATGCATTGTGCTTCATCAGTGGATTCATCCAGCTGCATGCTAAATGGAAAAGGACTGCTTCTCATCTCGCACAAGACTTGATCCTGGAATGAATAGTGTCATTGGACAAATGAACTTTCTCAACCTGCTTCCTCTGCTGGTGACCACACATCAGTTCAACCATCTCCAGAGCACAAGGCTTCACCAAAGGTCTCCAATGGTGTAGGGCTTCTTGTTCTTTGCAATAAGATATGCAACCTTGAATGATGCCTCCAGTGCAGATTTCTGTGACAAAGAAAATCCAAGTTTGGGCAAGGTACCTGAGGTCAAGAAGCGAGCTCTCTTCTGCTTGAAGACCTCAACACTGTCCTTGGAATTGGATGGATGGACTTTATCCAAGTGCTCTCATAGTCTAACAGGCTTCATGTTGACATTGCACAGGATGTTTCCACACTTAGGCTTTTGTGTTCCATCTCTCTCTCTCTTTATTATTATTTATTAACGATTTTGAGGGGCTGATGACCAATGTTCCCTCTAAAGTTCGTTGGTCCGTGTGCAAAGTGGAAAAACTCGTGTGCAAAGTTGCACAGCATCCATTTTCTGTGCAATATTTTACCAAATTTGTTGCGCTGTAATTCGAAACAGCTGCGCGGCATCGGTTAGACACATGCGCAGCCGCGCAGCTTAAAGGGAACATTGGTGATGACAATCGGAAAGTCGTACCAGTCACAGGCAAATTTTTAACTGACGAAGTTAATGTTTTTAATGACCGAAATTGGATGCTCAACTCAAGATTTTAGGTTTCAATGACGAATAATGGCTTACAATTAACACTTTTAAGACCTTTGCAGTGTACAGAGCAATAAAAGTTAAGGAAATAAATCCCAACTTTTACATCCGCTCAAAACAGTTAGAGGGTCACCGGAAGAGATATATCTGACGTATTTGATGACAAAATTAAATTATTTTTAGAAAACTGTGACGTAAAACACGAAATTCAGATGAACACGTAGAGCGGACCGTTCATTTTGCGAAAGTTTTTCCGTCAATTTTCGACATGCACAGAACAATGCGCGAACGAGTAAAAAAAAAGGTTCTATATGGGCACCCTTTAACGCGGCATGCCTTGCTTATGGTTTACATTTTCAGATTATCAGTTTTTCTTTCTTTTTTTCCCCTTCTTCTTTTTTTTTCTTCCTCTTTTTCTTTTTTTTCTTTCTCTGAATGGTTCATGCACCCCCTGGAACCTGCTCATGCACCCCTTGGGGGTGCATGCACCACTGGTTAGGAACCCCTGCTTTAGATCAACAATTTTTTTCCACCGGAGTTTGTAGCGCAAACGGATTTTGAAAAAAGTCTTCTGGATCGCTAGGTAAACAAAATTTCCTGGTACCAAAGATTATTATAAGAAATTCCATTAAAAATATAAATGAAACATATTATTGCGTTGGAGATCCTTTGAAAAAATGAAATGATTTTCTGCTGCTGTAAATATTTGATAGTGATAATGAATCTTGTAGTTTTTTTTATCAGAGGAAAACTGAACTTTTTAAAATTTTATTCATTTCAAAGACTGAGACAATTTGCAAAACTTATTTAAAGACAGAAGTTAAGTTATTGACACATAAAATAATATGTCAGAACTGAATGACTACCCCATACATACCTTTTTTGCTCAGTGTGACGATCCTATTGACAGGGGAGTAAACAAACACGGGGAAGTTTGTGATGGGCAACGACCAGGAACCTGTGCAGTCGTCGAAAGGCGTGTCGATAGCAATGAAGTAAGTGGAGTCGTTCGGACATCCATTGTAAGCCCCGCAAATTGCGAAGCGTCGTATGTTACGGTTCGAAGCGAAACTGCAATAGATAGAGCAAATTGCACATTTAACTTTAAACTAGAAGTCGTGTCGATAAAATTAAACGGAATACCCAAATAAGAATTTCTCTTTTGTTAGTAATTCTAAAAGGTTAAATCACTGCAGGGTATGCGGTGGGTGATTGGTGGCTAAGGGTCAAGTGCTGCGCGATCCAACAGAGAGCTAACTCTGCTAGTTAGGTCATCATAACCAATGTTCCCTTTAAGCTGCTCGGCCACGCAGATATGCTACTGACGCCGCGCAGCATTTTAGAATTACCACGCAGCAAATGTTAAAAAAATATGGATGCTGTGCACATCTATACACGATTTTTTTCCTTACATTGCACACAGACCAACAAACCATAGAGGGAACATTGATCATAACATTGTAAAATCTTTTATACAGCCATATAAAAAAACATGGGTGTGTGAGCAGTGTGTGTGTATGAGGATGGAGTAATAACGACTGTTTACAAAAACCTTAGTGGCGACACAAAGTCAACCTAAAAACTACCGTAGTATAGACTAACAGTTGAGGATCAATAGCACATTATGCTAACACCCATCTAACTTTGAGCTTTCATATATTTTTTTTGATACCCTGAACTTTGACCTTTCTTCCTTTGTTTCCGCTACTTTCCCCCCGAGACAAATCTCCACCTCCCCCGACGTATCCAGGAAATTGTGTGCCCGGTGACAAACTATTAAATTGGGACCACAGACGTTTAATAAATATATTACCCGTATTTATCTATTATAATTTGACGTTGCAAACCTAGTTCTTGAGCCATTCACCTTGGTACCTAGGGAAATATGTAGCCCCTTCTGCCCCCTTCGCTACGCTTCCTTTACTCCCCTTTCAAACTTTTCCCCCTTGGAAATGACACTCTTTGGTTTTCACAACTATGCGCAAGACCATGTTGTTTCTTATTCAAACTAAAGTACCATTAAAAAAAAACGGGGGAGGGGGGGTGGAATGACGCATAGTATTGCTCAACCCATTTGTTCACATCGCCTTTCATTGCCTTTACAACCAAACCGCCGACTATATGCCGTCAAATAAAAATATCACTGCCCTTGTTTAACTTTATTCTTTACGCATGGAATACGTAAACTATTTTTTTTTAAAAATGTGTATGATCCCAATGTTATTAAAAAACAACCCACAAAAAAAAATCAACCCCGATGTATCCTATAAATTACATCAACATATAAGCATAAGTGGTGTGGGACTGCAATCATACGGAGTAGAAGAAAAATGGTCCTTGAATAGATTGTGAATCAACAGGAAAAAGACGCCAAAAAGAAAAATAACGAATGTATCGGCAAAAATCTGCTTTCCTGGATATGGTCATTGTTTTTTTTTGTGTGTGTGTGTGTGGCGTATTTGCAGACTCTAATACCCTATTCCATACCCAAATAATTAAATAGAATTGGTGTACACAAAACATCGAAATATAAAACAAGTGTCCTACCCTAGAATATTATAATGTAAAACAGAAGTGTGTTATACGAAATCAAATTATAAAACGGAAGTGTCCTATCCTAAAACACCAAAATATAAAACCAGTGTCCTGTACTAAAACACCAAAATATAAAACCAGTGTCCTGTACTAAAACACCAAAATATAAAACCAGTGTCCTGTACTAAAACACCAAAATATAAAACCAGTGTCCTGTACTAAAACACCAAAATATAAAACCAGTGTCCTGTACTAAAACACCAAAATATAAAACCAGTGTCCTGTACTAAAATATCAAAATATAAAACCAGTGTCCTGTACTAAAACACCAAAATATAAAACCAGTGTCCTGTACTAAAACACCAAAATATAAAACCAGTGTCCTGTACTAAAACATCAAAATATAAAACCAGTGTCCTGTACTAAAACATCAAAATATAAAACCAGTGTCCTGTACTAAAACATCAAACTTAAAAAAAGAAGTGTCCTATCCTAAAACATCAAAATATAAAAGATAAGTGTGTTACCCGAAGACATCAAAATATAAAACAGAAGCATCGCTACTAATGGATGCCCAGGACGAATTGAGAACGCCTCTCTTTGTGTACCACGACTCTACTGTCGACTTAGCTCCGTTAAATATCATATAGGAGACCTCAGTCCCGTTGGTATACAAGGAGAACTTCACCTGTAGTAAGAGCGAAGTTTTGACAAAGGCTCGGTAATAATATCAATAGTCACATTAAAAAAAATTATATATAAAAAAAAACATAATAAATTGTAGGTCGCACAAACGAGAGATATCTATTGAAAACAATACCACACTTTTAGTATTGCATTTTTCTCAACAGATGGCCAACGGGTAAATTGAAATTGTAAAATTGTAAAATACGGCAACATGAAGGATTCCAAGGAAAAAATTATTCCAGAGTATCTAAATTATTTTAACCTTGTTACCTCTTTAAAAAAAAGACCTGGTAAAATGACCTCAGTCTTACCTTGTCAATATTGACCCAGTTGTCTAGGATATGGCTTCTGAAATGCCTGGTGCATGTGCCGAAGTTGTCCAGACGGTAGCACGCCACGGGCATGTCGCTGGACAGAGGTCGATCATCGTGATGTCCAGTGGTTCTCCATAAGTCATATAATGAAATATTGACCTCTTTCTGGGCCCTGAACACCATCGTCCAGTCACCATGGTGGACTAAGAGATGAGATAATCTCCATCATGAGATTATCTTAATCATGACATTGTCTAAATCATGAGATTGTTATGTTTTTTAAATAAATTTTAAAATGAAGTGTTTTGTTTTATACAATATGTAATTTGGGAAATGAATATTTCTGGAGTTTTGGAATAAAGACTGCTGTCTGTAATTGTTTTGAAATTTACCCTTTTGTAATTTTGTGAAAGTTTCTCTTTTGGAGTTTATAGGTAAATTAAATATCACCCATAAACTTTTGAAAATAACAAAATTTTAATTTTCGAAAGACTCTCTACACTTTACTGTAATGTTTTGGAACATGTAATTTTTATTATTATTATTTTATTGAAAGAAACTTGTCAGTGATATTGTAATTGATATCACTTGTAATTTTTGGAAAATCCTTTTTGCATTTTTATGAATTTTATGATGATTTTTTACTTGGGGAAGCGGAGTGTGTTTTCCTATTTATCTCGGATGTCCTCTTGTGTCATTGTTGGTCAATATATTGAGCTTCTACATCTGGGGCGCGTGGTTGTTATTCGCGTTTTTAAAACTTAAAAAAAATATTATATCAGTTAGATGTTTAATTCAATTTAAAACCCAAAACATTTTTTTAACAATAGACTTACTGGGCTCGTTTCTGTAAATAATCCACCAATCAGAATTTTGCGTCCATTTTATTGAAGAATCATATATTTGGTCCGTGTAAGTGATACAGAGGTTGTTGACGTGGCTGTAGGTGGCGCAGCCGCACAAAATGGTGCACTGGCTAGCACAGAATGCTGAGCTCATGGCTTGAAACAAAAATAAATTATAATATACAGTTATATTTGTGTGTGCTTTTTTCCCTTTAATGTATACAGGTATTATTTCTATGCGCTTCATTCAAAGTATACGAGTTATATTTATGTGTGCTTCATTCAAATTATACATGTTATATTGGTGTGTGCTTCAGTTCAGAATAATGAAATTGAATATGATAGATCAGAGAGGATACATGTTTATATTTAAATGTTACAAATATTTTACAATAATTATTAATAACTCAATGATAAATTTAAGGCTTTCGAATTATTAACTGATTAGAGAAAATAGTTTTCGTTTCATTTTCTTGCAGAAAAAACTTGGCACGCCGCAGAGGCGTCACTATGATTGGTGTTACCCAGTTCGGTAGGTCCCGGTGTCACTCCTCACAAGTTATCCCAAAAGACCTCCTCCAATTCTTACAGTGCTAAATGACGGGAGCATACATAACTATACACATTGGCGTTACCCCTTGTGATGGTGTCACCTGGTGAGGTCCACCCCACACCCCTCTAGTGACGCCTCTGCTGCCAATTCAAGTTTTTTTTACTACACTTTAAAAGAAAAGGTTTGGCCGCCCTTGGTCTAGACCAGGGGTGCGCAACCTTTGGGCTATTGACGGCCGCATTAAAAAAAATTACTTTTGCAACGGCCGCCAAAAATTTTTCACTGAAAAACGAAACGAGCTCTATAAAAAAAATTACCTTTAGTAATAGGCAACGCGAGATAATAATGACATAATCATAATTTATTGTAGTCAAACACAGTACTTAATTACAAACAAAAACATTTTCATCTATATTCTCTTATGTTTCTACTTAATTGAACATTCTCATGTAAACCTAACATCATGTCATACACGTACAGCATGAGTATATTTTTAAGTTGCATTAGTACACTGAGAACACAATAATTGAATAATAGAATAGCTACTTCAATAACATTGGCCATGTAACTTAGCAGTCCAGAGTCCAGAAATTAGTAGCTGCCTTGCTATTGGATGTTTGCTGAGAGTCGCGCAAAGTCTGGGCACTCACTGGATAGCATCAGTTGTATTCCTGAAGCCAGATTGGTGTCCACCAGTCGGGTTCGATATTTGTTCTTGAGATATTTCATTCCTGGAGGGCAAACTGAGATCCACCACTCTTAAACAATACGAACATTGAGAGTGTTTGGACGAACTTTAGAGACCTAATTTACAGCACAGCCTCCCAAATCCTTGGACCCGCGACGAGGAAGCAACAAGACTGGTTCGATGACAATTGCGACAAAATCAAGCAAATGTTGGCAGAGAAACATCAACTCCACAAAAGACACATCAACAATCCCAGGTCTTCAACCGTAACGGACTCATATAATAGCATACGCCGCATCATACAACAAAAACTTCGCTGAATGCGAGATTCATGGCTAAACAAGAAATCTGATGAGATTCAACAATATGCAGACAGGCATGATATGAAGAATTTTTACATCGCCCTTAAGGAAGTGTACGGACCCTCAACGTCTAATTCATCCCGCTTCTCAGTGCTGACGGGACATATCTAATTACTGACAGAGAGAAGATTCTTGAGCGCTGGGCTGAACACTTTCATGATGTCCTAAACAGCAACTCAAGTATTAATGAAGATGCTATCAGTCGCCTCCCTCAAGTACCAATTAACCTGGCAATGGATGACCCGCCTACACTTCTTGAGATGCAAAGAGCTGTACATCTTCTGTCACGTGGAAAGGCTCCTGGAGCAGACTCAATTCCAGCAGAAATATACAAAGAAGGTGGCATGGTTCTACTGGAAAATCTGCATGAACTCTTCCTAATGATGTGGCAGCAAGAGGCTGTCCCCCAGGATTTTAAAGATGCCTCTTATGTCCACTTGTACAAGCAAAAAGGGAACCGCCAAGCCTGCGATAATCATCGTGGAATTTCACTGCTATCAATTGCTGGAAAAATATTCGCCAGAATTCTCCTAAATCGCCTAAATGCACATCTGGATTAGGGCCTTTTACCAGAAAGCCAATGTGGTTTCCGGAAAGAACGTGGGACCATTGACATGATTTTTGCAGCAAGGCAATTGCAGGAAAAGTGTCAAGAGCAGAATATGGACCTATTTTCCATTTACATAGAGCTTACGAAAGTCTTTGACACAGTCTGCAGAGAGGGCCTATGGAGGATTATGGCCAAGTACGGGTGTCCAAATAAGTATATAGCCATTGTAAGGCAATTTCATGATGGCATGCAGGCTCGAGTTCAGGACAACGGAGATGTCTCTAAACCATTCCCTGTCACAAATGGCGATAAGCAAGGCTGTGTTCTGGTCCCCAACATTGTTCAGCCTCATGTTCTCAGCCATGCTTACAGAGGCCTTCAGGAATAGCAATGTAGGCATGGACTTTAGGTATCGTACTGGCTTAAAGCTAAGACAAAGGTCAAATCAGACATCATCCTGGACCTTCTTTTTGCTGATGATTGTGCCCTTAACGCGGGCTCTGAAGCACATCTGCAACTAAGTGCTGATAAATTTTCCAGTGCGTGCTCTAGCTTTGGGCTCACCATCAGCACAAAGAAGACAGAAGTGTTATACCAGCCGGCCCCGGGCAGATCCTATACTGAGCATAACATATTCATCAACGGCAACAAAATCAACACAGTGAGCCGCTTTACCTACCTTGGCAGCACACTGTCCCAGAAGGCCAATATTGATGACGAGGTGAACTCGAGAATCTCAAAGGCCAGCGCAGCATTCGGTAGATTGCATGACAGTGTCTGGAACAGAAGGGGAATCAGCACCCAAACAAAACTAAAAGTATACAGAGCTGTAGTGCTCCCCACCTTATTATATGCATGTGAAACTTGGACTGTATACCAACGCCATGCGAGGTTGCTGAACCACTTCCACACCAAAAGCCTTAGAAAAACTCTCAATATAAAATGGCAGGAAAAAGTTCCAGACACCGAAATATTTGCCAGGTCAGGACTCCCCAGCATCCACACTAGCCTCATGCAAAGCCAACTACGCTGAGCGGGGCATCTAGTGCGCATGCCCGACCATCGCCTCCCCAAGAGGCTCTTCTATGGTGAGCTCACAGAAGGGCATAGAGCACGCGGAGGTCCACGTAAGCGCTACAAGGATGCACTTAAAACTGCTCTGAAGGCTTCGACATCGGACACGACTCCTGGGAAGCAGCAGCCAGTAACCATGTCCCACTGGCGCTCTATGATATGGAATGGCGCAGCTGTCTGTGAAGTTAATAGACAACAGGCTGCCAAGTTAAAACGTCAAGCCAGAAAGGAACGTATCCCAAAACCCTCCTGAAGGGATCGCATCCATCTCTTGTCCGACATGCGGACGCCTTTTTCGTGCCAAAATAGGGTTAATAAGTCACCAGAGGACACATGTGGCGGCTCAGCAAATATGATGAGAGTGGTCATCGTCGACCACGACGGACGAGCAACATTTCATTTGTTAAAATGACGTTTCGCACATGTAAGTGCTTCAAAAGAGCACTAGAGTGTTTCTTGCTATTTCGCGAAGCTTGGGATACTCCACAGCTACTTTCCATGTATCCAGTAGATCGTTATTTGTCCTCGTATTTCTTCATAAGCTGAGCATTATTTTTTAGTTCGACGAGCTCCATTTGGACATCAAACAGCGCACTCTCTGTCTCAACCAAATGTAGAGAAGCAAAGAGTCTCATATTTTCTGAGATCTTGTCGTAATCCTGAAAACGTTCTGCGAATTCTAACAACAGCGCTTCGTGTACGCCTGAAAAGGACGTAGCCAGAATTTCATCTTTTCTTAATTCATGGCTCTCGATTAGAGCGGTGGGTTGCGGGAAATGATAGAGATTGAACTGTTGGATATGAAAGCACTTTTTCGCTGTTATGTTTATTCACTGCTATCTCGAAATTCTGTCTGGATTTCTGGTGCAGCTGCCAGCTAAGAGTGATACTTGTGCACAGCCCTCTGAGTATTTTTGTGTATTGTAACAGCAACTGAGGTTGACCGACGGGTTACACAGCGCAAGCACGATACAGCGAATGTGCGCATCACACGGTTCGGCGCGCTTAAATATTAGTCTGCTAAACTTCATGGCACCAGCGCGGCAAGAGCTATTTCAATGTCTATGAGCGCTGAACACTGCAGAGAACGCTACAGCTACCAGAGTCGTAATTTTTTTCGCAATATCAAGTGCTTAAGAGTGTAAATGAATATTCGATATTTCGTTTACTACTTTGCATAATATATTGCCAAATTGCAAATATTTGACAGCCGCATGTTATTATAATTTAAACAGATTTTCACGGCCGCACATTTTCGTGTCCACGGCCGTAGGTTGCGCACCCCTGGTCTAGACGATGCAAATATATATCGAGTAAACATTACTTATACGCTTTAAAAAAAGTTTTGATTGGTAAAAGATTTGTAAAATATTAATTTAAAAAATATTATTTGATTCCTAAAACAATTAGAAGCAGTTACAAACTCTCTTTTAACAGCGCACCTAAATTCCAGTAACAAACTGTATTAGCAAACTTTATTTGACTTAAATAAGCTCACTACACACTTGTGAAATTGATTTTGAAATCTGTTTTGTCTATCTTCACTCACAAAGTCAAAATTACGAAACTTGAATACGTACTTTGTGTGCTAACGAGGCGTAGAGATGTACCTCCTATTAGTTTGTATCCTTTCATGGTCTTGAAAAGTCGTTGGTCTATGCCGCCAGCCGTCGTAAAAACTAAGGCAGTGATCAGCAGACTCACATTCGCCATGATGATAACCGATTGCGTACAGTGCTCAGGCTCCACTCCGAACAGCATAAAATGATCAATTGATCTGACTGGTGTGTGATACACTACATAATTAATTTCGAAATTGGTGTTGACATTACTCCTAGAGGATGCACATGAAGTATGAACTAAAAGTATTTTTTTTTCACATCAGTCAATACATTATTGAATAGGTTTGAATTCAATGTCAATGGGAAAAAAAACAACAACTAACTTTAGATGACATAACATTTAAATATGAATTAACTGAGTTCGAGATTCTCATAATCACTCCCTTCATACAAATACAGAATACAACAGTTAGCTTAATCATTTTGGTGAAATAGCTTCAACTAGAGGCGAGGAACAAAATCACGTACTAAACCCGTTTGGGGCGAATAGCTAGAGTTGCTAACCCTTCACACAGTAAACAATTCAACGATCTTCTTAACTCCAGTAAGTATATCATGACCTAATGCACACATTACACGACTCGCCCTCCTCCGCTTATGAAGATTTATAAAACTTACTTCAAGACTTAAGGAACACATAGGAATTGTTTTCGTATATTGACATAACAAACATAATTTTTAATTTAACTTTAAATCATTTACTTTCAATTCAATTAGTGGTATGGTATCTGGCGTCCTACACAATATAAAGTCAAATTTCTAGATAAAATGGTGAATTCTCCTCGAATCGTTGTCAAAGAATCGAAACGTTTGAACACGAAGCTTGACATATATAGTCTCAACAAATGAAAATATTCGAGAAGAAATACACTCTTGTATTTCTTGATTTGACATGTTAAGATTTTCCTCAATGACAAATTACTTTAACAAATTTTGTGTAATCCTGACAGAGAGATTGCGTTTTATTTTCTTCTCCGAGCCACTGATTGATGATCTTTACAGTCTAAGCTCACCAAATCTGGTATTTCTACCTCCAAATGTCCTGTACGTGATTCTTGTTGGTGTGAGATCCGCTGAGTTATTGGGTCTCGGCAGTGACGTAAAGTCATAGCGCAGACTGCAGGGAAGATGGTGGTGCCTGGTGCGATCACAAAAACTGCGAAAGGGTTGGTCCTTAACTGACCAGGGTTGGTTCCCTGACTGGGGTGCATTGGTTCGTCTTTGCTAGTTCCCACGGTCACGGATGGCCACTGGCCAAGATTCAGTTAGACCAGAGTCCAGGTCGTAAACAAGATTATAGTTCTGGGGACAGTTTGTTTACTGCGGAAATGAAGTAATTTGCCATCGATAAGGAAACCTGAGGGGTGGGGCGTGTGGGATTGGGAGGGCGTGGGGCAGATATATTGTAGCCTGAGAGAGTGGGGGTGAGAGAGGTGAGGCTGAGAGAGGTGGGGCTGAGACTGGGAGTGAGGGGTTGAAAGTGTGTGTGGGGGGAAGTAAGTGGGGCTGACAGAGGGGGATGACAGAGGTGGGACTGAGAGAGGTGGGACTGAGAGAGGTGGGACTGAGAGAGGTGGGACTGAGAGAGGTGGGACTGAGAGAGGTGGGACTTAGAGGGGTGGGACTGAGAGAGGTGGGACTGAGAGAGGTCGGAGTGAGAGAGGTGGGACTGAGGGAGGTGGGACTGAGAGACTGTACGATGAAGGAGTGTGGTCTAATGGATTTGGAGGCTGAGACATTGGGAATATAATTTAATCACAATGTTTATTTAAAAAAAATAATTGAGGCGAAATGAATGCTGCTGACGAAAACAGTTTTAAAAGTAGATGGTGTTGACATGACGGTATTGATTGGTAACTGGTGTAAAAGTCAATGGCCTTGAGAAATATGGCCAAGAGCCTATTTGTTTTTTGTTTTTTTAAATTTTATGTTCAATTTTTCTTTAGGTTAGCTTTTAAAAGCTACACTATAAGCATAAAGACTCAATGCTCAGCAGTTTTAATTAAAATGTCTTAGTCAACAGAGCACTAACAAAAGGCAGGCTTTCAATTAAATTCTTGTAAACAATTCGCCGATGAATTTTCTGATTAGGACAATAGCAAAAGGACAAAAGAACTTCAGCTAAATTAACAATGGTGTTGTTGATAACTCAAATGGATTTTTACAGACCAATTTTTGACTGGCTGCAACCATGTGATGATTATGTTTAACTTTCTATACTTCTGACAAACCAAACGGCTCTCAATGTTTCCATTAACTCATTTATAGCTCTACTTCCAGCGCCAAAAATGGCCACATCTGAAGTCCTTGTATTTTGAATATGTATTGTGTTTGATCAAGGGTGCGTAACTCCAGCCACCACGTAATCTCGGTGGTGAAAAGTGGGGTACGTCGGGTAATTGTAGCGGAGGAAAGAGTAACGTACAGAACCGTTTTTACTTCTACAAATCTTTAAAATAGTATTTCTGAAAATTGTTCCTCCACTATTTTTTTCATAGTGTGAATTAGGGACACTGTGTTTTTGTTCACGTTACACTTCGCAGTTTGTGTAATTTATTTATTATGAGCGCATTACAAAATGTCAGTGAGATGATTTTATAGTTATTATGTTTCTGCGAGATCTTCTGTCTTTTGAGTTCTTAAAAACCGCTGGATTTTGAAGTAAAAGGCAAGAAATGAGAAGGTTGAATCTTTTCAGCAGTGAGTGATAATTTTGATTAATGTTTCGCCAGTTAACATTTTGGGAGGGTACATAACAACTTCCCAAAGTTTCATACTTCTATCTACACAGGAAATGGGAGATTGAATAATGAGCCTGATTTATATAGCTCATTTAAGAAAAAAACTACCTTTGGGCCGCCGCTCGCCCCCCCCAGTTAGTGATAATTATATATTTTGTTTCGACTGTTACCATTGCGGGAGGGTACTCAACGACTTTCCAAATTTTCATGCTTCTACCTACTCGGGAATATGAGGAATTGGTGTTGATTCAGTTTTATATAGCCCATAAAGGAAAAACCGGTTTTGGGGCTCCCGGCCACCCATGAGTGGAGATGTTTACATTATTTTTCACCAATTATCGTCATAATAGTGTATTCGGCAAGTTCCCAAAGTTTCATGCTTCTACCTTCACGGGAAGTTGGAGAATTAGTATAGTAGCGCCATGTGAGTGTTTAATGAAGACATCCATCCAACATTGCTTTAACTTTATAAATTGTCTTGTGCTTAGTTCATCAGACTAAAATCGTTTGAAATATATGAGAATAGGAAGAGTGAAAATTAGGCCAAAAAAAAAGTTTACGACATAAGGCCACTTTTAATGTCCATAAAGTTGGATTAAAAAATTTACTTCGACTATACAACAATCAAATTTTTTAAAAAGTCTCCATGTGAGCGGCCCACTGCCAATATTTTCCATCATGCAAGTCCTTTAATTTATTTGGGCCCTAGCAAAGCACCAATGACGAAGCATGTGTGCGTATTCGTAGTGGGCACAGTTTCATGACTGTTGGCTTAGCCGCATGTTGGACATGTAACAACATTGATTGATTGTGATTGAACTTCCAGATGAAAGTATGCCGCTACCCCCCTTCTCCGCAGTGCTGCCTGCATGTTCCCTGAAATGGAGTGACACGGTCACGTGAATGAACGGGTCAATACACTTAATGAACAGTGGAATTGACCGACGGCCCCAGTTAATTTCACATCCCAACCAAATGCAATGTTAAGAGAAAAAAAGTTTATCTAGACTTTAGACTTTAGATGATAACAACACACAGTGGCCAGTAGGATGTTAGATTTTAAAATTTACTTAATGTAAATAACACTGACAAAGATTTGGAGAAAAGCAATTTAAAAAATGCACGATGGGGTTCTTGTATTTTTTAAATACGTTCTGTTTAAACCGAACAATAAAAATGTATGACGCAGTAAACATTTTTGTTGATGTAAGAGGCCGAAATTTTTCTGCATGCCACTAAGGGGAGAGTGGGCAGTTGAATTTTGTTTTACATTAAACAATTTATATAAAACTGAATAGTTAATCGAAGACAGTTTGATTTTTAAAAAAATGAATAATAATTTTCAGTAATTAAATTAATAGTAATGTGTAGTAAATTATTAGTTTGATTAGTATTCCTGTCTGAAACTGTGATAAAATGAATCATTTGTGATGATCATCAGATTTTATCATACTTTTAATTTTCTGTAGGTGAAAATCTTTTAATTTTGTTTTTTAAAATACTTACCAACTAATATTGATAAAGGATCTTAAAAACATGAATACTTTTCTTGAAATTGGACCAAGAGTGGCAGAGGGGTAAATGTACAAATTTAATATATTTTAGCAATGAATAAGCTGTTAAAACTGAGATACTTGACAGATACGTCCGTTTGTTGTAATTCTGACCATATATATATATATATATATATATATATATATATATATATATTGAAAAATAAAACCATGACACATATCTGTATTGTATTTGATTTCTTATAAATATTCTTCTGTAACAAAAATTTTAGCTGCATAATATTTAATCATGGATATAAAAGTACATATTACTGTCTAAGGATACTCCAAATTTAATCATGGAAAATATTTCTTAGATTTGTGTAATGATGCATGCAATTTAATCATGGAAATATGTTATCTTATCTATCTTATCTGTTACAGAAGCTCCTTCTATACAGAAGATTATTGCGTCCTACGCTTATCTATGTTTTGTGTCTAGTCCTGCATTCTTATTAGATTTTTAAATGTTGATAAAGTGTTGGTTTTCCTGGTTTCTTCAGGCACCCATTACACACTCGCATGTTCTAACGACATCCGCGCTTTACTGTTGTATGATGCAATTGTTTGTCATTGTTCCACAATGTTTCAAACAACGTTCGAATATTTTTAGTGTAATGACTAACACACATTAAAAAAAAATATTTATGTGAATGTAACAGCTCTTAGTGTTTTAGTGTATAATTAGTGATATAACTTTTTAGAGGGACATTTGTTTTATGCGTTTTTTACCACTACAATAGCCTTACATGTGGAAAAACTGTGCTATAACACGTGAAATTTATAAAGTTTTAAAAGATACTTTAAATATTGGGACGATTTCGGTAACAACGATGTAATTTATTTAAAAGATAAATGAATATCTTTGAAACTCAAAAAATATAAATTATATACAAATAAAATGAACAACTTATAAACTCATTGTAATTAGGATAATATTGAATTTTTATTTTTTCCAATTGACACTGACTGGATCTATTTTTATCGTATAATATACATTTGTACCTCATATCTCTGGATGAATTTCAAAGATCAAACCACATTTACTCTATATAAAATGCTTCGTTTCCTCTAAAGTGTCTTCCTATCCTAATTATAATCGAAAAAAAAGATAAACGACTTGATCGATTGTGATGGAGAACTATTTAAAAAAAAATTTTTTTTTCACTCCAATACATGAGTAGTTTCCCTTGGAGCGGTCCTCAACCGGTCTGAGGTTTGGTGACAACAGTGTAGTTGAATGACGCCCTGAATGCCAGATCGGCATCAGCCACCACCAAGAGTTCCGCTGCCCCGTTTATCGCCCGGGTACAAGCCGGTTTGCCTACGGGGATAAAAAGAACACGTGACTGCCAGCACCAAACACTCTGACCTATTCATAATACACAAATAGTTACTTACATGTTCGTGAAGATTTCGGAAAATAGTACAAGACGAATAAGCAAGGTAATTGTACCTAATGTTGCATAACAGGACAGGACAGTTAAAGCACAATTTAAAAAAACAAAAAACAAACAAAAACAAACTCTTTTAAAAAATAAATAAAGTTTGAAAAAATAAATCAATCTTATTTCTTAGAGGCCGTCCATAAATGACGTCACGCGGTTTTGGCCGCTTTTTACCCACCCCCCCTCGTCACCCTTTGCCACAAAAACTTAGACCCCCCCTCTTCCAATATGACGTCACAAAGCTTTGACTAACAACCCAAAAAAAACGTATTTTATAAAAGAAAACTAGCCTGTTGCATTTTATTTTTTATCATTTAAATATGTATTTAGTGCAGGGGTTGGTGAACTTATTTGCCTGATACCCTGATACCCCCATATTATAAAATTGTATGTTGTCATTACCCCAAATGAGAAGATTTTAGTGGATTATATATGCCTCAAATGAGTCTGCATTACCGTAGTTCCCTTTTTACCCAAAATGGAATAATTTACCCCTGTTCGCCGACCCCTGATTTAGTGCAAGTCTGCACTCTAATATCGTAACACGTGTGACGCCATTGAAAAAGTCATGAAATAAACTTGAAAGCAGTCAAATATTTTAGTGGAACTTTTATTTAAAGTAGCGCGTTTTGATCTGACATCACAATTCTTAAACACCCCCTCCCCTCTCGTTACACATCGTCACAAATGCGTTACCCTCTCCACCTTTTTTTTTGGTTTTGTTTAGGCGCCTGACGTCATTTATAGACTTCCTGTTAAAATGCATCACACAAAGATAAACATCAAATAAGAGTGTAGAAGAGCACCAAATGTAACCAAAGGTTTTGAAATAAAAACTAACGAACAATATTTCATATATCAGAATGTTCGCAAATACTTTCAGGCCCTAATCGTTTGATGTTTCAAAATTGTTATAACTTTTTTCTTCCTTTTTAGAATATCCCTAAAACACTTTAATCTTCCAATTTTTTAAATAATTTAAAAAAATAAAATATATTTCCGCTTGTAAGTTGACTGCCTGTCCATCACCTTTCCTTTTCAGCCAATCAACCCATCTCTCATGAGCAGAAACAAGTTTTTTTTAAATAACTAAAACGAGAAAAACCGAATCCATGGCTTGGAAAGTCGCGTGGTGTAAAAGAATTTCGACTTAACTGCGAAGCAGGAACTTAAGCTAGAGAAAACAACAAAGGCGAACGTCATGGAAATCAATACAGAAAAGACCAAGGTCATGGCAAATGGTAAATTTACAAGTGAGATTCGGATAAACGGGCAAAAACTCGAAGACGTCTCCACCTTCAAATATCTAGGGGCCATAATATCCGACGAAGGCTCAAAGCCAAAAATTCTTGCCAGAGTAGCCCAAACAATGGCAGCATTTAGTAAATTAAAGCACATCTGGCAAAGTAAGAAGCTCTCCCTGAGAACAAAGATCCGGCTAATGCGCTCTCTGGCGATGTCGGTCTTTTTGTATGGTTGTGAGGCTTAGACGCTCACTGCAGACCTCCAAAGAAGAATCAATGCGCTGGAGATGAGATGTTTCAGAAAGATATTGAACATCCCCTACACAGCGCACATCACAAACGAAGCGGTCCGCAACACAATAAGTACTGTCATTGGCCCCTATGATGACCTACTCACATCAATTAAAAAGAGGAAATTACGATGGTACGGACACGTGACAAGAAATGGAGGTCTCGCAAAAACTATATTGCAAGGCACAGTCCAGGGAGGAAGGAAAAGAGGCAGACAAAAGAAAAGAGGACGATATCAAAGAGTGGACCAGCCTGTAATTCAGCGACTCTCAAAGGGCAGCACAAGACCGGGACAAATGGCGTGTGTTAGTGAGCAGTTCAAGATGGTGCCCCCATGACCCAACAACGGGTTAAGGGATAGTTCAAGTTCAAGGAACTTAATAACATTCAGACAATCGAGCACGAATTGTAAGTAGAAGAAGGTAAGATAGGTAAGATGAACAACTCCTAAATATAGCACGTTGAGGAGCGCAACGTTTTCATTTGACGCTTATAAAATAATAACAAAATAAAAGATTTAAAAAAATAAAATAAATTCTTCATCCAAAAAACTAATTGTTTATTGGAAGCAAAGTATAAAATAATAGAGAAGAGATGTTGCCAGATTTCCAATGACGTTATTTAAAAATACCAACTACCGATGTCAGAAAACAATCACGTGTTTCCTGCCCCTTACATGAGGTACTACTCGACCTACCTGCTGTGGGGAGGTTGAGGAGTTTGTTGGCACCCCCTGTCACCTCCCTGACCTCCGCCACTCGGGTGCTCGAGCTCCCAGCCAGGCACAGAGAGTAGGGCTGCTGACAAGAGCGTGACAGCTGAATGCGGAGCTGGCCCTTGGAAAAGTTAGAAATCTCAGATAGCATGTGACTTGAGTTCATTGAGCTTTATGATCCTGTATACTTTAACAATAGCTTTTGACTGCTTCTTATTGCTGGTAAACGTGTATGTATGTATCGCATATAGTTTGCGATACCCCAAGGCTGTTAATTGAGCTTGCGATTTATTATGTCCTGTAACATATAGCTAGTATTGTCTTATGGCTTTAATTTAAATAATAAAAATCCCTTATAAGTGTTGGTGTCATGAAATTAGTGAACCCCTACTCCAGGCAGTTGATAACAAAAACTGTACTGCTTTTTCCTAAAAAGTACAATCAGTGACTGGAACAAACTTCCAAATAAAAATAAGCAGAAACAGATTTGTGTCTGTTGACTTTTGCCTTTACTTTTTAATACCCTCACTGTGTATTGATTGTGACGTATCAATTATCCTCTTAACAGAAACATCGCAAACCTTCTCAACCTACATTGAAACCAAAATCTTCATTGATCAAAGTACATAGAAGATGTATAGAAGAAACTACAATGTGTGTTATTCGTTTGTAGTTTTCTCGTTTTTGTTTCCTTAATGAAATGTTCCATCCTCACCCCTAATAAATCTTTGTAAATCTATCACCTTACTTGAGCCCCTGTTGCTTACCTGTGGGTATTCTCAGGCTATTTGACTGGAAGTACAGTTCTGAGGTATCCTGATGTTAGTCCGAGCATCTGCCCCGTCGAATTCGCTGGGAAGGAAAACAAGCGAGTTATACCTCCAGATATTTTCCTATTTATTCGATTGTTTTTCCCCCTCTTTTAATTCAGTTTTTAATCTGATTTATCTAAAGGCTTGAGTTCTCAGTACCTAGACGAAAGTTCTATTTCTAAAAAAACTAAAAACATCCCCTGGACAATCTTAAGGAAAAAAGTAAAATTTAAATTTAGCTCGTTCGGTGTCCTTGTGCAATACCGAAATACTTCTGCTTATATTTATTGATGTGATTGCGTCACACCGACAAACGCCTTTATTAAATACCATTGTCTCTACTCTTCCAATATCTCAAACCGTTCGTTCTCTTAACCCTTCCATTATCTCAACTCTTCCAATATCTCAAACCTTTCGTTCTCTTAACCCTTCCATTATCTCAACTCTTCCAATATCTCAAACCTTTCGTTCTCTTAACACTTCATTTATCTCAACTCTTCAATGATCCATGCGATCCATGCAAACAAACTAAACATGGCTTCATTGATCTAGACCTCATCTACCCAATGTTCCAGTACTTACCATCTCTGATCTCATTCTTTCACTATCCCAGCCCTTCAAGCGTACCGAAAGTCTCGGGTTCGAGTCTCTGTGAACAACTCCAATGTCCCTACTCTTTCAACCATCCCACTCCAATATCCCTACCCTTTCAACCATCCCACTCCAATATCCCTACTCTTTCAACCATCCCACTCCAATATCCCTACTCTTTCAACCATCCCACTCCAATATCCCTACTCTTTCAACCATCCCACTCCAATATCCCTACTCTTTCAACCATCCCACTCCAATATCCCTACCCTTTCAACCATCCCACTCCAATATCCCTAATCTTTCAACCATCCCACTCCAATATCCCTACTCTTTCAACCATCCCACTCCAATATCCCTACTCTTTTTACCATCCCACTCCAATTTCCCTACTCTTTCAACCACCCCACTCTAATATCCCTACTCTTTCAACCATCCCACTCCAAATCCCTACTCTTTCAACCATCCCACTCCAATATCCCTACTCTTTCAACCATCCCACTCCAATATCCCTACTCTTTCAACCATCCCACTCCAATATCCCTACTCTTTCAACCATCCCACTCCAATATCCCTACTCTTTCAACCATCCCACTCCAATATCCCTACTCTTTCAACCATCCCACTCCAATATCCCTACTCTTTCAACCATCCCACTCCAATATCCCTACCCTTTCAACCATCCCACTCCAATATCCCTACTCTTCAACCATCCCACTCCAATATCCCTACTCTTTCAACCATCCCACTCCAATATCCCTACTCTTTCAACCATCCCACTCCAATATCCCTACCCTTTCAACCATCCCACTCCAATATCCCTAATCTTTCAACCATCCCACTCCAATATCCCTACTCTTTCAACCATCCCACTCCAATATCCCTACTCTTTTTACCATCCCACTCCAATTTCCCTACTCTTTCAACCACCCCACTCTAATATCCCTACTCTTTCAACCATCCCACTCCAAATCCCTACTCTTTCAACCATCCCACTCCAATATCCCTACTCTTTCAACCATCCCACTCCAATATCCCTTCTCTTTCAACCATCCCACTCCAATATCCCTACTCTTTCAACCATCCCACTCCAATATCCCTACTCTTTCAACCATCCCACTCCAATATCCCTACCCTTTCAACCATCCCACTCCAATATCCCTACCCTTTCAACCATCCCACTCCAATATCCCTTCTCTTTCAACCATCCCACTCCAATATCCCTACCCTTTCAACCATCCCACTCCAATATCCCTTCTCTTTCAACCATCCCCACTCCAATATCCCTACCCTTTCAACCACCCCACTCCAATATCCCTACTCTTTCAACCATCTCAACACCTACAACATCACAACCTCTCTCTAATAATCCCAACGCCTCCAACAACAACTTCCAACTTTGACAAAATAAGAGCCTACCTTCTTGCACTCAATCTGCATCCTTCATTTAACGTGGCAGCCAGTTGGACAAGAAGCAAAGCCACTAGAGCAAGGATAGCAAACGTCATCTTCAGTTGAGCGATGCAGGTGAGCGATGCAGTTGAGCGATGCAGGTGAGCGACGCAGTTCTCTCCGTGTGCGACCAGACCAAAGACGTCGTCTGTTTTATACACTCTCTTGTACTCAATTGCTAAACCTCGGAGATGTACTCGAATACGAATGAATAACAAGCAAGTTCAGAGCTGCGAAGTACAGTAAAATCAATTTTTAAACTTTCGATCACATTGTAATCACCAAGGAAGCCGTTTCACTGGTTTTTATTATTATTTTTTTTACATTGATATTGTTGTATATCACTTTTGTGTGGAAAAGCATAACTTGTTACTAGAGCTAGAAACAATTTCTAGTAAATGTTTATTTTCTTATTCGAATCTGGAATTGTGACAAGTAAAAGTACAAACCTTGTAAAGTGCATTCAGTTCTTGCGATTTTTTTCACAGCGATATCAGGTGACAAAGTAGTTACTTTATTTGACCGCTACTTTAACAAGTTTAACAAGTTTAACAAGTTTAACAAGTTAGGACACAGACGATGCTTAGTCAAAGCAGACAGGGGCTCTTACTGCGGGAGAGAAGGGGCTATAACTTAAGGGAGAGAAAAGGGCTGTTACTACAAAGAGAAATGTGCATTTTCTGTCCTCTCCATTGCCCTTAAATCGTTGTTCTGCGTGGTTTGTCAGGCCTACACATACTTGAAATGTTGATATATATATATATATATATAATATGTTAAGTATAGAGGCTTGTGCGTGAACCTTTGCTGAATGTGGCTTAGGCGCGTTCCCTTGGCGTTTCATTTCTTACCAACGTGGCCCTCGCCCTGAAAAGTTTGCCCACCACTGGATTTTGCGACCAGCTCCATCTGTTGAGGTTCGGGAGGGGGTGGTGTTAGCGTATATTTTATTGAAGCAAGACTCGCTGATTTCATTAGCATCTCAAGTTCTAAACTGTGGGGACGAAATCAACACGTGTTCGTCTCTTTGTTTATCCATTAACTGGGCAGACCTCTTTACACTTACCCTTTGTTCTTTTCAACACACACACAAACCAAATATCAACATCTATCAATTCTGTGGCCATGCCCCACGTAGGAGACTCCAAAATTAAAGATTGGTTGTCTGTATGTTTCTTTAAATTTAATTTTTTTAAAAAAATTATTATTATTATGATGGATTTGCGTGTTTGTGTGTGTGTTGTGGGGTGTGTGCGTGAGATGTTAATGAACCGAGAATATATGAAAAAATTTAATCATAATTATGGTTAATTAACTTTTGTCTCGACGCTGAAGCGCTCATTTATCATTAAATTATCATTCGGCCACTAAACCGCCCAAAATGTTTTCTTCCTCTTAAAAAGTGCCAAATTACTAGCGCTCCAAGCCCTTGATAATGAAATGCTTGCATTGTATAAGTCACATATTTTAAATTTAAAAGACCCGGTTGATGCGTAACATAGTGCAAAATTAACTCGTCTTCTATATCAAGCAATGTGATTCTCTACCCTCTTCACATTCGCAGTATTCCAACTACTAAGGCTTTCAAAACTGCACTAAAAAGACATCTCTTCAAATTTTACTTTCAAAATTAATTAAACAACATTCAACATCTTCTTTGAAAGATCAACGTAGCCTATATACACCGTATTGTCATTATATGTTGTATTTAGGTCATCCATGTTTTGATTTGAATGAATTGATAATTGTGTGTGTTACTAATTTTATGTAAAGCGCCGTGAAGCCAGTTACTTGCTGGCGTACTGAGCTATATACATTATAAAATTTTAAATTATTACTATTCTTATCACCCTACTTGCACTATTCTTTGAATATGTGTCAACACATCACCTCTATAACTGCTACGTTACTTATTCATTAAAAATTTCCCTAGAGCAGTGATGGTGAACCTTTTTGGGGCAGTGTGCCCAAAATTTAACCTAAACCGACTTTGTAAATAGAAAATAGCCAACACTCCAATGGAACCCGAAAATTGGGGTTTGGCTTTGCTGGTTTGATAAAGGAAATAATATTTTAGGCGCGTGCCGGCTGATGAGTCTCTGCGTGTCGACTGTGGCACGCGCGCTATAGTTTCGCCATCACTGCCCCAGTGAGTCGGCATCTACAATGGCATCACACATACGGATTATATCTTCCGAGCAGCCATCTGGCCGTATCTTGGAGTCAATGTAAGCCACTATCCATCACCCTTTAAACTTTATACTAAACTGTCACATACAGGTGCATGCGCGTTCGGCTGGCGTACCGATGGTCATGGGCTCGAATCCATGTGAAGGCAAGGATTTGTTCCTGGGGCCTAGGGCGTCCCTGAGTCAACCCAGCTCCGAATTGGTACCTAACACTAGTTAGGGAAATAAAGGCGGCTGGGTAATGCGTGGAACCCTCATAGCCGTGGCCTGTGAACGCTGCATCACTTATAATCCTCTGTATCGAAGGAGCGTCTGTGTAGAAAACACAAGACAAACATCATGGATAAATCTTGTTATTATTAGCCACATTTGCAGTGTTTGTGAATTATGCGCTCCTATCTACAGTGGCCGAGTATGCAAATACATGTTAATCTTTTTCAATTATGAAAAATCCTTATTTCGGTTGATTTTACTGATTAACAACAACACAACCACGGTCCGAAATTTAAACATCTACCATAAGTGGCAAGTTACTCTCAGAGTTGCACTTTTTTTATTAGAAAAAAAATTATTTTAATTGTCGGATGCAGCAGAATAGATGACGTTTCACTCTAGGATGAAATTTAAAATTTTCTTTTCTCACAACTTTGAAAGTCCATCCAATTACGTATCTTGTTTGATTACACAAAATTTAATCGATTCAAATTCAAATATTAATAACATTGTTAAGATGTTGTTGTTTTTTCTCAATCAAACGGACGACAGTTAAAAGTATGTTAGCTGCTAGAATTTTGTAAGAGCTATATCGTAGAAGTATGCTAGATGTTAAAACTTATATTACAACTGTAATTCATATGTGTGTTAACTGCTAGAGTTAAAATACGTTACAAGTGTAATTCAGAAGTATGTTAGCTGGTATGATTATGTTACAACTATATATCAAGTGTAAGTTAGATGTTAAGGATATTTAATGTTGCAAGTATATTTTACGGAAAAATATCACAATAAAAACTGAGACAGAATACTTTTATGAGTATTTAGTTAAAGTTGAGGGCACACTTTTAAGTTTGTTGGTCAAGAAAAAGAATAAATAAGACTCAATAAAAACGGAAGAACTTGATGGCCGTATAGAGACACATTTTCTTCTTAAGTGCTCACTGTCCTCTATGGCAGTGTTGAATAGCTAAACTGCCGCAGAATTAACAAAAAATTAAACCATCGCTTCTCAAATAGTGGGGCGCCCCTCACCCTGATTGTTTGACCGTTATGCAGTGTTATACTTATAACAATTTTATAGACAAATGATACTATTTACAGTCGCGGCGAAATGTTTTCTTCTTCTTAAAAGGAAAGAAAATAATTGAGAAGCACTGAATTAAACTAACAGGGAATTCTAAGATTCGTAAAAAAAAATTTTGAACAAAAATAAAAAAAACAACGTTATGCTTAAAATGATTGCATCTCAAGAAATACTCCCATAATTTGGAAAATAGAAGATAATTTTAAAAAATAAAATAAAATTATATTACTAATAATAAGTATGCAATATTATTGTAGTTTTTTTGTTTGATCATTTTGTGTTGTATTGGAAGTGTAAGGGGGGGGCCGGATTTATTTTGAAAGAGTCTTTATTTCACCGCTAGGGGAGAATCTATGTATATAGGGGAGAATCTATGTATATAGGGGAGAATCTATGTATATAGGGGAGAATCTATGTATATAGGGGAGAATCTATGTATATAGGGGAGAATCTATGTATATAGGGGAGAATCTATGTATATAGGGGAGAATCTATGTATATAGGGGAGAATCTATGTATATAGGGGAGAATCTATGTATATAGGGGAGAATCTATGTATATAGGGGAGAATCTATGTATATAGGGGAGAATCTATGTATATAGGGGAGAATCTATGTATATAGGGGAGAATCTATGTATATAGGGGAGAATCTATGTATATAGGGGAGAATCTATGTATATAGGGGAGAATCTATGTATATAGGGGAGAATCTATGTATATAGGGGAGAATCTATGTATATAGGGGAGAATCTATGTATATAGGGGAGAATCTATGTATATAGGGGAGAATCCATGTATATAGGGGAGAATCCATGTATATAGGGGAGAATCCATGTATATAGGGGAGAATCTATGTATATAGGGGAGAATCTATGTATATAGGGGAGAATCTATGTATATAGGGGAGAATCTATGTATATAGGGGAGAATCTATGTATATAGGGGAGAATCTATGTATATAGGGGAGAATCTATGTATATAGGGGAGAATCTATGTATATAGGGGAGAATCTATGTATATAGGGGAGAATCTATGTATATAGGGGAGAATCTATGTATATAGGGGAGAATCTATGTATATAGGGGAGAATCTATGTATATAGGGGAGAATCTATGTATATAGGGGAGAATCTATGTATATAGGGGAGAATCTATGTATATAGGGGAGAATCTATGTATATAGGGGAGAATCTATGTATATAGGGGAGAATCTATGTATATAGGGGAGAATCTATGTATATAGGGGAGAATCTATGTATATAGGGGAGAATCTATGTATATAGGGGAGAATCTATGTATATAGGGGAGAATCTATGTATATAGGGGAGAATCTATGTATATAGGGGAGAATCTATGTATATACTTCACCAAAGCGAGTATGTGCAAACAAGCATGACGAATGACCCTCGATGGGGTCGACCAATCAGTTTATGTTTGGCATGTCTCAGGACCAACAATGGTTCTTGCGTTCATTTGCGTTTTTCCTTCACATTATAGCATGTTATTCGTGGTGTAGTAGTTATCATGCCCGCCTTACACGCGGAAAGACCCGGGTTTAAGCCCCAGCGAAAACTTTTTAAAATTTTTTTTTAAAATGTGTGTTTGTGCCCGTTCTTTTCCCCCTTTTTGCGAACATGGCTGACCCTCGCTTGGGTCGGCCAATCACAGTTTATGGTTGGCAAGCTAGGGTGGTGAAGGTTGGTGGGCTTGTAGATAACCGCCTTGCGATTGTATAGAGACCAACAATGCGTCGGTGGTTCCCCCCCCCCGGTGCTCACTTGCGTTGTTTTAATTTCTTCGTGCTGTAGTTTGTGTCCGTTCTTTCTCCCCTTTCTTTGCACTATCCATGAGCAAGTCTGCGGCGTATGCTTCGCCGCGGGGTGTATCTAATTTATCTTATTTTATCCTGAAGGAAAATATTTTCTCCTCTTTTCCGTAAAGGGCGGGAGGGCTGTTATTTTGCGACACCGGCCGCCCCAATTTTTAACCGACAGGCGTCAAAGATA
This sequence comes from Ampullaceana balthica, assembly GCA_944989445.1. Taxonomy (NCBI): domain Eukaryota; kingdom Metazoa; phylum Mollusca; class Gastropoda; family Lymnaeidae; genus Ampullaceana; species Ampullaceana balthica. The sequence continues at coordinate 1,528,812 of CALYLW010000059.1, forward strand.
AGACTACTTGGACCAGGCCTTGAAAAAAAAAGAGAATACTCTCCGAGCCTTTGCGGTATTTAAAGCTGTGATCATTTTGACTTTTAATAAAAAGAGTAAAAAAAGTAAAACCATTTATTTTTAATTCAAAAGAATTTTAATTTAAATAAAATATTAACATATGTCACATTACGTTAATGATTAACCATCGTAAAAAGATTTTAAAACGAATTTTTTTAAAATTTAAAGTTTAAAGAAAAAAATAACCGAAAACTGGTTAATAAGATCATTCATAATCATACACTGTGAATACACTGTCGAAGTAATCAAACATTTCCTGCTTTACTGCTTAGGTGCTCTCTCTACAATTATATCTTTGAGATTGTCATAAAAAATGCTGTCTGCCTAAATTTATACAATTTAGGTTTAGGGCCATTAGCCAAACGCACTCAAAAACACATTGGTTATATCAAATATAAAAATAAGTTGCAGACACTTTGAAAAAGATATAGAATATTGTAAAGAGGACTATGGATTAATTTTTTTAAGCGAACACGTGTATGAAAAACTTTTAGAAAAAAAGAAAACGAACAGTATTTAAAAGTCTAAAAATGCAATATTTTTGGTGATTAGATGCAGATGTCATTATGGGTCTAAAACACACTGGCACCAATCAAGTTAAAGAACAGAAACACGTGCACACGTAATAATCAGTCTGAAACGGCGTTGCACCATTTAAGTTAAAATACAGTTGCGCTTGTCATTGTGGTTCTTTGGCAATATTCAAATAAAAAAATATTTCTACATCTGTGTCACGTGATGAGGTAGATTGAGTTATGCGAAACATACGACAATTAAGCAGTTGGTATATTATCTATCATATGAGATTTCTCATTGTAGACACATAAAAGTTAACAAAATTTGAAGCAGCTTTCTTTTTTAAAGAACTTAATAAAATATCATTGCATAGCAAAAATAAAAGTAATAAAGTTAAAACTAAAATTAGAGCATTGAAAAAAAAGTTGATTATAAAGACAACGTTGAAAAACATGGTTAAATATTAAAATATAAGTCCTGTACTTGTCCAACGTTATTTCATTTTAAAAAAAAATTGAACTGAAAAAAACTGAAATGTTAAACCTTTCCTGAGTCCCCGATCCCCATTAAAATCTATAAGACATTGAAAAACCCAACGCACTGATAACTACAACACATTAAAAATTACAGCACGCTGAGAAATACAAAACATTAGAAACACTAATCTATGAGATGGGTTGCGTATTGATTATTAGACACAGTCTTTTAACAAACTAAAAGATATGGTTGAAGGGTAAAAGCAAATTTTGAAGAAAAAAATGGTAAAGCTATGGCATTTTTATTGTAATAACACGCCTTTCACCAAAATACAACAAATATATTATATAAAATGAATAAATAAATCGATGAAGAGATGAGTAAAGTTGTTGTAAAGTTAAAACAAATCTCCCCAAAATTCGTTGATAAGATGAGTGAAGTTCTTCTAGAATAAAGGAGTGTCTCGCCCAATTCAATGATAAAATGAGTGAAGTTCTCCTAGAATAAAGGAATGTCTCGCCAATTCAATGATAAGATGAGTGAAGTTCTTCTAGAATAAAGAAATGTCTCCCCAAAATTCGATGATAAGATGAGTGAAGTTCTTCTAGAATAAAGAAATGTCTCCCCAAAATTCGATGATAAGATGAGTGAAGTTCTCCTAGAATAAAGGAATGTCTCGCCAATTCAATGATAAGATGAGTGAAGTTCTTCTAGAATAAAGGAATGTCTCCCCAATTCGATGATAAAATGAGTGAAGTTCTTCTAGAATAAAGGAATGTCTCGCCAATTCAATGATAAGATGAGTGAAGTTCTTCTAGAATAAAGGAATGTCTCCCCAATTCAATGATAAGATGAGTGAAGTTCTTCTAGAATAAAGGAATGTCTCCCCAATTCGATGATAAAATGAGTGAAGTTCTTCTAGAATAAAGGAATGTCTCCCCAATTCGATGATAAAATGAGTGAAGTTCTCCTAGAATAAAGGAATGTCTCGCCAATTCAATGATAAGATGAGTGAAGTTCTTCTAGAATAAAGGAATGTCTCCCCAATTCGATGATAAAATGAGTGAAGTTCTTCTAGAATAACGGAATGTCTCGCCCAATTCGATGATAAGATGAGTGAAGTTCTCCTAGAATAACGGAATGTCTCGCCCAATTCAATGATAAGATGAGTGAAGTTCTCCTAGAATAAAGGAATGTCTCGCCCAATTCTATGATAACATGAGTGAAGTTCTTCTAGAATAAAGGAATGTCTCGCCCAATTCAATGATAAGATGAGTGAAGTTCTCCTAGAATAAAGGAATGTCTCGCCCAATTCAATGATAAGATGAGTGAAGTTCTCCTAGAATAAAGGAATGTCTCGCCCAATTCGATGATAAGATGAGTGAAGTTCTCCTAGAATAAAGGAATGTCTCACCCAATTCAATGTTAAGATGAGTGAAGTTCTCCTAGAATAAAGGAATGTCTCACCCAATTCAATGTTAAGATGAGTGAAGTTCTCCTAGAATAAAGGAATGTCTCGCCAATTCAATGATAAGATGAGTGAAGTTCTTCTAGAATAAATGAATGTCTCACCCAATTCAATGTTAAGATGAATGGAGTTCTTCTAGAATAAAGGAATGTCTCGCCCAATTCAATGATAAGATGAGTGAAGTTCTTCTAGAATAAAGGAATGTCTCTCCCCGATTCGATGATAAAATGAGTGAAGTTTTTCTGGAATTAAGAAAACCCTGCCCCCAATTTAATGATAAGATGAGTGAAGTTCTTGAAAAAAAAGGAATCTCTCCCCAATAAAATGATAAAATGAGTGAAATTCTTTTAGAAAAAAAAACGAATCTCTCCCCTATTCAATGATAAAATTATGCAGTTTTGCTAGAATAAAGGAATTGAATATCTCCCCCAATTCAACGACAAGGTGAGTGAAGTTATTCTGGAATAACTGAATCTCTTCCCTTCTCCGGGTAGACGTTGTCATTACTCTTTATGGGTCTAAATATAATGGCGCCGACCAAGATGCAGATCCCCAAAATTAACAACAGAAACAGTATCGTGGAAGTGCTTGACTGCGATACTTCTGATACTGCAATGAAGAAGAAAGTAAAAAAAAATATGGTTAACTTGGTTGCGAAGGAAGCTGTTGGGAAATAGTGTTCACAAAATGCGACTTGAAAAAAAAATCACAATTCCTCTATAGGATTATCATTGAAAATTGGAATAATACCCCTGTCACTGTGATTGACTATCGGAATAATACCCCTGTCACTGTGATTGACTATCGGAATAATAACCCTGTCAGTGTGATCGACTATCGGAATAATACCCTTTTCGCTGTGATTGACTATCGGGAATAATACCACTGTCGCTGTGATTGACTATCGGGAATAATACCACTGTCACTGTGATTGACTATCGGAATAATACTCTTTTTGCTGTCATTGACTATCGGAATAATACCACTGTCGCTGTGATTGACTATCGGGAATAATACCACTGTCGCTGTGATTGACTATCAGAATAATAACACTGTCGCTGTGATTGACTATCGGAATAATACCCCTGTCACTGTGATTGACTATCGGAATAATACCCTTTTCGCTGTGATTGACTATCGGAATAATACCACTGTCGCTGTGATTGACTATCGGAATAATACCACTGTCGCTGTGATTGACTATCGGAATAATACCCTTTTCGCTGTGATTATCGGAATAATACCACTGTCGCTGTGATTGACTATCGGAATAATACCACTGTCGCTGTGATTGACTATCAGAATAATAACACTGTCGCTGTGATTGACTATCGGAATAATACCTCTGTCGCTGTGATTGACTATCGGAATAATACCTCTGTCGCTGTGATTGACTATCGGAATAATACCCTTGTCGCTGTGATTGACTATCGGCATAATACCATTGTCACCTGTCGCTGAGATTCAATCAACCATAGGCTCAGTTCTAGCCTGGACTGACAATTCATTTATGGAGCTCCCATATTTCAGGACCTCGTCCAACATTCAGTGGTTCAATGAAATCGGTGCAACTAAAGGGCTAGCCTCTCCGTATATCATCTGCGTACTTGTATTTTAGAGGACTTAGAATATGATTGTCATAACTATAGGACTTGGGCGATCAGGACAGTCACAGTAAGATCTTTGCAAGGAGAATTTTTGAGTAATGAGGTAACACGATTACCCCACCAGATCATAAGCGATAATAGTAATAGCATATAGTTTAAAAGTATCAAATAAAGAACACAATTTGATTTTGATTCCGTCATAACTTTTAAACATCATTAAATGTGAGCACATTCCACAAAGGATATTATTGTCTTAACTTGGATATTTTCTAACATCTACATCGCGGTCTGTAAATATAAAACGTATTTTACAGTACCATATACTAATATTTAAAATTGTTTCTTTTTTTTCAAAACACATTTTGTAATAACATATGGGTTTGCCCAGTTAAGGGCCAGCGATTTCAAATTTGAGATGCAGTAGATGTATAACATTGTCCTAGAGCCTTTGGCATATATTAGACTTGTATATTGGTGTTGTAGCGTGATTACAAATTCAACCACGTACTATTTTTATCCATTTTCAACGGTTCGTTAAAAGTCTGATATGTTTACGAACCGATGCAAAAAAATAAATCAGTTTTTCATGAAGTTAAAGTGTTTGCCGTTGTTGTTACAATTTCGGAATACCATAGCGCACACTGGCCATACGGAGGAGGGGCATGGCTTGTGGACCACCAGTTTGGAGATCACGGCTCTAGAGTAGTGATGAGGTGAACGTCAATGTCATATTCAATGTACGGGAAGCCACGAGACAGCTGACCGGTTATCGTCCCTCTGTTATTTGCACCCGCTCCGGTCCCATTTACCTGATTCACAATACTGTCCAAAAAAGTTTTCGGCGCATCCCACCGAACACCTCCCGTCTCTGTGGCACCTATTCTCGGCGCATCCTCTTCTACAGGCTGAAACAAGGTACAACAAGAGAACATGATGAAGCAAAGTACAACAAGAGAACGTGATGAAACAAAGTACAACAAGAGAACATGATGAAACAAAGTACAACAAGAGAACGTGATGAAGCAAAGTACAACAAGAGAACATGATGAAACAAGGAACAACAAGAGAACATGATGAAACAAGGAACAACAAGAGAACACGATGAAGCAAAGTACAACAAGAGAACACGATGAAGCAAAGTACAACAAGAGAACGTGATGAAACAAGGAACAACAAGAGAACGTGATGAAACAAGGAACAACAAGAGAACGTGATGAAACAAGGAACAACAAGAGAACGTGATGAAACAAGGAACAACGAGAGAACGTGATGAAACAAGGAACAAGAGAACGTGATGAAACAAGGAACAACAAGAGAACGTGATGAAGCAAGGAACAACAAGAGAACGTGATGAAACAAGGAACAACAAGAGAACGTGATGAAACAAGGAACAACGAGAGAACGTGATGAAACAAGGAACAAGAGAACGTGATGAAACAAGGAACAACGAGAGAAAGTTATGGAACAACGAACATCGAGAGAACGTGTCGTTAAAATCTTCTCAGCAAATGCGGCAGCATTGTTGTTTTCCAAAGTATAAAATCCTATAAATCTTTCCACACCATGTCCTGATTTTAAAACTGAACGTAAAAAAAACTGACATCTGATCAATTCAAGATATATCAATGGTTGAATCAATAATTAAAGACAATAATTGTGCAGACTTTATATAAACTTCATCAATGTTCGCCGATAATTCACTTGCGAGTGATTGAATTAAATGATTTTGCACACCATGACTTAAATAAAGTTATTTTTTTAAAAACTTTAGATGACTGTCAAAGAGGAATCATATTTGGCTAATAAAGCCAACAATCCACGAAAATTTCCAGTATTTCTAAAACTACCATCACTAAATCAAGAATGTTCTCTGTGTCCTCTAAACTCTAAATCATAGCAAACCTTGTTTTGCTAAGAACAATGTCACGCCCATCATCCGTTTCAGTACTTCTCTAATCTTGTCCACTTGGCGACGCTCCGGACTCATTATACCAGATACGACAGTTTTATCATTTGAAATACATTATTTAACAAGCAAATATCGGTGTATTGAAGTTTGGTGTTGATTAGAAGTTTCGTGTTTAGCCATCTTTTTCCATACTTCCAATTTTCCAATTAAAAACTACTGCTTCTGGATCAGATCATTCCTTGCTATAATTTTCAGATTTGCAATCAGCGAATAACCAACCAACAAGCGTGGCAGTACATCTTTGGATTTGTTTTTGAATAGACAAGCCAACTTCTTTCTTAACTCCCTTTCCAGAACTCTTTGTTTACCAAGAAATTTGAAACTTTCGTCCCATTTCATCCGTCGTAAATTGAAAATGTTCATTGACCCCTGGTTGACATGGGCCGATGACGCCTGGTTGACATGGGCCGATGACGCCTGGTTGACATGGGCCGATGATGCCTGGTTGACATGGGCCGATGACGCCTGGTTGACATGGGCCGATGGCGCCTGGTTGACATGGGCCGATGATTTTACACAATTTTCGTATCAGTCTTGTAGTTAAACTCGCAGTATGGCAGAGTCATGGATCTGCAGGAAAGTCTGATTGAGGAAGAAGTGGTTCTTTTACTACTTATTTAAATTCCGAATCAAACGTTATTTTGTTGTTGCAAATCAATAGCTGTTGCTGTTTCAGTTTCACCAAATTCTGTACTGCAATGTGTAGCCTGATGCTGATCACTAGAATGGCCAGGTACTTGCTTATTTTCAGCAGGAACTTCAAATGATTGAACTACCGGTAGTTGAGTCATAAAAGATGTTAGTGTGATACATTTGCCTTGAGACTGGCATCCTTCGCCAATTTTCGCCTAGTTGCTCCACTTAATTGGTCAACTTGTTTTCGTTTATTAGAGTGATAGTCTGCTGACTCAGCCATGACTTTAATTTAAAGCTTATTTTAATTGAGTTGGAAACACCATAGATCGTTTGTCACAAATCCAAACTGAGAAGTACAGTGTTAGAATTATATGTTAAAGTGCTCACGATAAACAAGATAAATGTATAACATATAAACAGGGTATGAGTGAGCCTGACAGGACGTAACAAAACAGCGAACGTTACGGCAGAGAGCCTTCCTCAACGAACAAATAGTGCACAAATAAAACGAATATAACGAAATAAAAAATAAAATAAAAACATAGCTGTGGTGAAATCCAAATAGTCCAGGAGAGAAAATGATAAACAACAGTATGACACATAAACAACAGTATGACACATAAACAACAGTATGACACATAAACAACAGTATGACACATAAACAACAGTATGACACATAAACAACAGTATGACACATAAACAACAGTATGACACATAAACAACAGTATGACACATAAACAACAGTATGACACATAAACAACAGTATGACACATAAACAACAGTATGACACATAAACAACAGTATGACACATAAACAACAGTATGACACGTAAACAACAGTATGACACATAAACAACAGTATGACACATAAACAACAGTATGACACATAAACAACAGTATGACACATAAACAACAGTATGACACATAAACAACAGTATGACACGTAAACAACAGTATGACACATAAACAACAGTATGACACGTAAACAACAGTATGACACGTAAACAACAGTATGACACGTAAACAACAGTATGACACATAAACAACAGTATGACACATAAACAACAGTATGACACATAAACAACAGTATGACACATAAACAACAGTATGACACATAAACAACAGTATGACACGTAAACAACAGTATGACACGTAAACAACAGTATTACAAGTAAACAACAGTATGACACGTAAACAACAGTATGACACATAAACAACAGTATTACAAGTAAACAACAGTATGACACATAAACAACAGTATGACACATAAACAACAGTATTACAAGTAAACAACAGTATGACACATAAACAACAGTATGACACATAAACAACAGTATTACAAGTAAACAACAGTATGACACATAAACAACAGTATGACACATAAACAACAGTATTACAAGTAAACAACAGTATGACACATAAACAACAGTATGACACATAAACAACAGTATGACACATAAACAACAGTATGACACGTAAACAACAGTATGACACATAAACAACAGTATGACACATAAACAACAGTATGACACGTAAACAACAGTATGACACATAAACAACAGTATTACACATAAACAACAGTATGACACATAAACAACAGTATGACACATAAACAACAGTATGACACGTAAACAACAGTATGACACGTAAACAACAGTATGACACATAAACAACAGTATGACACATAAACAACAGTATGACACATAAACAACAGTATTACAAGTAAACAACAGTATGACACATAAACAACAGTATGACCCATAAACAACAGTATGACACATAAACAACAGTATGACACATAAACAACAGTATGACACATTTCCGGTTGGTAAAAATACTTCAGCGTCGGAACTTGGAATACAGCTTTAATTTTTAGAGTTCGTAGAGGGCGTCATTTTAGACCCTACAGGGGCTCGGGGGGGGGCAAGCTGCCCCCACGCCTCTAGCTAAAACCGCCACTTTTTGTTCCAGGCGACCTCATAAATTGGATTTTTTTTTGGATGAACTTAAAGAGTGAGTTTCTTGAATATTTTATGTATATTTTCCTTTCATTCGGTTGAATACAACCACGCGATAGCAATATTAAATATATATATAGTAATGATTCTCAAGTGAATTTCCAAATATTTTCAAATCATTGTCGCGGCTCTTTCAAAATATCTTTTCAACGAGCTTGTTTTGTTTACTCGGGACAACAACAATAATGAGGCATTATGGAAGAAAAGCGAAAAAGTATGACATGACCATTGGAATGGCACTAAAAGAATAGCCGTAACCAGTTTCAGGGCACTGAAGGAATAGCCATGTCATGAGCAGTTGTAGGACACCAAGGTACCTTTATCACACTTATCCCCGGACCATCCTCTAATGCACCCATCCAGGCAATAAGAAGTATTTTGATCACACTCCTCATCCAAGCACGTATTTGGGCAATCTGAAATATTGGAATTTTAAGTGTAACTGTTTGATAACAAGGAAAGGCACGTAACTCATCACATTTTCATTCTCTTAAGAAGTTAATTGACTTTTCTCAATTTCCTGTATCAATTCTAAAAGAAAAATGAAATATCTGAGTTATACTTCATAAATTACTTACTTCATATGTCTAATTAATTAGAATCTAAACTCATTTAAGTCTTTTATAGCTGACTTGTACCAGAAATAACACGCTAAAATTATAGAAGAACCCGTATGAGTTTAAGAGCTGGATTTTATCGTAAAAAAATAATAATTTTAAAAAAATTTATTGATTCACCCCATTGGTAGGCCACCAAAATATATTGACATTATATCCAGAGGCGTCACCAGGGTCGGTAGTCACCCAGTGCAACTTTCCCCATAGACCTTCTACGAGTTTACCAGGGGCCAAATGACGGTAAAATGCTGAATTTTACATTTTGGTGCAACCCCTTGGGATGATGTCACCCGGGTGCGGTCCGCACCCACCTAATGACGCCTCTGATAATACCCCTACCTCCATGTTTTGTACTCCACAGAGTCATCACATTTAAGATCACGGAAAAACAAAATCAAATATCATCTTTAAAAAAAAACAAAAACAAAATAACTTCTGTTATTTTAAAGAATCTGAGTGTATGTATATAGCGAATTTTTATCTGGATTGTAAACAGTGACACGAACGACCAAGTTGTTGACTAGAGAACTGTGTAATTAAAAAAAAAGAATTTTACAACCCAAGACCTTGACACTATCAATGTTATAGTTACGGCGACACAAATCACTGTACCTTACCTCTATCGCAAAAGCTTCCATAAAATCCAGGTATGCAACCGAGACTACATGCCCCTGTCTCTGCGCCACACATGTTATCCTTACAAGTGGCAGAACAGGCTACAGAGAGACATTAGAAAAAAAAATGCGTTTAGTTGTGCTTATCGACGCCGATGAAATATTGCATCCGTGCATAGATGAGTCTTACCGCTAAGAGCACTGAACACTTACCTTTACACATTGTAAATTAAATTACCTTTACACATCGCCAGCTTACATTTACACATCGTAAACTAACTTACCTTTACACAACATCAATTAACCTTTAAACATCATCACTTATACCTTTACACACATCGTCAACTAACATTTGCACATCGTCAACTGACATTTACACATCGTCAACTGACATTTACACATCGTCAACTGACCTTTACACAAGGTAAATTAACTTAAATTTACACATCATCAATTAACTTAACTTTACGCATCGTCAACATTCCTTTATACATCGTTAGCAAACTTACAATTAATCATCGTCTACTAACTTACCTTTATACATCATGAACTAACGTACCTTACACATCGTCAACTCACCTTTGCACACCGTCAACTTACCTGAATACATCGTCAATTAACTGACCTTTACACTATCGTCAACTTACCTTAACACATCGTCAACTTACCTTAACACATCGTCAACTTACCTTAACACATCGTCAACTTACCTTTACACATCGGACCCAGGTAGTTGGGAAGGCAGCCATGCAGACATTCCCCAGTGGTTGGATGACAGGAGCCGTTTTCAGCACAACCAAGGCTGCATGCTGGTTAGATTTTTGAAAGGCGTATAAGAAGGACGTTATGTTAAATTATCTGTCTTCGTAAACTAACACATCCTCTTGCCACTAGGAACTGATTCTTGATCACATTTACTATTAAGTTGATATCAGAAAGTCCTCGTCAACAGAATCATAAATCGTTCAGTTTTATGTCTGTCCCATAAGGCATCAGAAACTATTGGTTTTATTATAGATACCCAAAGTTTTATCATAGGGAACGAATCTTTGACAGAACATTATCAGTTTCACAGTCTCTTGGCTAGAACACTTTTACTGATCTAGACGTTATAATTATTGAGCTGTACTGATCTAGACGTTATAATTATTGAGCTGTACTGATCTAGACATTATAACTATTAAGCTGTACTGATCTAGACGTTATAACTATTGAGCTGTACTGATCTAGACGTTATAATTATTGAGCTGCACTGATCTAGACATTATAATTATTGAGCTGAACTGATCTAGACATTATAATTATTGAGCTGTACTGATCTAGACATTATAACTATTAAGCTGTACTGATCTAGACATTATAACTATTAAGCTTAGTCCAAATAATGAACAACATGTTTTGCATATTTCTAATTTATTCAATATTTATTTTTACCATGTTTTTTATTCATAAATATTTGTTCAGCATATCTTTCTCTCAATGATTTGGATATTTAGCGTTATTCTAACTTCATAATATAGATCTATGATTGATCTATCATATCTGTTTTCGATTTAAGTCATTTAAATTGATATTTGAGGGTGACTTTATCTAGCATATTTTAATTTGATAATATGACATAAAGGTCTAATGTTAAAAATCATATCGTTTGACCTATTGCGACACAATTTATTCAGTTGTTATTTTTAAGACACCAGTTTATCAATAAACAATAAAAATAAAAACTCACGAATGCACTTGGGGCTGTAGTAGTCCGGGTTACAGTCGTAGTTGCATGTCCCTAGAGATTGATGACACGAGCCATCTTTGGCACAACCAACACTACAAGCTACAGCGTATTGGCAAAAAACAAAAAAAAACAAAAAACAAAAAAAAACATTTAACTATTGATAGTGAATTATTGTCAGTGGAAAATCAATAAATATTTGAATAAAATATTACGCTTGGTCCATAGCAGGAGTGTCCAGACCTGTAAACACTGAGAAACATTAAAACAATATTTTTTTTGAAAAAATTGTTGAGAGCCACATTAAAGTTCTAGGGGTCATTAAACCTGGCATGTAAATATTCAAGAAATCCTTGTAGCATATCTTTCACAAAAATGAACACGACCCACAATGTGAACACAGAAGAACAGCATGCGGCTCTCCAGCCGCGTTTTGGCCCCCGTTGGTTGTATAGACTAAAACAAGAAAATATATTTATCTTCAGATAAAAAAAAATAATTAAAAAAACAAAAACAAACTCTGCATGGCGAGACAAGCAACTCTCATAGTTTCCAATGAAAAGAGGAGACAGCTTTCAACAAAGCTTGAAAATAGCCAAACAACACTGACCGTAACACTTGGTTCCGTAGTGGTTTGGCTTGCAGCCCTGGTCGCAGGCGCCAGTCTCTAGGTTGCATGTGCCATCGTAGGCACAACCGCTGCTACAAGCTGGACAAAAAAAAATGTTTCCATTATCACATAATGAACGTTGGCATCTAAATGAATAGACATTCGCAATCAGATTTTTAAAAAAATAACCAGTATTTCCCAAAACGTATTACTTCGAAATTTTAGTCAGGTTCCTGGTCTCAATTTTCACCTTTACATCGTCCTATACGTCTTCTGTACATGGTCATAAACCTCTTCTGTACATGGTATTATACCTCTTCTTATATGAAAGCAGCCAGAATAGCGCAAGTGATTGAGAGTGTAAGGCAGAAGACCGATCTACGTGGCGCACATTTGTCAAAGAGGGCGTCATAGTAGCCGAGGAGCGAAGGATGGAGGAGGCTACAGACAGAAGAGCTAGGAGAAAGGCCAAAACATTGGGAAGCACAGAACTTGCGTGCAAAAGCTGTTTTAAAGACTGTCACTCTAGGATAAGACTGGTCAGCCACACGAGGAAATGCAACCCAACCCAACGGTGATGCACCATCGTCTCGCGAGACGGAAGGATGCCGATTATTACCTCTTCTGTACATGATATTATACCTCTTCTGTACATGATATTATAACTCTTCTGTAATGGTATTATACCTCTTCTGTACATGGTATTATACCTCTTCTGTACATGATATTGTACCTCTTCTGTACATGGTATTAACCCTCTTCTGTACATGGTATTATACATCTTCTTTAATGGTATTATACCTTTTCTGTAAGGGTATTATACATATCTGTATTGGTATTATACCTCTTCTGTAATGGTATTATACTTCTTCTGCAATGGTATTATACATCTTCTGTACATTGCTATAAACCTCTTCCAGCTGATCCCTCAATTACGTTTACAAACAACGCTAGTACCCCCCCCCCTCCCCAATTGTGGAGTAAACCTACTTCTAGTAGGCGTAAGTGAAATAACTCAAAATAAAGATGACTAGATACGACCCGCGTCATAGCATATGCCGCAGATTTGCTCATAGATAGTGCAAAGAACGGGGGGGGGGAGAAAGGACACAAAAAGCGGCACGAAGAAATGAAAACAACGCGATTGAACGTCGAGGGGGGGCTGGGAATCACCGACGCATTGTTGGTCTCGAGATATGTGTACTGCAGTTGTTGTTACCTGTCTCCCTCCCCACCTTTTACTACAACCGCTTGCCAACCATAAACTGATTGGTCGACCCTAGCGAGGGTCATCTGTCATGCTTATTTGCACACGACTTGTTCTTGTTCTGGTGAATTATTATTACTAATATTATATATATATATATATATATATATATATATATATATATATATATATATTAGGGCTGTTAACGATTGATTTAAATTTAATCGTTAACTTTTGAAACATTAACGATTAATTAATCGCTAATTTGGCTGAAAGCAACAAAAAAAAATAATTTATGATGCCATAAGTAACACTTATTAAAAGTTCTTGTTAAAAATCTTAATAACACTGGAATGTCTCCTTTATGTCATCTTTTAACCAACTACGCAAAAAGACAAGTGTGTTGCTATTATTTGGTTCAAGTGATGAGCGGGTCTAATTGACAATATAACCAGCCGAGCTGAACAATCATTCACATGGACCTGAGGTAACTGGTATGCACAAAACGATCTTGACACGGAAGAACTTTGTCGGATATCGGTGATCATTAAGTTTCCACCATTGTAGAGGGTTAATGGATTCAGGAACTATCATCTCTATTTTGTAACGCAGTAATTCATCAGAAGAGATTTCGTCATTTTCTGTCTCTGAGTCAGAATCCATTACTGCCATTAGCTTAATACAATTTTCATTTGATAAGTATGCAAAGTGTTAGAACCATGGTAGGCAATCGATTTCTCACAATGGATACAATAAACTTTATCAACATTTTGAACATTCCCGTCAGTCAATAGTTAAAAACCAAAATGTTCGTGTAATCGTCAAGAAATTTGTTATTATTTATCGGCCGCTTTTATTTTTTTAAAATTACTTTTCTACTTCCAATAATTAAAAGAAAGTGATGGGTCGATTAATCGTAAAAAAAATATTTAATTGTAAATTTTTTAACGATTAATCGAGAAATTAATCGTTAATTTCCTTGGCCCTACTATATGTATACATATATATTTATAGTATCAGACATCGGATCAGAACAGTGTGGATATCCCTCCCTTTTTTACAGGCTGCAGATAAGAAATCTTCCTCAAGTACTTATTGAGACTATACCCATCCTAATCCACTTCTAGTCTATATTCATCCACAACACACAAGCAAAAGATAAATGCATACAGACAATTTACTATGTAAAAGAGCAAACCTGGACACGTGACATTTGAAGCCATGCAGGTGACATTTTAAGTTCAGCACGTGAAATTTGATACTTCGCACGTGGCATTTGAAGCCCTATATATGATATTTCAAGATCTGCACATGACATTTGAAGCTCTGAACATGACATTTGAAGCACTACAATGACATTTGAGGAACTGCAGGTGCCATTTTAAAGCACTGCATGTGACATCTGAAGTTCAGCACGTGAAATTTGATCATTTCCATGTGACATTTGAAGCTCTTCACATGATATTTGAGGCTACGTGTGACATGTTGAAGCTCTGCATGTGACATTTGAAGCTACGCATTTGGAATTTAAAGCTCTGTGCTCTGCATGTAGAGCTAATTTGTTTTAAATTTTAAAACCTTACATTGGTCCTGAGATAAATGTAGAATTTTTTGGGGGGGAGGGGGGATCGGGGGGGGGGAGGGGGTAGGTGTTCAAATGTTAACATTTAGTAATGAACATGACTCAGTTGAAACTAAAGAAAACAATAAACGCATACTTGCCTGTACATCGTTCACCATAATAGCCTGCTTTACAAGGGCTAATACAGATTCCTGTGCGCCGACAGAGTCCATCATTGCCACATCCGGGACTGCAAGCTATCGAGATCAACGAAACGCCATGTTGGGATTAGATTTTCCCCAGAATTTAATTTTCTTTTCTTTTATTACATTGGATAAGAGTTAGAGATAAAAAAAAATCAATTTTTGCCCTAAATCTTGACAACTTGATAGACCTTAAAATAAATTAAAATAGTTTTTTAATAAGATTTGACTGCGTTTACATTGGCGACTGTGTAAGTGTGCATATTGTCGTTTGCCTGTAAGGTTTACATGAGCCTCAAGATCAATGTCCAACTTGAGCTGCGCGGCAGCGCAGAAATCAGACCGATATCACGCAGCAGTTTAGGATTACAGCGCAGCAAATTTTGTAAAATATTGCACACAAAATAGATGGTGTGCAACATTGCATATAAGTTTTTTTTTACTTGCACATGGACCAACGAACTTTAGAGAAAACATTGCTCAAGACATGTGTGTTGTTTTGTTTTTGTTTATATTTTCAAAGTTTTCTGTATATATGAATCTGCATCTTTTGACAATGAACATTTATTTCTAAATAGATCATATGATAAAAAGAAAGAAAAAAAAGATATTTTAAAATGATGTCTACTTACCAATACAGTTTGGACCAAAGTAATTTGATTTACAGCCAAATGTGCATGTGCCAGTAGTTCCATCGCACGACTCGTCTGAATCACATCCTTTACTACAGCCTGAAAAGGCAAAGAAATGCGTTAACAGAATTACTACTTGGCACGAAAAAACAAAGACTCAATCTCATTATATGTAGATTTAACTGATTCAAGGCATGGTAAATTTTCCCACAAAGTTAAGGTGAACTAATTGAAACTACGCTGAAAAAAACTCTTTAGATTATCGTCTCGACCCCCTCCCCAACGTTCCCTTCACCCCCCCACCCCCCCTCAATAAAGGGATTGGTTTGTTCGCATTTACAAATTTTAAGGCTTATAAACATAAAGAAACGACTCAACAGATTTTTATTGTGGAGAATTTACTGATTAAATTATTTCGGATATGATATATAATTGAAAAAAATTAAATTATCATAACTTTTTAAAAATTTTCCTGAGAAAATTTGTATCGATAGGAATTAACATAACGGGTTTCCACAGTTAAACTAAACAGTAAATTGGAAACGAACATTTAATATCACACTTTAAAGTACGTACATAATTAATATTTCTGATAAACATTTTAAAGTGTAACTGAATTGAAAAAAACATTCAAACAAATTAAAAATATGACAGTTGTGTAAAAAGAAATAAAAAGCTCTACATACCAATGCAGGTTGAGCCAAAATAGTTGAGTTTACAACCATAAGTACAATTTCCAGTGTTTTGATCACACGATCCATCTTTAGCACAGCCTTGACTGCATTCTGTTGACGTTGACAAGTAAAACATTTGAGGAACTCAAACAAGGACTCGCACATTGTTTCGTTGACAACCAAAGACTCACAAACAGTTGCCATGACAACCAAGGACTCGCACATTGGTGCCATGACAACAAAGGAATTTCGAAGACATGTAGAAAACACGTGTCTATGAAACAATGACTTTATAGACCAGTTAAATGTCATAGAGCTAAATCTTGAGAGACACTAAGCCTTTGCCTTGTATCGCTCTGTTATTTTGATGTAAAAAATCTCAGTAAGCTCTTGGCACACACCCCTGTTACAATGCCCCTGGTACACAGCCCTTGGTACACGGTCGTTGGGACACAGCCCTTGGTACACAGCCTTTGGTACACGGCCCTTGGTACACATCCCTTGATACACATTCCTTGGCACACAACCACTGGCCCATAACCCTTGGGACACATCCCTTGGGACACATCCCTTGGTACACATCCCTTGATACATATCCCTTGGCACACATCCCTTGGTGCACATCCCTTGGCATACATCATTTGGTGCACATCCCTTAGCATACATCATTTGGTACACAGCCCTTGGTACACATCCCTTGGTACACATCCCTTGATACACATCCCTTGGTGCACATCCCTTAGCATACATCATTTGGTGCACATCCCTTAGCATACATCATTTGGTACACAGCCCTTGGTACACATCCCTTGGTACACATCCCTTGATACACATCCCTTGGTGCACATCCCTTAGCATACATCATTTGGTGCACATCCCTTAGCATACATCATTTGGTGCACATCCCTTAGCATACATCATTTGGTGCACATCCCTTAGCATACATCATTTGGTGCACATCCCTTAGCATACATCATTTGGTGCACATACCTTAGCATACATCATTTGGTACACAGCCCTTGCACGCCGTGCCAATACCTCACCTTTATGACAGTAATATCCAAAAGCCTTTGGCTTACAGCCATTGCAAAGCCCTGTCTCATTGGAGCACAAACCTCCAGCACAGTCAAACGGGCAAGCTGAGACGGCAGAAAGAAAGACTTCAACAAGATTAACAAAATAAAATAAAATTGAAATTTATGTTTCATTTTTTAAAAAAATATTCATCTATTTTTGTAGTTTAAAAAGGGTTCAGCTTTGAGTACAGTTTCAGATCTTGATGGCTTTGGTGATTGTGATGCGACCATGTAGATGGTAAATCTTGTTATGTGTGGAAACTGTATCAAACCCTTTAGTTCTTCACTTTTTTTCCTTTAAATATTTTACCACGTTTTTATAAATTTTACTATGCAAGTCTAGTCTTGAAATTGAAATTACAACTTCCCTATGCTCCATTCTCTTGATACTGTGAATATCTAGAGTGAAAATATATGTCAATTAACCTTTTCAAAAATGATTATGAGAAAAAACAACCCCGTAAAAACAAAGTTTTTGACTATAAATCACTTATATATGAGACATAACTAACAGTATTGATTATGTTCAAACGCGACAAACATTTACAGAATGAATCTGTCTTAGCTCCCTTTGCTTTATAACCCCGGGAGGGGGTGGGAGAGGGGAATGGTCTGGTCACCGATCGCTGGAACGAGCTCAGCGTGACACGTAAAATGTAAACAAAAGCCCGCCGGTACATTGACGATGTGGCGTCAACGCGCCAACTGAACTATCACGTGAAATAAAAACAATTACAAACCGTGAAATGGAATTACATATGTCGTCTAGAGATAAACTCAAAATGCATTAATTTAATTACGGTACTTTCGATCGATCTGAAATTTTGATACGATGCATTGTTAGGTGACACAAGTCTATGTGCCAAATTTCAGCTCGATAGCATCAGGGGAAGTGGGTTATTTTTTACTTTTGTTTTTCCGCCTGACGAAGAGATGACGACAGACAAAGAGAGAGACAAGATTTCGAAGTTAATATAAGGAATTTAATAATAAAACAAACCCGTAAAAACAAAGTTTTTGACTATAAATCCATTATATATGAGACATAACTAATAGTATTGATTATGTTCAAACGCGACAAACATTTACAGACTGAATCTGTCTTAACTCCCCTTTGCTTTATAACCCGAGGGGGGTGGGAGAGGGGAAAGGTCTGGTCACCGATCGCTGGACCGAGCTCAGCGTGACACGTAAAATGTAAACAAAAGCACGCCGGTACATCGATCTGAAATTTTGATACGATGCATTGTTAGGTGACACAAATCTATGTGCCAAATTCCAGCTCGATGGCATCACGGGAAGTGGGTTATTTTTTTACTTTTGTTTTTTCGCCCGCCCGACGACGAACGACAGATTTGCTTTACAAATACATTCAGCGAGAAAACAATAGCTAATAGATCCCCTTCACCCTATCACGTCTAAGTTATCAAGCACCGTCTATTGCTGCGTTCCAACTAACCAATGAATCTTTCAGTTACAATAAACTACCTTGCTAGAAAACAACACGTAAAACTATGGCTTAAATTTAATTTTTTTAAAAATATGTTAGATGCAGACTGAATGCTAAAATTATGTAATAGTCATTTCATGCAAGGCGTAAAATGACCATACAAGCTCCTTACGGTTGTGACAAAACAATTTAAATGATCCTGTCTGCCTTTTTACTAAACAAGTAGTTACAGGCTACGTGCTGTTACAAAAAAAACGAACATTTACTTTGACATGCTATTTTATTACAGTATTAATTCCAACCTTTCAAATGCGTTTTAAAAAACAACCAAAATATTAGAAACAAAGAACCATCAGCACTTACGTTTGCAGTAGACGCCAAAATATCCCTTCTTGCAACCTTGTCTACACAACCCGGTGATGTAGTCGTACGAGTCGTTTTTGCAGCCAAACCTACCGGCTGAAGGAAAGCAGGAATTTGTGAGGAAATAATAAGTTTTAAAAACACTATTACCACCTTTCAATGTCAACACGAACACTTCATTATGATACACATTATACACATTGAACGCACGTTCAATTGCATTTTATGCATTTGAGAGTATTAACTTTTGTATTTATTAAATTATTGATATCTAAAGGAATGTGGATATTAACAAATATACATCAATTAAATGAATGTGGATGTTAAACAACGTTTATCGGTAAGAGAATGTGCATAATAATAATAATAATTTGATAATGTATACAGTGCAATACCCCTAGCAAGAGGATCGGCTCACAGGGCTAAAAATAAAAATAGTAACACACATACATTTATAAATGCATTCAATGTAAGACATTCATACCGTAACTACATCATATATTGACATGCTGATGCACACTGAAAAACACGGTAATGTTGACGATAAACCGTACTGGTAAAACAAAAAAAAAGCGATGGAAATCAGCACTGATTACGCGGTGAATGTGGTTGTTATATATATATATATATATGAGTTCTTGGGCTAAAAATTGAGGTAAGAGAGTATTGTATTGTTTCACACGGGACGGCCTGCTGTGGCTAGTTTACTGTGGCCACTATACTGTGGCTAGTCTAATGTGGCCAAGTCTTGTGTGTCCAGCATACTGTAGCCAGCCAACTGAGGCCAGTCTGACAAGTAGTTTCATAAATTTTACTCCCGCTTGTCTTTGTCAAATGTTTCTATTTCATGTCTTAACATTTATACAGGTTTTATCTTTTTATACACATGTTTCTGTCCCATATAAAATATAATTATAAGAAATTTTTTTTCCTATTTTAAAATAGGAAAAAAATTTCTTATAATTATATTTTATATGGGACAGAATCACATGTTTCTGTCCCATATAAAATATAATTATAAGAAATTTTTTCCTATTTTTAAAAAAAAACATAGCAAACACAATTTGTCAAAATTTACCAGAATCGCACATGGCACCAAAAATTCCACTTTTACACCCATAATAGCACTTGCCGGTGTCATTGAAACACATGCCCCCAAGACAATTTTCTGGACAAGCTGGAAAAAAAATAAATTAGAAGATTTTATTGAATTCTTTTAGTAATATTTGTTACAAGCCACAAAAGATGAAACGACATAGAAATACATGCAAAATGTTATTACCGACATTTCATGATGTAAAGATACCGAAATGAGGAAAACTCTACTTTCGTTTTGGGGGATACGGGAATATCCGGGAAACGGGAAACTACTGATTATTCTACTCCAGAATGTCACTAGACAAACAACAATAACCACTCCCAGGTGAAGAAGCGAGGATCTGTTAATAGATTGACCTCCGCTTCAAGAGCCGTAGCTTGGGCCAGAAAACTTAAACCATTGACGGGTAGGTGAATAAAACATTGGCAACTGCCCAGGCCTAGATTAACCATTAAGCAAACAAGGCACGTGCCTAGGGCACCAAGCGTTTGGGGGTGGGGGGCAGGGGCGGATTAAGACTGCACGGGGCCCCTGGCTGCAATTCAAACTGGGGCCCTATCCAGCCAGTGTACCTTTAGATAAAATGATTGCTTGCAGCTAATATAAGACTGTAACAAAATGATTATTCATGAAAAAACCGAATTCGAAGAAATAACTTTTTGCCGGTATCCTAAAATTGAGTGTAAAAGACAATTTATAAAATTAAAAAACACATGGAAAAAAATTCACACCCCAGCCGGGGATCGAACCCGCCACCGCTTACACCACAAGCCTTCGTACTTCACATTCGGCCACAAGAGCTCTTTAAGGTTTGTCAATTTAAAATATATATATAATATTCTTTAATAATTTCTGTTATTGAGCCTATCAAATCAGGTTTTTTGACTGCTGAGACTATTGTGAGGGAAAAGAAATCATTTTAATAGATGAGATTTTATTAATTTATCATAT
This sequence comes from Ampullaceana balthica, assembly GCA_944989445.1. Classification (NCBI taxonomy): domain Eukaryota; kingdom Metazoa; phylum Mollusca; class Gastropoda; family Lymnaeidae; genus Ampullaceana; species Ampullaceana balthica. The sequence continues at coordinate 1,550,345 of CALYLW010000059.1, forward strand.
TTTCAGCAATTCATGTATACATTTGTCCACATTTATTATATAATATGCTAAGTTTGGGGGCCCTAAATCATTGGGGGCCCCTGGCTTTAGCCCGTTCAGCCCCCCCCCCATAATCCGCCATAGGTGGGGGGGGGGCAACACAAGTCCTCGAGAAAAATATGTATATGATCCCGGTATCCAGGGCCGGTCTTAGGCCAATGCACCTATGAGGCCGCAGTGGGCCCCGCACTTTCATAGGCCCCGCCTATATTAATTTTCTCTTATTAGCCGTATTAGTTCCTTATCCCTATTCCTTATTGGGCCCCACGCAATCCCTTTCGCATACTAAGCCACATAGCCCCCCCCCCAAATTGCTAAGACCGGCAGGGTATCGTAATCGACATGACATTAACATATTGCAAATGAAATATTGAAATGCATATTATTTAACCTTGGTCCCACAACCTGAGGGGTAAAATACCTCCCAGCCAGTCATTTGGCTAATTTTTTGCTATTTTTCTTCGAGTTTTTGTATCTGCTATTTTTAATACTTATTTTAGGATATGCTTGAGCTATGTCAGTTGATAACCATAAAGCGCTACTCATAAAGACTGCATGTTAATATACCTAGCTCGTCGACAAGGCTCGGGTCGACGACAAAAGCTAGAAGAGTAAATAAATAAAGAATACAGTTACTGTGAACAGGTTTTGAGGCGAGCAGTAGAGGTTATTTGCACTATAACTGAGTGTGGTCTGACTTTTTACAGGGACAAATGAAAGATTTGGATCTTAACTCAATGAAAATTATCTAGGGTTGCTGGAGTCGGCCAGTCAGTTAGATCCATTTTTAGCATCACACATTGCGAAATATGGAAATTGTGGAAAAGGAAATCCTTCTTATTTATCAAAATCTATATGTGAAGAACTGATTGAAATTATGTCCCCAAAAAGTCCACGAAGTAATTGTGGATGAAGTAAAGGCTTCCGGTTATTTCCGCTTGTCAGTGGACTCGACACCCGACATTTCACATATAGATCAGCTAAACGCTGTTCTTCGATATGTTGTAGATGGAGAGCCCAATGAGAGCTTTTTCACTTTCTTGGATCTGCAACGTCACACCGGTGAAGGTATGGCTAAGCATGTGTTTCAGTACTTAAGCGAAGTTTGCAATATTGAATTTTCGAAATGCAGCGCTCAGTTCTATGATTACGCAACGAATATGTCTAAATGCTACAAGGACACGCAGAAACAAATTCTAGAGGAAAATAAGTTTGTTATATACATATGTACTGCCCATTTTCTAAATCTGGCAGGCAGAAGTGCCGTTTACTCTTGTTTAGAGGCAGTAAAGGTCTTCCATTCAAGTGCAACTGAACTATACTTTTTTCTCGGCTTCAACCAACAGATGGAAGATTCTGAAAGTATGCCCTGTGAATGAAAATGTGGAAAAGTCTCTTTTCGATTTTAGATGGGAAGCACATACCGTTGCAACTGAAGCTATTCTAAAGTCTCATCCTCAGATTATAGAAGCGCTAGAATGTTTACAAGAAGACCAGTCACAGAAGGGGGACACCAGAAGAGAAGCAGAAAACATTTTAAAGAAGATGCAAGAATTAGAATTAGCTCTCATACTTGTCTTGTGGGAAGACGTGTTACAACTAGGGGTCTACCGATATGCCTTTTTGCCGATATTGCCGATACCGATATTACCGATATTTTTTTTGCCGATATGAGTACCGATATGAGTATTTGTTCGGACAAAAACCAGCGGTAATATTTGATGACGTCATTCTTAAATTTATCACTCCTAATTATTTATCTTTTATATTTGGGGACTACCGACATGCATTTTCGCCGATATTACCGATATTTTTTTCCGATATGACTAATATGAGTGCCGATATGAGTATTTGTTAGGACAAAAATAACAGCGGTCATATTTGATGGCGTCATTCTTAAATTTATCACTCGTAATTATTTAAAATATTAGGGGTCTACCGATGTTCATTTTTGCCGATATTACCGATATTTTTTTCCGATATGAGTGCCGATATGAGTATTTGTTAGGACAAAAATAACAGTGGTCATATTTGATGACGGCATTCTTAAATTTATCACTCGTAATTATTTATATTTTATAATTAAGGGGTCTACCGATTTCCAGTTTTGCCGATATTATCGTTTTTTTTTGCTCCCCGAAACAAAGTTTCCGATGTATTTACAAGTTCCAGATCATGACCTACATAGGACTCGTAACAAAACGAACAATCCTTTATTAAATTGTACAAGCAAAATTAGGAAGTCCTTTTGAAACTTCAACCTTGACTCATAATTATTAATTCTAACCAATAGTTTAATGGCTTTTGCACACGGCCACCTTTTATGAATGAAACAATGAGAACAAATTAATAGTAATAAGTGAAAATGAGGTTGAAGGTTGAATGGTTGCCAATGACAGCAAGTCTGCACACGGTACATTTTGTTATTCCATACGAAACGAAATTTTTTAGACATCTGCGATTCTGCGTGCATCTTTGCTGTTAGTATTAGAGCAATTACGTGAACATAATGTTTACATGTTATACATTTTATTATAGCAATTACGGTATACTTGGCATCGGCACTATTTACACAGTATTTCTGAGTATACGAAAATCGGCCGATACCTAAACAATATCACAGCACATGGCACACAGTATCGTGACTGCACATATTAATACTAGAACTCTTTTGACTATTTTAATACCGGTATCGGGGTCGATATATTAATTTGTCGAGATATTGTAAATCTAAATGATAGTTTTTTCGTTTCCGTTTTTTTTTGGTCAAAATGTCACTTATTATGAAATATCGGTGACGTCAATATCGGGACCTTTACATGCTGCCGATACCGATATTGCCGATATCCAGATATCGGTGCCGATATATCGGCCAGCCGATATATCGGTAGACCCCTAGTTACAACATGTTCACAGCGTCAGTCAATCTCTACAAAATGAGCACGTGAACTTGAAAACGTGTGCTGATTTGTATTCTTCAATAGCAGATCACTTGCATGAATCTAGGAGCGAATTTGAAAGATTTGAATAAGCTGAAAAAGGAATAACACCAGGTTTGGATTATAAGTCAACTTTGATCCGTAATCGTAATCGAAAGACAGTGGTCATTGATGGTGATCTCCCTGAGGTATCTCTGAATGCCAGAGACAAATTTCGTATATCTGCTTTCTACGGTATTGTTGACAAACTTGAGACAGAGATGAGTAGACATTGATAGGTATATAATGATATAGCAGTTCGATTTTCTTGTTTGGTAGATCTACCACAAAATTGCAAAATTAACTTTCATGATGTACTCAAAAATTTGCCAGATGTAAATCTAGAAAAAAAAGAACTTGAAAATGTAAATGTTTACTCTCTCTGACTTTCTCATTTATTAAAAATTTTACTTATTTTTGTCTATTTTTATTAAAAAAATTAATTACGTATTAATTTTAATACAGAAATAGCTAATTGTAGGTTTTATAGGAGTGATTGTAGTACAAACTTATGTGTTAAAAACTGTTTTTCTTTGTTAGTTTTGTGTGTGCATAATATGGAACATAAAAGCGGTCAGTTGAGGATTGAGGGCCTGGTGCAGTAGGGGGCACCCATGTGGGTTTGTACCTAGGGCACCAAGATGGCTTAATCCGGCCCTGCAACTGCCCCACCCTGCACGATCCCCCCTCCCCTAAAATCACGTGTCTGCGCTGAGCACGTGTTTAATAATATTTGAATGTTTAAATGCTGTTCCATATTTCCATATTTTGATTGACGTCGTCATTGCTGCCATTGCCGAACCAATTCTAGCTCGAATTTCAGCTTCACAGGTACCATCTCTAGATATAATGGCTCCTAGATATTTAAAGTTATGTACCTCCTCCAGCTTTTGGTGGCAAAGTCGAAGATGGTGAAAAAGTTTACTGTGCTCACTGCCATAAACAATTCTCTTTTAAGGGATCAAATACATCGCTGACGTACCACCTTCAGCACAAACATCCGATCAAGTATCAACACATTGTCATAAAATTTAGTTCAAAATATCCTTAATTTTTAATGTCCGTGACAAATGTTCAGTTTAATGACGTCATAAAGTTCTATTTTTGGCTTTAATCGAAATTATCGATTAATTAATCGATACATTTTCAAAAGTTAACGATTAAATTTAAATTAATCGATAACAGCACTAGTTTTTCAGTTGTTTGAATAAACCGTGTGCTAAATAATTGTTTCATTAAACTATAATTTTGAGTGCTTTTTGTGTCCAACCAAATTTTTTTATATTTTCATTTTAATTTAAAAAAAACACCTTGACATTTAGATCCATAAAAACCTGGCTGACAACCATGCGTACAGGTTCCTGTGTGTTGATTGCAAGTGCCGTCTTGAGCACAGCCCATGCTACATGCTGAGAATACATTGATTAATTTTAAAAATTATAATAATAAAGTTTGAAACATAGAGCTTCTACATGTTCGTTAGCTTTGATTTTTAACTACATTCTAGTCTGATTTACTTTTAAAAAATACGTTTTTCTTTTATAATTTTAAAAGCACTAAATTTTAAACCTTTTTGTGCATCTAAGTAAGTTTTACTTGATTAAAAATCATACATTGAAAAATGAATAAACAAATGTTTTTGGAAAAAAAAACATCAACCCAAAACTAACAAAAATAACATGTCGAATAGTATTTATGCTAATTAAATTAATAAGGGGAACTAAGTTTAATTTATAAAAAAATTACTTACTTTTCGTAGTTCACTTTTGTGTTTTATAACATAGGAATTTCATTAAAACCTCTCACAACTAACTGTCTTTTTTTTCAAACCGGACATGTGATAAAATAATCGAGGCTAAGTTTACCCCGACATGAAGATATTTTGCTTTTCAGCGGAATTTACCGATGTTGATAAAGAAAAAAACTTCTCAAAGATAGTATTGCAATATTTATCGAGGTCTTTGCGCCTATATGAAAAAAACAAAACAACTTACGTAAGCATTTTGGACCATAGTGTTTGGATTTGCAGTCAGTCTCGCACAGTGGAATGTCTGGGTTACATGTTCCATCCATTGGACACGCAGAACTACAGTCTGGATAAAAAGGAAAGTTGAAAATAGTATATATATATTTTTTCAAATTTGATGGAATGGACCAAGTGAATCAAGGGCTTGATAAAATAAATTTGGTCGTTGTTAGGAAAATTCCTATATTTAATTTTGAATTCTTCGATTCAAGTAAGCACTAAGATAACTGAAATTTGAAAGAAACTAGGTTGACGGAATATTAATAACCCATAAAAAATTAAATCGCACAGATGCATCTCAGAAAGGATATTTATTCATTTGCAATTTTAGACTATGTATTTGGTGTGTAATAATGGTGAGTTAAAATTTAGAGTTACTAATAAGGAATTTTATTATTGAACAGGAATTCCATTTGAATGAAATGTTTAAAAAAAAATCGCCCTCAATAATTGTATTCATAAAACTAGTGAAAAAAAGGAGGGGGGGGGAGATGAATGATTATATTTGAACGAGTGTGTGAGGGGGGATGAATGATTATATTTGAACGAGTGTGTAAGGGGGGGGGGAGAGATGAATGATTATATTTAAACGAGTGTGTGAGGGGGGAGAGATGAATGATTATATTTGAACGAGTGTGTGAGGGGGGGGGGAGAGATGAATGATTATATTTGAACGAGTGTGTGAGGGGGGGGGGAGAGATGAATGATTATATTTGAATGAGTGTGTGAGGGGGGAGAGATGAATGATTATATTTGAACGAGTGTGTGAGGGGGGAGATGAATGATTATATTTGAACGAGTGTGTGAGGGGGGGAGATGAATGATTATATTTGAACGAGTGTGTGAGGGGGGAGAGATGAATGATTATATTTGAACGAGTGTGTGAGGGGGGAGATGAATGATTATATTTGAACGAGTGTGTGAGGGGGAGATGAATGATTATATTTGAACGAGTGTGTGAGAGGGGGAGATGAATGATTATATTTGAACGAGTGTGTGAGGGGGGAGAGATGAATGATTATATTTGAACGAGTCTGTGAGGGGGGAGATGAATGATTATATTTGAACGAGTGTGTGGGGGGAGATGAATGATTATATTTGAACGAGTGTGTGAGGGGGGAGATGAATGATTATATTTGAACGAGTGTGTGAGGCGGGGGGAGATGAATGATTATATTTGAACGAGTGTGTGAGGGGGGAGATGAATGATTATATTTGAACGAGTGTGTGAGAGGGGGAGATGAATGATTATATTTGAACGAGTGTGTGAGGGGGGAGAGATGAATGATTATATTTGAACGAGTCTGTGAGGGGGGAGATGAATGATTATATTTGAACGAGTGTGTGGGGGGAGATGAATGATTATATTTGAACGAGTGTGTGAGGGGGGAGATGAATGATTATATTTGAACGAGTGTGTGAGGGGGGAGATGAATGATTATATTTGAACGAGTGTGTGAGGGGGGGGAAGATGAATGATTATATTTGAACGAGTGTGTGAGGGGGAGAGATGAATGATTATATTTGAACGAGTGTGTGAGGGGGGAGATGAATGATTATATTTGAACGATTGTGTGAGGGGGAGAGATGAATGATTATATTTGAACGAGTGTGTGAGGGGGGAGATGAATGATTATATTTGAACGAGTGTGTGAGGGGGGAGATGAATGATTATATTTGAACGAGTGTGTGAGGGGGGAGAGATGAATGATTATATTTGAACGAGTGTGTGAGGGGGGAGATGAATGATTCTATTTGAACGAGTGTGTGAGGGGGGAGATGAATGATTATATTTAAACGAGTGTGTGAGGGGGGGAGATGAATGATTATATTTGAACGAGTGTGTGAGGGGGGAGATGAATGATTATATTTGAACGAGTGTGTGAGGGGGGGAGATGAATGATTATATTTGAACGAGTGTGTGAGGGGGGAGATGAATGATTATATTTGAACGAGTGTGTGAGGGGGGAGATGAATGATTATATTTGAACGAATGTGTGAGGGGGGAGATGAATGATTATATTTGAACGAGTGTGTGAGGGGGGGAGATGAATGATTATATTTGAACGAGTGTGTGAGGGGGGGAGATGAATGATTATATTTGAACGAGTGTGTGAGGGGGGAGATGAATGATTATATTTGAACGAGTGTGTGAGGGGGGAGATGAATGATTATATTTGAACGAGTGTGTGAGGGGGGAGATGAATTATTATATTTGAACGAGTGTGTGAGGGGGGAGATGAATGATTATATTTGAACGAGTGTGTGAGGGGGGAGATGAATGATTATATTTGAACGAGTGTGTGAGGGGGGAGATGAATGATTATATTTGAACGAGTGTGTGAGGGGGGAGATGAATGATTATATTTGAACGAGTGTGTGAGGGGGGAGATGAATGATTATATTTGAACGAGTGTGTGAGGGGGGAGATGAATGATTATATTTGAACGAGTTTGTGAGGGGGGAGATGAATGATTATATTTGAACGAGTGTGTGAGGGGGGAGATGAATTATTATATTTGAACGAGTGTGTGAGGGGGGAGATGAATGATTATATTTGAACGAGTGTGTGAGGGGGGAGATGAATGATTATATTTGAACGAGTGTGTTTCACAACTTACACTGCGCACCTGTTATTGGTGTGAATAAAGTGAGAAACAACCGACACAGGCAATGAAGTGGATGTTGACTACAGCTTAACCTTTGCGTCTGGTACTCTAAAACAATAAACGCTGTGAAGCCAAAGTTTCAGGAACACTACCTTGCCGAATGACTCAATAAACGACGTCACGCTCCAGGGGGTTTGGGAGGGGGTGTAAGAAAAGTGTGACGGGGGTGGGGTGTCCGGCCATTTGTGACGTCACGGTGTTTTATATTAATTGTTAAAATTATTTTGTAAATAAAAAACCAAACGTTTGTTCGAAAGTGTGACGTACTTTATTGGTCGGTCCGAGATTTGTTACAGTTTGTGACAAGGGGGAGGTAGGGGGGGGGTAAAAATGGTCTTTAAAAAAGTAGTGTGACGTACTTTACGGACGGTCCCGTACCCAACGAAAACATCCAGGAAGAAGTACGCCGACCAGTGAGAGGAATGAACGACTCACCGATACACCTGACCAGTGAGAGGAATGAACGACTCACCGATACACCTGACCAGTAAGAGGAATGAACGACTCACCGACACATCTCGCATCAAAGCTACCGACGGCGCAGCTCCCAGAGCAGAAGCCGGTGTCAGACCCACATGTTTCACTCGCACAGCCGGCACTGCAGGCTGAAATTGTTGACAATAACGGATTCGTTATTACATTTCTCCACAGCTTAAACTTTTTTTGCTGTGTGTAAAAAAACGGTGTGTGGGGGGGGGCGGGGGGTGTTGCCCCATCAACAAGAATCATCTTGGGAAAAAAATTAATAAAATCATACTCTCAAGGTAATCACATTGTTAATGTCTGCTCTTCAACGTTTAAAATTTTTTTTTAGATAACTGAGTAAAGTGTGCTGCCGTGACAAAAAATCATTGATCCATATGCTTCCCTTCGTGGATTTCGGCTGTAGTGTTTCATTTGGTTAAGCGTCGTCGGTTGAAAGAATGATATTAAAGTGCTGCTTGATTGTGATAGACGGGGGGGGGGAACGTTGAAACATTGCTGTTGGATTGTGTGTTAGACAAAAGAAAGTTTAAAACCAAACAAACAAACAAACAAACAAACACACCATCCCCTCTTTGATTATGGGAGACATGATTCTTAACTTTCATGTATGGCTAGATACTTGATAGAGGTGCTCTTTCGTGTCTTATAGTGTTCACATTTACACGATATACTCACATGTAAATTAATTTCCTTTTTAAAAAATGTATTTGCAGATTTTATTAATCTGGCTAGTTATTGTGGCTAGTTACGGTGCTTCAACTGGCTAGTTATTGTGGCTAGTTACGGTGCTTCAACTGGCTAGTTATTGTGACTAGTTACGGTGCTTCAACTGGCTAGTTATTGTGGCTAGTTACGGTGCTGTGCTTCAACTGGCTAGTTATTGTGGCTAGTTACGGTGCTGCAACTGGCTAGTTATTGTGGCTAAGTACGGTGCTTCAACTGGCTAGTTATTGTGGCTAGTTACGGTGCTGCAACTGGCTAGTTATTGTGGCTAGTTACGGTGCTTCAACTGGCTAGTTATTGTGGCTAGTTACGGTGCTGCATTTATTGTTTCAGCGGGATCACCCCCCCCCCACAAAAAAAAACAACTAAAATAACTTATTGCTTGACATGTTTTGTAACCACTGATGGCTGAATCTGTTACAACTATTACAATATTTACTCCACAATAATATAAAGCGAGATCAAAACTTAAATGTTATATAATCTGATGTAAATATTCTAATACAAACATTTAAATCTAAAAAAAAATCAATTTAATCTGAAAATATCATCAAAATGTTTAGTTTAAAAATAACATTTATTACCAGTTTAAAAAATTGGATGATTTTTTTTTAAATCAGAGCCCTTCTATTGGTGGTAAGAATAAAGTGTAATAAACGTATTTGTGGTTTATTCAAGTAAAATGAACGGCTCAAAACATTTATAAAACGTGAACACTTTTCGAAAACTAAACATTCTTTCCTAAAATGAAGCATAGACTTTCATAAAAAATAATAAATTAAGATTATTAAAGGAAAATAATTACACGTCAGAAATTTTAATTTTATTTAACGAAGTAAATTCATTATCAAAAGACACGTGTTGCAAGAGATAAAATTATATGTCTAGCAAGTTTTTTAAAGATGAAGAAACCATTAAAAAATTAATTTTACAAATATTGAAAGTCTTTGTGACCCAGCGAAATAATCGTTCCATGCACATAATTTTGTAACAACTAACTTTAAAATGGAATGGGATTGATTATTAAAACGTAGACATGAATACAATCCTCGCCAAAAATCTATAAGCCGAGGTGAGAATCCCTGGCTTAGATACCGATATGTTAGTGTGTGAACGTAGTTCGGGCGTTAGAGTTAAGGATTACCAGCGAAGGAAGGAGAGGGGAAGGAAAAGTTCCCGTGAAGCTGGGCAGAAAGACTGACGGTTTGAAAGCAGGGACACGTCGGTCCGTTAGCGTGAGCCCATCAGGATTGAATCTTTCTTCTTGGCTAAGCTAGTTAGCGAAATCTCTCGCAGAGTTGGGACGATGCTGTAGTGTTGTGTAATACTAATAATAAGTGTCCTAATAGATTTTCAAGAATTATTATCTTCAAATCGTGCAAGAACGAAGCTCGTAAACATTCACACACAACCCTAGGCGACGACGCCACTTTTAACGTATTCATGACACTAAATTATATTTTAAAATTAAGTTTACTCTTCGTTATCAACCGATTACCACAAGATTTGAATGCACGCACTTATCGTTTTTTCTTCTTCATCAATTGGAAAATGTTTTCCATGGGCTAAAATGTTTTTTAAACTTTGAGCACAATATTCACGTCTAGATAGGAGAGTTAACTCACAATAAATTACGCACCTACCTGTTTTAGAGGGATGTTTAAAAAAAAAGATATATGATAGACAGGGGGCTAGAGTTAATTGACGGGTTAGTGGTTTGAATGAAATCAAAACGAACTTCAAACAAATTCAATTTTTGAAATGATATTTCATACTTAAACAGCCGTTGTCGCCAAAAAATACGAAAACTTGTGTAAAATTTGAGTCCAACTTATAACAGGAGGCGGGGGAAAGGGGATGTGTTGGAAAATTCCATGATTTTGTAGGTACAGACAAACAAACGGGCAAATTGACAAACGTAGAAAGTTGTGAAATTAAATGAAAACAAGTCACCTTCACATGTCAAGCCATAAAAGTTTGGTTTACAGCCACCAACACACGTCCCGTCTGTCGGGCTGCACGAGCCGTTGGTCAGACAGCCGGCACCGCACTCTTAGTTTGGGGTAGAAGTCGAGCAAAGTTAGATAAACAGGAACGTGATAAAATATTTTTTTTACCATTTTATCATGGATAATTTAAAGTATAACTATTGTTTAAATTAGCTCTTGTTGGGATTATGGAGAAACTCTTTTCCCTTCGTCAAATGACCTTCAAGACCAGCCCTGGCATGTCAGTCAAGCCTGCACTTCGCATAGGAGAAAATTGAGTTCGGCTTTGTCTTTTGTTAGTTTTGCTGTACGAACTTTGTTTTTTCATCTTCTGCCTGGTCGCCTCCATCATAAACTTATTTTAGCCATGTCCAACGGTGTATTGGGAGTATATGTTTTATACAGTCGGACCTCACTAAGTCGAACTTCCCTAAGTCGAAAACCTCCCTATATCGAATTAATTTTTAGGTCCCGGCCAAATTCCATAAGACTAATGTATTTTAGATCTCCTTAACTCGAAGCTTTTTGGCTTCCAACCTACCTTAGTCGAATTTTCCATGGCATGATGTGACTCATTTAAAAAAATAAAATGTTACTCCCCCCCCATCCCACTGTGGAGGGAGTAAAGTGGGGGAGGGGAGGGAAGGTGTATCTTCTCACGGGCTTGTGTCGGTATATCAAAGCAAGTTGGATTTCTTTCATATGAAACATCAGAAACTGCCTCTCTTTCATGTCAAGCCTTATAGTGAGTATGGCTGTGTCTCAATATCAACATTGTCCAAGATTAATCTGCGCTTATACGCCATTTTCCCTAACTCGAAAACTCCGTCAGTCGAATTTTTTTTTCGGGTCCCTGTATTGTTTTTTTTGTTTGTCCCCGTTTCAAAAGCCCTGACATGAGAGGCGTGAAGCATAATATTTGATAAAGCCAGCTGAGATTCGGCTAAAGAATTAGGACCATGATTTCACTAGCATATAGATTCTTACAAGTTAATTTATGTCATAGGCCAACACAAACTAAAACTATGCCCACTCACACCTTTTAGTTTGTGTCGAGGCAAAGACCACATTTACCTTCACATTTTGGCCCGTAACGGCTTTTCTTGCAGCCATGAAGACAAGCGCCATCTGTTTGGTTGCAGGATCCATCCTTTGCGCAGCCGACATTGCAAGCTGAGATTAGTAAATGACAACAAGGTGAAGCTACGTCAACTTACGTCAAAGTGAAGAGGGGTTTAAGAACAGCAAATTTAGGTGTGTTTTTTTCAGCCCGATGAGAGCGAAATGGACACTGACCTTTATCACATGTAGCTCCAAACCACCCTGGCCTACAACCCTGAAGACAAGCTCCATCGGTCTGGTAACAGTAACCTCCCTTGCAGTTTGCAGGACAAGCTGCAAGATCACAAGGGAAACTCATTGATATGAAGTGCAGGAATTTTTATCTTTATAAAAACTGTTTCATTTGGTTTCATTTCTTATTTATTTCTATTTATATAGCGTGGTACCCTGGCTGGGCTCACCGCGCTTTACATGTTTTCCTTCAATAACTTGAGGAAAAACGACATTGCACTCCCAATCTTCCTAAACATACACAAAAATTCAAAACATAGACGTTAATTTCAGGTAGTCAGATCATCTGTTCGTCTCCGGGGCAAAAACAATGTTTTCAGCACAGTCACAAACCAGTGTTATAATTGTCATCTAAGTCTAGCGATAGGGCGAAGAAAGCGGCGATATGAAGACGTCTTTCTCTTCTCTACCTCACGGTAGCTACACATATGAAAAATCTCTCGTCAATGAACAGTTTTTCAAGGCTACGCACGAGATAAGAGGTCAAGTGCGTAGGTTTTGCAATCATGAATCACGGACAATGGAGAGTGGCGTAAGTTTAGCAACACAGATCGCTGATCTTTCTATCACCGGGGCGTGCTACTGGTCGTGTCTTCAAATTCAACCTTCTCGAGCGATGATCGCAACAGCAATAAAGATACCTGAAACTGAAAAAGTCGCTGGAAAATGGTAACAATCATCGCTACTAAAACATTCAAACACGTCTAATGTCTGGAGTGATTGAGATGGCTTATTCTCATTCGAAATCATAATAATTGTTATTTTATAATCATTCTTTTTTAGTAGCATAAGCGCAACGAAAGAACCAAATTTTCAGTCATCAACATCACTTATACATTGTGAAACTGTAAATCCCCAAGTGGCCAAATGGTGCAAGTGGTTTTAATGTTAAAATATAAGGTAGTTTATTAACAATTATTTAATCCAGTATGGCTATTTTGGCTAAGCATAAAATTACCAATAGCATTGATCTTGACAGTGCCATTAAAGATTTTGGCTTGAAGAAAAGCAGAGAATTTTAATTTTAGAACAAGACATGAAAGTTTTTTTTTAAAATTTCAAACACAATTTATAATTGCTCTTACGAATAACTTCCAAGAGTTTCTAGAATAATATTTTTTTATGTTTGGCCGGGGGGGGGGATAGGGCATCCGTTCTGGCTGGCACGAACTAATGCTACGCCACTGCTGAATATCTTTCAATGAGGATATATGTTCGGCGTAACCTCGTTCTCGCATTTTCTTTATTTTCTACTGAAGTATCTATACTCCCCACAGAGTGCTGGTAATATATGTTTAAAGTTATTACAATAATATCAAGGCTTTCTTTCTTGAGTCCTTTCTCAATATTAGTTTTTTGGTACATTTTGTTTCCCTACTTTCTTTTATGTTACACTGTGGAATTTTGATCGATGCCGTGAATTATTACTGCTTCCAAAATACATATTTTTAGAATACAAATTAACAAAATTTCTGGCAAGTCAGTTGATTGTTTCTAGATTTGCTATTGCAGGCCTTTTGTAGCCCGCGGACCACCATTAGGTGATTTTCAACTGTAAACAAAAACCTGGTAATATTTTTAACAAGTTGTTGTTGATACTTCTCATCCATTAGGGGCATCCACCAATCATAGTCGGCGTCTCCGAATCCTCCAAGGGCATAGGACACCTACGAGAGACCTCCAGGCATACATATCCAGGGCCAGCCTCTCCAGGATCTTCCAGTCATGGCCAGTTCTCTTGATGTCTGCCTCCAATTCTCGGCGCCGAATTTTTCTAGGACGGCCTCTTTTTCGCTTTTACTGGGGGTTCAATTCAGGACTTGCCTTGTATTGGAGACAGGTTTTCTTAGTGTATGACCAATCCACCTCCACCGCTTCTGGAGAATCTCTTCCTCAATTGGCTTCTGTTTTGTCCGCTGCTACAGTTCCCGGTAGTTGATTTTGTCCCGCCAGTGAATTCTGAGAATCCTTCTTAGACAGTTGTTGATATAGGACTAGATTCTGGTCAGGCTTACGGTCGTCGTTCTCCACATCACAGCTCCATATAGCCACACAAGCTTCACCATGGCGTTGAATATCCTTATTTTTAACTTGCTGCTTGGGTTTCTGGAGACCCAAAACATTCTTGAGTTGTTGAAAGGCTGCTCTTGCCTTCCCGATCCATATTTTGACACCAGCATCCGTTCCACCTTGTTTATCTACCACGCTGCCAAGGTAAATAAAACTGTCCACCTCCTCGAGTGCTTCTCATTCAAGCATGATGGGTGATCTACTGGTGGCATTAACCTCGAGGACTTCACTCTTCCCTTTGTGTATATTGAGACCCATGCTTTCAGAAATGGCTACAACAGTGTTTGTTTTCTCCTGCATCTGTTGTTGGGTATGTGAAGTCCCTCCATGTTTTAACGGATTTGCTAAACTCAAGTTTTCATGTCTTGACTAAAGTTACACTTATAGAAAAGCCGAAAAGAAATGACATTTCACAACTTATTGCTTTTTTAAAATAAATATTCATGTACAATAACTATTCAGTGATATTGTCTAAAAAATTATTAAATACGTTATAGTACCAAACCCAATGTAATTTAAAACAAAAACAAAAAAACTACAACTAATCTGTACACTAAAATCCACTATATCACATATGCTCAATTAAAATTTGTTTTTACTTTTCATTCTCAAAACGAAATTAAACACGTAGTTTGTATTTAGATAAACATTAAAATATTTTATAACTATTAATATTCATTAACAGTCTAGAATCCAGAAACCTTGTTGACAGTTTTGCTCAATATTTCGACTCACATTGACCCATAAGTATTTAGTACAGAAAACTTTTTATTTCAGCTTACCCGAATCACAATAGTCTCCAAAGAAGCCAGGTATGCAGCCATGTTCGCACTGTCCTGTAGTCGCAGAACACAAGAGATTCACACAGGTGACAGAGCAGGCTGGTCAGAAAACGACAAAAATAAATTGTTCCGTATTTAGAGATGGTCAAAACCAAGAACCAGGTCGCTTGATTAGTAAAAAAAAAGTGATAACTTAATTTAATTATGAGATGATGAATGACGATCTCAACGTCTCCTCCATGATCAAATACGATATAATAGTATGCGATAAATTACATTACGAAATGATACGTTTACACAAAGTAAATTATGTGAATTATAAGATGCGATAATTAAAAATGATGTGAAATGAAATTGAATAAAATAGAATCACACTAAATTTTCTCTCTGAGGTTCGTCGGTGAAAAAAAAATAAAAGAAAAAAAAACATGCGCAATGTTGCACAGCATCATTTTTTGTACAAAAGATTTACACACCAGAAATAAAAATATTATATCAAAATTTGCTCTGTTGTAATTGTAAATTGCTGCGCGGCCTCGGTCAGATATCTGTTCGGCTGCGAAGCTTAAATGGAACATTGATCACAGCTTATTTTTACCGATTAGCTTGCAGAATTTGTTAAGACTACAAATGTACCTGTTCAATCTCAGCACAAGGTTAAAGACTCATTTTGTGTGTTCTGATTGAAATAAAGCAAAGGATTAAAAACAATTCTTTTCAGAGTTCTCAATAGCCCAGAAGCATTCATAAATTTGACAACCAGTCTCTGTAAATTGTATTGTATGGCATCTGTCCGTCTACGAAAGACTATAGATTTATCTTTATTATTTGCAGCTCTTGGTGTGGCTGATGAGACCAATCCTTGAGTGGCAGTCTCTTCTGCATGACACGCACACGAAAGCAGTCGGACAGTGTTGCCTGGCCTTTCTCCTCGCTCTTTTCCCGACTGCTTCTGCCCTAGTTTGCTCCTCTGCTCTTAGTGATCCTTCTTTCACTATAGCCCGCCACATGGACCTATCCTGTGCCAGGTTTTCCCAGTTTTGTATATCAATGTTGGCTACTTTCATGTCTCTCTTGCATTTGTCCATGTAACTGAGACATGGCCGACCAACCGACCTTTTCCCTGTCGCCAGCTCGCTGTAAAGCACATCATTGGGTATGCGACCAGTTTGCATCCTCTTGACGTGTCCAAGCCAACGGAGGCGTCTTCGGCTTAATATTGCTGCAATACTACTCATGCTTGCTTGAGTCTCTGTAATTGGTATTATTGAAAAATAATAAAAGAAAAAAAATAAGACATGAGCTTGATCAGACAGAAGATTTTTGGATATCAAGATGTGCAATCCACTTTCAGTAATGACGACAGGTGTTAATAAATTAATTTCAAAGGAAATCACCGCGGCCATTACAATGATAAATAATTACAATATATAATTTTACCTTGACACACCGGGCCCAGAAAATTGGGACGGCAGCCATGTTTGCAGTGTCCAGTAAGTGGGTCACAGGAGCCATCCCCACCACAGCCTATACTGCAAGCTGAGCGAAAGAAACAAAAAGTAATTAGCCAGTTACTGCACACTGAATGCACTACTGGCTAGAAAGGGGTGGATGTAAGATGGACAGTAAGACAAAGATAGCAATGAACACTAGAGTCTTGATAATGCTGGTGCGAGATATAGGACGATACGATTTGGGACGCCAACTGGATCTAACCAAAAATAAATGAAAATAAATTGCTGTATTCTCTGTCTTTATTTTGTCCGATGGATATTCTCTGTTTAACATAGATTGCTGGAAATCAACTGCAGAACATTAACTGCTGGTCCGCCATTTTGGACATTAACTGATGGAAATCCACTATTTGACCTTTAATGCTGAACACTTAATTATGAACAATAGCGTGAGTTCAGACTGTCGCAATTCTTCCCTAATAAAAGATCTACATAGCAAGTTAAGTCTACTTTTACACACATGGTTATCGTTCCTAGTGAATGACCAACGCTATCAAGTAAATAATTCAATGTAAGAATTCTATAAAAAATAAATCAGCGTTCATATAATGAGTATTATTTTATTTTCTTGATAGAAATGTTGATGTATAAGTGGGTATTAAAATGGTGACATGCGATCAAGATCTAGACAAGTATAGTTTAATTTAGTATAATATAGTAAACCAAAGTATAGTAGATTATCTAATTGCATGTTTATGATCGGATATGACATATTATAATATAATCATTTCAAGCAATAATAATAACCCCCTTTTCAGACTATGACGGCCCATGAGGCAAGTGAAGTAGCGTTCACAAGTTTCATTGAGCCACCACTAACGAGCAAGTGATTGTGTGGCTAGCACATTGGCCCGGGGGCCTTGCCAGCACCGAGGCTGGAATGTGTGACTCTCTTTTGCCTCGGTTCGACAGTCCAGCGCATTTTTGAAGTAATAACATTTAAAATAATCTAATGAGATAAAATATCAAATTTATTAACCAAAGTGTCAATTGGTTTATTGCCTGTATATTTTTTTGTTTCACGCGATCACACGAACACAAAAACAATTGTTCGCGACCAAATTTGACAGGACCGTTAATCCTAACCCAATGATTCTTGAAGGAAAGTGCTTTTAATTCCCCTTGCAGCCAAGAAACTGTTGATTGAAATACGTAAAATGTAGAGGCAAAGTTGGCATTTTAAAAATTAATTTCATGTTTGGCCACTTTTGCTGATGTTCAAGGTTAGTTAATTTTTGTGAAATATTTGCTTACATTTTAAATCCCCCCCCCCATTTTGTGTTTTGTTTGGCATGTTCTAGCAGGGACACTTTCGAAATTTCCTTTTCCTAGTCCGTTTTTTTAAATTTTATTTCATACCTACACCCTTTCCTATTATCTTCAAAGTCGTTCACAAGGCTTTAAATTGACAAAAGTCCATCAACTAAGTGTCCAGTAATTTTCACAGTTCTATACTTTTCACAATGTATTATTCGACTGTCTTGTATTTTTTATGGAGAAATAATTTAGTTAATTTGTACACAGAAACTAACGCCATAGATTTTTACCTGGCTATTTTTACCTGGCTATTTTTACCCGGCTATTTTTACCTGGCTATTTTTTATCTGGCTATTTTTACTTGGCTATTTTTACCTGGCTATTTTTTACTTGGCTATTTTTACCTGGCTATTTTTACCTGGCTATTTTTACCTGGCTATTTTTACCTGGCTATTTTTACCTGGCTATTTTTACTTGGCTGTTTCTACCAACCGATAACTTGCTTACCAAGACTTTAAAGACAATCATACAAAGAGATTTGTAATCGTGTCCTAATTTTCTGTTAGAAAAAGGTGACAACAGCTTGACTCAGGTTAATGGTTATTTTGGTTTACGTACCATATGTTTTCAGGAGTCGAGGGTACTTGAGAGTATTGAAATATAGAAATAAACCATTTGGAACTTACGAATGCACTCGGCCCATAGTAGTCTGGCTTGCAGCCGTGGATGCAATGTGCTTATGGACGTCGTGAAACGGAACCTTCATTAGCGCTATACGTACTGCACGCTGCAAATACAAGGACACATATATTATACAAGTCTGTTATGAAGTGATGGAGATGTATATGTAGAAAACGATATATGTATAATTTATCAGTAAAGTATTTCTGTATGAACAATGTTTTATGGATGTTAAAGTCACGCACACTGAGGTGTGTGAGTTATTTTTATTCAGACTTCACTTTTCAAATTTTGGTGGCCCGATGTACGAACTGCTGGCGTAAATATAGAGCAAAATATAGAACGTATACCATGTCTACGTGTTGGGATGGTACAACACCAATACCAGTCACGTGTGCTCATGAAAAGAATGTTTTTTGTTGATATTTTACAAATTCGTTTTCACCAATGACATAAATAGTCCGATAGAAAAAAAATATGAAACAATTTTTTTAAAAAATAACAAGTTTTTTGTGTGTTCTAAGCTAAAAAGAAGAGTTATCTAATATAATGAGCCCTCAAATCCCTTATGACACTCTTGACAATAGTTTTAATTTATAATTTGTTTAAAAACGCTGGTTGAGTCTCTTTTGGATTTTGGGAACAAGATGGTCTCCATGGATATCTTTTAATCATTGAGCCCTCAATTTTAGGGCGAGAAATCACTTCTGACAAAACAGACCTATATAATATACGATGGGAGAGATGGGGTTTCTCCGCTAGTTTGTTTAAAGGCTAATTTAAGCAGACTTACCAATGCATTTTGAACCGTAATATTTAGGTAGGCAGCCATGTTTGCAGTCCCCAGTGACTTGATCACATGACTTATCGTCTGCACAACCAGGACTACAAGCTGAAAAGTTACAAATGTCAGGTCTATGAATCGTTGACATGGATTTTAAAAAAGAATATTGATAGCGAGCCGTCACAGGGTAGATTTCAAAACGAAACAAAAACAAAGAAATTCTGGAGATGGCTCTGAGTTGAAAGCTTCTTTCGCTATCCAGTTGTTGAATCTTATGATAAAGTCGGACAAAACTTTCTGGTTAGTCCGGGGCATGATAGTGAAAAAAAAGGGGGCAGTGGGAATAAACTTAAGTTGGACTATTCTAATAAGCCGAAGTAGGAATAAACAGAAGTTGGACAGTTTGAATAAGTTCAAGCGGGACAGTAGGAGTAATCCTAAAAATCTTCAAATGCCTACAGTGTTGTGATCGCTGGCAACTGTGAATCGCTTCTAGCCTGGCCGTGAACCGCTTCTAGCCTGACCTTGAACCGCTTCTAGCCTGACCTTGAAACGTTTTTAGCCTGACCGTGAACCGCTTCTAGCCTGACCTTGAACCGTTTTTTAGCCTGACCGTGAACCGCTTCTAGCCTGACCGTGAACCGCTTCTAGTCTGGCGGTGAACCGCTACTAGCATGGCCGTGAAACGCTTCTAGCATGGCCGTGAACCGCTTCTAGCCTGGCCGTGAACCACTTCTAGCATGGTCGTGAACCGCTTCTAGTCTGACCGCGAACCGCTTCTAGCCTGACCGCGAACCGCTTCTAGCCTGACCGTGGCGGTTGTTCACTGAAAATTCAGTAGATCAGTTCTTACCCAACACCATGACGGTTATGCGTATGTGCATGTGTCGGGTGTAGTGGTGTATGTGTCTTAAAATCCTGTCGTTTCATATGTGCATAAACTTATAGAGTCACGATAAATAAGTCACGGTTAAAACATCAAATGAAAAAAAAGAATCGAGCAGTACTTGCCATAGCATTTCCCACCGTAGTAATTGGGGAGACAGCCCCCAGAACAAGCCCCTGTCTCCGAGCAGGTGCCGTTGCCTGAACATCCAAAACTGCAAGCTGTCAATTAACGTAAAACAAATTGTTTTGATAGTGTTCTACCCGTGTTGCCTGAGTAATGTATACGGGTAGCACGTTACAGGGCTGTTCATTTAAAGGAGCACCTGTAGTAAATATATGTTGGGGCCCGGGAATCTGAAACGAAGTCTGGGTAGGGGGTTGTAGAGCTCTTGGCTTGGGGTCAGGGTCAGCTGGGCCCAAGCAAAGTCGTCTCTGTGATTAGGGTCCTAAGATTGCGGTGCGGCGTCACAATGAGGCATCGCCACCAGATCTCACCAACTCCGGAACTCTAGATACGCCCTTGTGATCTGAAATGTCTACCCCCCAAACACGCAAACACACACACACGCAGATGTATTGACGGCGCACTTGCATTAAATTAATATAAAGCAAAATAATATTATCTAAGAAGCTTTAATCTAAAAATTGTAACTCTAATTAATTACAAATGTTTAAGGCTCACACACGTTCCATTGTTCAATTATGAACCCTAACAGCAACCTAAATAAAAAAAAACAAAACAATAAACAATAGGATTTAAACCTGACACTGAGGGTTTCAATAATGGCAAATCTAATTTACAGTCAACATGTTGATTGGACAAAATGATTTAACGTTTGCGTAGGGAATTGAAGATGCTGTTTATAAAAACAAGTTACTATGTTTATAAAAACAAGTTACTATGTTTATAAAAACAAGTTACTATGTTTATAAAAACAAGTTACTATGTTTATAAAAACAAGTTACTATGTTTATAAAAACAAGTTACTATGTTTATAAAAACAAGTTACTATGTTTATAAAAACAAGTTACTATGTTTATAAAAACAAGTTACTATGTTTATAAAAACAAGTTACTATTTGAGATCCGGTATAGTTTAAAGATGTATAATTTTTTTATTTTCAAAACGCTCTGTGTCAGTTCAAAAAGTCATAATTACCAATGCAGCTTGGCCCAAAGTAATTGGATTTACAACCACTGAGGCACATTCCAGTTTTCTGATCACACAAGCCTTCATCAGCGCAGCCTAAGCTGCAGTCTGAAATTTGACATTCACAAGTTTATCAACCAATGTGTCTTTTTTTTTCTCCATACATTTGTCAACCTTTTAAAAGAAAACAACCAACAACAACAACAACAAACAAACAAAACCACTTTAGTGCCCATCAAAGCCATTTTGAGAAAATATCGTAAAATCCTCTAGAGGTCGGGAAACCATGGCTCGCGAGCCAGATGTGGCTCTATTGATGGCTGCATCTGGCTTTCAGACAAATGTTCGATTATTTTTAAAAAAATATCTTTTATTCAGACTCATTTGATCAACACAGTAATTGCATATTTAAAAAAAAACAGCATTACAATGTTATTAAAAGGAATTCAGAGACATAATTATTGTACTTTTAGTGTTGAAATTACACAAAATGCACAAATTTACTTGAATTTTTAAACATAATGTATGGCTCTCACAGAATTACTAATCAAAATATGTCGTGTTTATGGCTCTCTTAGACAAAAAGTTTCCCGACCCCTGAATTCTAGAAATAAATAATATAGCGTGTTTAATTTAATTCTTAGCGCCGCCAATTAAGTAGTTGTTTTTGTTGCTTGAAGTGTTGCCTAGGGGCCGTCCATAAAATACGTCACGCTATTTTTGACCATTTTAAACTCCCCCTCCCCCCGTCACAAACTGTCACACATCTCGGACACCCCCCTAAAGTACGTCACACTTTCGAACAAAAATGTCGTTTTTTATTAACAAAGTAATCAAAATTTAATATAAAACAGAGCGACGTCACACATGGCCGGACCCCCCTCCCCCTGTCACACTTTCTTACACCCCCTCCGCCCCCTCTGGAGCGTGACGTACTTTATGGACGGCCCCCTACTGAAAGGGTTTACACACTTGTTACCTTTGTGAAGCCTCAGGGTAATTCAGAGCTATCATGATCGGGACAACATGGAAGTTGTAGGTTGTATTATTTGTCAAGCAGATTTGTTTTTAAATATAATTTAAAAGAGTTTTAAGTGTTTATGGTCTGCATGAAGTCAAGTTTCCAGTCTTCAGAGAAACATTTATGATTCTTTTAAAAAGAATGAGAAGGATATGTAAGATTATAATATTTAACAAAATTAAAACTACACTTTACCAGACACATTCCGTA
Organism: Ampullaceana balthica; assembly: GCA_944989445.1. NCBI lineage: Eukaryota > Metazoa > Mollusca > Gastropoda > Lymnaeidae > Ampullaceana > Ampullaceana balthica. The sequence goes on from CALYLW010000059.1 coordinate 1,572,964, forward strand.
CTTTGCTGTGATAGCTTGTAATAAAATATAATGTGAGATGTCTCACCTTTCCATAATTCGTTTAATGTAGGTTTGTTAATTTCGTGTTTTTTTTTGACAAACCGATTATCGGTTATGTAAATCCGATTTTAAACCGATGATCGTTTTACCGCTGACTTCATAGAAAATAGGGGTGTACCGGATTTCGGCTCCGGCTCCGGCAAATCCGGAATCCGGCCATTTTTAACAAATTCGGCTCCGGCAGAAATTAACTTCATATATCAGGCTAAATCTGGCTGGCCGGTTTTGCGATAAAATATAAATAAATATAATAGCTCCGGCTCCGGCAAATCCGGAATCCGGCAAATTTTAAAAATCCGACTCCCCTTCGTCTCTGGCCGGATTTCATTTCATAAATCCGGCCGAATAAAATTCGATTATCAGTTTGGGAAATTTAAAACCGATTATCGCTCTCAAAACCGATAATCGGATTTCTGTGTGACTACTTAGTTTGTGACTAAAAAATTATTTTCTTCTTTTTCATGCGAGATTCTACATTCCTCACTGCAGCTGGGCCTTATTCTTTTTAAAAAGTTTTTTTCTCTTCATTTTATTCTGATGTGAAGGCACATCTTATAATTCTAGACTTGTGGTCATTCCTCTCAGATTTTATGGTCAGTTCTCTCAAATAGTATGGTCAGTTTTTTAGACATATGTTTGGTCAGTTATCTAAGACATTGTGTGGTCAGTTATCTAAGACATTGTGTAGTCAGTTATCTAAGACATTGTGTGGTCAGCAGTGGCGTAGCTAGACCTTTTGCCGCCCGGGGCGGTCTCCAATTTGCCGCCCTTTCTAAGTAAATAGCATCATGGTTTTTATAAATTAATAAACATAAATAAATAATTGTAATTGAAACAAAGTAAAGGTGGCGAACATTTCTACCACTGAATGCCATATTTAAGTTAGTGGCAATAAAGGAGCCAAATAAGATGTTATACCTATAAATACATATTTTTATAAAAATACGAGATTCTTTTTTTTTAAGGTTACAAGAAAGTTACTGAGGTTGCACCCCCTAACTTTCATAGTAGAAAAATCGTGTATTATGCTATCAAAATTTAAATAATTAGTTCTATTTTGTTCTATGGACAATATTGCAATATTTTTTAGTCTTAAATCAAGGGTCGGGATACTTTTTGTCTTAGAGAGCCATACATTATTTTTAAAACTAAAAATTCAAGTAAATGTGTGCATTTTGTGTAATTTCAACACTAAAAGTACCATAATTATGTCTCTTAATTCTTTTTAATATCATTGTTATGCTGTTTATTGTTTATGCAATAAGAATAGTCGAACATTTGTCTGAGAGCCAGATGCAGCCATCAATAGAGCCACATCTGGCTCGCGAGCCATGGTTTCCCAACCCCTGTCTTAAATCATGCACTCATTGTGGGACGAAGATAATTTTTTATCAACTTCAGTTTGGAGAAGCTCCTTTCACAACTAGCTACACTGATAACAATAATTGTTATAAAAATTCTTAGAATACAAAATACACAAACAAATTGTACAATGAAAACAATATATTTAAGCTTTAGATCTATTTATAAACTAATACGACAAGCGGGCCTTTTCCTCCATTTTTCCCAACGCAATGCCTCTTTTTGTAGTATAGGTACAGTAACAAAACCTGGATCATTTTTCTTTCATTATGGAACTGTTCTTTATCAATGTCAATAAAATCATTTATTTGACATTCAATTTCTTCACTTAGTAGGTTACATGGGATTATACACGAATATTTTCTTACATGGACATGCAACTGATCAAAGAGTTCTTTTAATTCCTTTATAATTCGATCCATGGATTAAAACATTTCTCGTTGTACTTCATGTTCTGAAGATAGGATCACGTGTTGTGAATTTTCCCCACTCACATGTTTTTCCCTTCTAACTTGCCGTTTCCTTTATTTTCTACAAAGTAAATAAACGATTCTACAACGTAAACTTCGCCAACATCAATAACTACGTATCTTTTAATTTGACTAGTTTAATATTTGTGGGAAATATCTGGAGAGCTGTCAAATATTATGCAAAAGTTTTTAGCTTGCTTTAATTGATCCATTATTGTTTTTTTTCGCTGCACCTCTCAATAGGTCTATGAATTCATTTTGAATCATTTTACTTAAATAGGAGACACTATATTTATTACCCACCTAAATTTGTACTAAATGTTCACATAATACTGGATCGTACTTGGCCAACAAGTCAATAAGCTCTAGAAAATGTCCTATATTTTCAATTGAATTGATGTCTTCCTCATGAATACTTTCACTATGACCTCTCAACGTCAAATTTTGTTTAGCTGAGAATCTAATTATATCAAGTATTGTGAGAATTTCCATTCATTTTTTCTTATTTCTTTATCAATATTCTGTTGTAGATTATCAAAAGTTGCACCATGTCCAATTCTTATTTTTAATTTCCTTCCATTGGGAAAATGATCGAATCTGCAGTAGACTCAACTCGTGTTGACTTATTCAGTAGACTCAACTCATGTTGACTTATTTTGAGATTGAAATTTCCTCTATTTGCTAAAACTATTTTCCGTGTTAAAATTTATATTGGAAAAAATCATCAAACAGTTGACAGCAAAAATAACATATAGTTTTCTTCAATGGTGAATACACCATCCACGATCTTAACAAATTTTCACCATTATGCAAAATTTTTGGGAAAAAACAACAATCGCGATTAATCTTTTTTGTGAAAAATCGTAATAATTTTCAATAAAATTAGACTAATTGAAACTATCTAAACATTACTTTAATAGGATATCCATAAAAGTTTTAGTGAATAAACGTATTTTAATGAAACACACACATTTTGTTTGTGCTACTTTAATGAAAAAAATAATAATAATAATTTTTTAAATAAATTACCTTAGAATACTTTTCTTAAACTTAAACAGTAATATAAATTACTGCTTGCAAGTTAAACACAATATTTGAACCACAATGCCATGTGGGTACTTTTTCGCGTATCATTCTGTGCATGTCGAAAATCCACGCAATAACTGTCGCGGCGATATTAATAGTATATTCGGTCAAGCAGTGATGTGTTCTTTGTGTTGTTTTTTTAAAATAAAAAGCGTCATTTGTGATGTATACCGATTAATTATCAAAACAAATCGATACAATTTTTAAACGATTTTAAATTTCTTAAAGGTTATGCATTAGTTATAACAAACAGTATGTAATAAAAAAATGTCTTTAGAATCCGTTAATTACGACTCGAAAGTACGAATATTTTATTTTCACCCGGGTTTTCCTCTTTCAAAAGAAAAAGGGCGGTTGTCCGAAAGGGCTGTACTTTTCAAATGCCCACTAATGACGCCCCCCAAATCGTGTGCCGCCCGGGGCGGACCGCCCCCACCACCCCCCCCTAGCTATGCCACTGGTGGTCAGTTATTTATGACATATGTTTGGTCAGTTATCTAAGACATTGTGTGGTCAGTTATCTAAGACATTGTGTGGTCAGTTATCTAAGACATTGTGTAGTCAGTTATCTAATACATTGTGTGGTCAGTTATCTAAGACATTGTGTGGTCAGTTATCTAAGACTATGTGTGGTCAGTTATCTAAGACATTGTGTGGTCAATTCTCTAAGACATGTAGTCAGTTATCTAAGACATTGTGTGGTCAGTTATCTAAGACAATGTGTGGTCAGTTATCTAAGACATGTGGTCAGTTATCTAAGACATGTGGTCAGTTATCTAAGACATTGTGTGGTCAGTTATCTAAGACATTGTGTGGTCAGTTATCTAAGACATTGTGTAGTCAGTTATCTAAGACATTGTGTGGTCAGTTATCTAAGACATTGTGTGGTCAGTTATCTAAGACATTGTGTGGTCAATTCTCTAAGACATGTAGTCAGTTATCTAAGACATGTGGTCAGTTATCTAAGACATTGTGTGGTCAGTTATCTAAGACATTGTGTGGTCAGTTATCTAAGACATTGTGTGGTCAAATATCTAAGACATGTAGTCAGTTATCTAAGACATGTGGTCAGTTATCTAAGACATTGTGTGGTCAATTATCTAAGACATTGTGTGGTCAGTTATCTAAGACATTGTGTGGTCAGTTATCTAAGACATTGTGTGGTCAGTTATCTAAGACATTGTGTGGTCAGTTAACTAAGACATTGTGTGGTGAATTCTCTAAGACATGTAGTCAGTTATCTAAGACATGTGGTCAGCTATCTAAGACATTGTGTGGTCAGTTATCTAAGACATTGTGTGGTCAGTTATCTAAGACATGTAGTCAGTTATCTAAGACATTGTGTGGTCAGTTATCTAAGACATTGTGTGGTCAGTTATCTAAGACATTGTGTGGTCAGTTATCTAAGACACTGTGTAGTCAGTTATCTAAGACATTGTGTAGTCAGTTATCTAAGACATTGTGTGGTCAGTTATCTAAGACATTGTGTGGTCAGTTATCTAAGACATTGTGTAGTCAGTTATCTAAGACATTGTGTGGTCAGTTATCTAAGACATTGTGTGGTCAGTTATCTAAGACATTGTGTAGTCAGTTATCTAAGACATTGTGTAGTCAGTTATCTAAGACATTGTGTGGTCAGTTATCTAAGACATTGTGTGGTCAGTTATCTAAGACATTGTGTAGTCAGTTATCTAAGACATTGTGTAGTCAGTTATCTAAGACATTGTGTGGTCAGTTATCTAAGACATTGTTTGGTCAGTTATCTAAGACATGTAGTCAGTTATCTAAGACATGTGGTCAGTTATCTAAGACATAGTGTGGTCATTTCTCTAAGACATTGTGTAGTCAGTTAGCTAAGACATTGTGTAGTCAGTTATCTAAGACATTGTGTGGTCAGTTATCTAAGACATTGTGTGGTCAGTTATCTAAGACATGTAGTCAGTTATCTAAGACATGTGGTCAGTTATCTAAGACATTGTGTGGTCATTTCTCTAAGACATTGTGTAGTCAGTTATCTAAGACATGTAGTCAGTTATCTAAGACATTGTGTAGTCAGTTATCTAAGACATTGTGTAGTCAGTTATCTAAGACATTGTGTAGTCAGTTATCTAAGACATTGTGTGGTCAGTTATTTATGACGTTGTGTGGTCAGTTCTCTCCAATTGTGTAGGCAGTTCCTTTTGACTGCTCAGTTATTTCTTTAATTTTTTTTTCTTTTTAAACGAGCAACAAAGCCCGTCCAAGGATGTTCCGCCACCGTTCGGTTGCATGTCCTTACCCCCCTCCAACAGCCGTCTCGACCGGCATACATGTGCATCAAGTAAAAAATACTATTCATTATAGTTAAAATAAATAACTCGTAAAAACAGAGCTTTTGACTATAAATCCCAACGCGCATAACTCAAAATAAAGTCTTGGAAGAAATACTGCACCAAAAATAACTCGCTTTGAACGTCCGCGTAAACGTGGTCAATATGATTGGCTGTAGGAGTCATATGTGTTTGAGGGACCAATCGCTATGGATGACCGGACAGAACATAGCCGTTTATTATATAGGATAAGAACAACTCCGGTGTAACATTGTAAAGATCGCGGTAATAAAACAAACCCGTAAAAACAAAGTTTTTGACTATAAATCCCTTATATACGAGACATAACTAACAGTATTGATTACTTTCAAACGCGACAAACATTTACAGACTGAATCTGTCTTAACTCAACTTTGCTTCACATCCCGGGGGGTGGGGGTGGGGGGAGATGGGAAAAGTCTGGTCACCGATCGCTTGACCGAGCTCAGCGTGACACGTAAAATGTAAACAAAAGCACGCCGGTACTTCGATGGGTCGCGTCAACGCATCAACTCAAACTCTCACGTGGGAAAAAAACAATAACAAACAGTGAATTTGAATTAAATACGTTATAAATGGATAAACTAAAAATGCCTTAATTTAATTACGGTACGTTCGATTGATCTGAAATCTTGATACGATGCATTGTTAGGTGAGACGGGTCAGTGTGCCAAATTTCAGCTCGATCGGATCACGGGAAGTGGGTCATTTGTTACTTTTGTTTTTCCGCCCGCCCGCCCAAGACAGAGAGAGATGACGACAGACAGAGACGGCGGTGAAGTTAATATAAGGGATTTAAAAATGAAATCAAATTAATGCGATACAAATTTTATTAGACCCCGAAAATCGCTTTAGATAAGTGTCATCATCCCCTCTCCCCTGAATATCAGACTGACCATGTTCGCAGTAAGCCCCATAAGTCTTTGGCATACATCCTTGGTCACACTCTCCTGTGCTAATGGAACAAGATCTTTGGAAGCAGGTAATAGGACATACTGAAATAAAAAGTAAAACTCTGTGACAAACAAAGATTAAAGCTAAAATTTCAAATATTTTATTCATAGACTTTAATACTTTAAGTCTCAGCTTTCTGGTGTAGGTGGTTTAGATCAGGGGTTCCTAACCAGTGGTGCATGCACCCCCAAGGGGTGCATGAGCAGGTTCCAGGGGGTGCATGAACCATTCAGAGAAAAAAAAAGAAAAAGAGGAAGAAAAAAAAGAAGAAGGAAAAAAAAAGAAAGAAAAACTGATAATCTGAAAATGTAAACCATAAGCAAGGCATGCCGCGTTAAAGGGCGCCCATATACAAATTTTTTTCTATACTCGTTCGTGCATCGTTCTGCGCATGTCGAAAATTGACAGAAAAACCTTTTCGCAAAATGAACAGTTCGCTCAACATGTTCCTCGGAATTTCGTGTTTTAAGTCACAGTTTTCTAAAAACAATTTAATTTTGTCATCAAATACGTCAGATATATGTCTTCCGGTGACCCTCTAACTGTTTTGAGAGGATGTTAACGTTGGGATTTTTTCCCCTTCCCTTTTATTGCTCGGTACGCTGCAAAGGTCTTAAAAACGTTAATTGTAAGCCATTATTCGTCGGAAAATCTTGAGTTGAGAATCCAATTCCGGTCATTAAAAACATCAACTTCGTCAGTTAAAATTTGCCTGTGACTGGTACAACTTTTCGATGTCATCACCCCCTCAAAATCGTTAATAAATAATAAAAGAGAGAGCGAGAGATGGAATACAAAAGCCTCAGTGCTTCCTCTGTGGAAAAATACTGTGCAATGACAACATGAAGACTGTCAGGAGGTGGTCTCTGAGCATGAAGTTCTGCTCTACCATACTGGGGTGCGCTGGTTGTCCAGGGGACGGATACTTTCTCGGTTAGTAGAACTGAGAGTGGAGCTTGCCATTTTCTTGCTAAAAAGAGTGACCTTGCTGACAAGTTTGACTGTCCAAATTTCATTCATTACTTGGCATACCTGGCTGATATCTTCGCCATCTTGAATGAGTTGAACACATCTCTCCAAGGACCTGCTGTGACTGTAATGGATGCTACTGAAAGATTGAAAGCCTTCCTTAACAAAGTACCACTATTCCAACGACGACTAGAAAAGTCCAACTTTCCACTCTTGGATGAAGTAGTAATATCTGGTGCAGAAGGAAGCACTGAGGGATCACTGCCTGACAAAATCAAAGGGGAAATTTCAGAGCTCCTTTCAACATTGCAAAAGTCCTTTGATAGGTATTTCTGTCCAGAAATTGCTAGGAAAGACCTTTGGATTCGCAGTCCTTTTCTCTGTGACTTGGGACAACATTGATGACAGTGACTTTGCTAAAGATGACCTGATTGATTTGTGAACCAGAGAAGTACTGACGAATGCATTCTGTTGCAATACCTTGATTGAATTTTGGTGCGCCCAGCTAGATTCCTACCCACAACTAGCCAAGAGGGCAGTACTGACTCTCCTTCCATTTGCCACAACCTATCTCTGTGAAGCAGGATTCTCCACACCTTTGACAATTAAAGCCAAGGAAAGGAATAAGTTGAATGCAGACGATGACATGAGAGTTGCTTTGTCCAAAATAGTCCCAAGATTTAAATTGCTGATTGATAATAAGAAGCAGCAGATCTCTCACTAAAATCCATGTTGCCTATGGTCAAAACTGTTGTGTTCCTAAAATAAACTTAGTTTATTATGCATTTTCTGCAAGTTTCACGAGGGGGTGCATGAACTTTTTTGGGCATCTGAAGGGGTGCATTGACCCCAAAAGGTTAGGAACCACTGGTTTAGATTATTAGTAGAGATGAATTTTTAAAAAACTTTTTTTTGTTAATTATTAAGAGCGATACACGGTCTAATTTGATGAATAACATTTTGCTTTAAGCATTCGATTCTTCATTTTCAGCCTGTCCCAATATTCCAAATAATTAATGTTTCTGATTTTCATTGGTTTTCTAGTTAATATATAATTATCATTTATAACAGCATAGTCGCATATTTTTTTAACATACTTAATCTAAAAAAAATTTGCTAAACGGTAAGAAAGACGAAGATTGAGCGAGTCATGTTAAAACAATGAAAGTTTAACTTTTAAAAAGTAAATTGAGGCTGACTCCCTTTTCTCAAAAGGTTCTTAACCGCTAAGCCAACTAAAATCAATCATTGTAGGAACATTGTATTGCTGGAAAGGTCGATACGCATGCAACACATTGATCCAAACAACTAGTGAAACCAATGAAACGTGATAGGACGTGAAGAAAGAATGTTTCCTACTATCAGCATGCATTATTCCTTATGAAACAGGTCGGTCGGTCTGTTATGCTAGAAAGGGGTGGCCAGACCTGTAGTGACTGTGAGCCATTTAAATTTATAAAACTTATGTTGAGCGCCGCATTGAAGCACTATGGGTCATTAAACCCGGCCTGGAAATCTTCCAGTAATCCTTGTGACCTATCTCTCATAAATTGTACGCGAGCCGCTTTTGTGAACATAGAAGAGCTGCATGCGGCTCGCGAGCCGCGGTTTGGCCACCATTGTGCTAAAAAAACTCGCTACAAGACATTTGATTTGTACATAGAAATAGTTGCTACTATTTACAATTTACAGTATCTGCCGGGCAGTGATCCGACTACCCATTGAAAGAAAACTGCTATTTTGATTTATACACAAATAATAGACATGTTTGGGGTCAATTTTTAACTGAAATGCGATACTAAACAGTTGAGTCAAAGATGCACGCGGGGACAAGGGGTAGGAAAGAGAAATTATGAAATTATTCAAGCGGTTGACACAAAAATTGAGCCAAAAAAATGCAGGCGGGGACAAGAAGTAGCAAGAGAAATGGTGAAATATTCAGCTGTTGACACAAAAGCATTCTGAAATTATATTTTTTTGGTTCTAATTAATGACGTGAAATTCTTTTAGTCCTTATATTGTTATACGTTTGCAAAATTTCAGATTGGAAGGCATGCTAAGATTTAAGTTAGTTGAAATCATTTAGTTCCGAGCTCGTTTAACATCTTTTAAATGTTTCGCGTGAATAATGATAATACCTCTGGTAATGTTGTGTAGTAAATATAAAGTATATATCATTCAATTCGAGGATATTTGAATGTCTTTTGTGTCGCACTTACTTTTGCAGTTTGGTCCGAAGTACTCCGGCTTGCAGCCACGGAGACATTTTCCAGTGAATGGATCATAGGCATCATCGACACAACCATAGCTATGCTCTGAAGACATTAATTTAATTTATTCATTCGAGATTCAAGGCCCCATTTCAGTAGTTATCTATCTGATGAAAGCTAGATGGGACTTACTTACTTATTAATTAACCAACAGGCATAATTCTCCCCTACCCCCCCACCCCCCAAAGTGGAAACTGTAACGCAAGACGGGGACTGGTTAAACAGCTTCTCCGTCGCCTCTTAAAGAGACACAAATATGATATGAATATTAAACATTGTAAGGCCTTTGTCCAAGCTGCACCAAATTTTAACACTAAATTAGTAAATTGGCTAATTTAAAAAGAAAGTGTATTAATTAAAGCATATACTCTTTTCATAAATAATTAAACAATATAATTTGCAATGTCACGTCTGTCCGTGACGCTACTAATTGTAGAAAGCAGCGCACCAAATTACTGCACCAATGCATCAAAAGGTGTGCAAACTAAAGATGCGCTGTAAAAAATATTATATGACTTCATGTTTTCGCTAATATTTTAATTTTGGAAAAGGGATCAATGTAAAAAGAGAATTTGATTATGGTTAATTATAAAATAAAAAAACAACGGGGCCGCCGTAGGCACCCTGCAACCCCTATTATAAAATACTTTGTGTACATTTCAGAAAGTTTAATATTTCGTATTTATCAAACAAGGACAAGTTACTTGGGCTTTTGAAAAAGGTCGGCGCCATAGGCGCCCTAAAAAAAGTGCATTTTTAAAATAAAATAAATAGATTTCAGCTGAAAACTTCCGTCATTTTTGACGGGTGTACGCTAGTATATATATAATCATGAATAGATTTTTACCTGAATCACAGAATGGCCCGAAATATCCCTTCAGACACCCTAGAAGACAATAGCCGGTAATATTGGAACAATTGCCTTCGAGGCAGGTTTCGGGGCAAGCTTAATAAAAATAGAAGTGATGAAATTTTAAAAAAAATTTTTGCTTTGACATTGCGTACAGTACTTAAGTTAAGGTAATGAAAATTATAGGCAGGAATTGTTCAAGCTCATCTTAGATATATATTAATTTGATATGCATTGTTGAGGAAGTTTTGTGGTCAGTAAATGTACAGAAAGAGAACAAGAATATGCCTATCTATTAATTGAGTCAATTACTAATATGATTACATCTGCACTGGGGTCCAGAAAATCCCTTCTTGCAGCCAAACGTACAGACTCCCGTGTTTTGATTGCAAGTTCCATCCTCTTTGCAGCCTGCACCACAAGCTAAATTATATGAAATAAGAGATTTAAACTGAGCTGATGCCATGTAAGCGTAGATGATAGTTGTAGTAATTCAGACGTTTGCTGCATCGAACTGGAGCATTTTAGTATGGTATATTCGGTATTTGAGAAAGCTATAAAGAGCTATAACTAAATGATCACAAGAGTGAGTGACCGCTTCTCTGACAGATCACATTCATTCTTTCCCCCTCCAAATACAATTCGGCTATAAAGGGGCTGTTAGTTGGAAATCATAGCAAAAATTTAAAATATCTAAAATTTGCATGAATTATGCATAAAACGATTTAGTAGAATTGTTAAATGTGATAAATTATAATGAATAATTTTCATGTTCATTTTAGAACAGAAATTTGAACTGTGCCTGATAAAAAAATTCTTTAAAATCGTAGTTAAATAAACAAGTTAGTAAAATTTAAATTATATTATTTCTAAAATAAAAAGTTATTTATCAATACAAGGATAATGCCACACTTAAAGCCAATCAGTTTAAAACAAAACAAAACAAATTTAAAGAGCTCTTCATTTTACTCAATTGTTGAAACATGTAATTTCAGTTTAGAAATATTTTACACATTACCCATTTCCCTCATCACCTCACGACCTACACTTTAACTATACACTAACATGATACAATTACATATTATGTACACACAATAACATATTATGTACACACAATAACATATTATGTACACACAATAACATATTATGTACACACAATAACATATTATGTACACACAATAACATATTATGTACACACAATAACATATTATGTACACACAATAACATATTATGTACACACAATAACATATTATGTACACACAATAACATATTATGTACACACAATAACATATTATGTACACACAATAACATATTATGTACACACAATAACATATTATGTACACACAATAACATATTATGTACACACAATAACATATTATGTACACACAATAACATATTATGTACACACAATACCGAGAGTTGGCATTGTCCCCCCCCCCTTGTTTTCTAAAGAAATAATGCGATTGAATGACACTGATTATGATATTTTACCCAACGGAAACTTACGCAAACACGAAGGCCCATAATGGTTCAGTTTACAGCCTACTTGACAAATAGGCAACTCTTGATTGCAGGTACCATTGACTGAACAACCTTTGCTGCACTCTTCATAAGATTTAATATAACACAAATAATTAAAAAAAACGTCATGATACTTGTGAAAAGTTGGAATGAAGCTAGTGAAATTTTTACCATGTTAATATGATGGACCTTTGCTATATACAAGTAAAATACTTGCATGATTCTATTCTATTGAGTTGCTTGCATGATACTACAAAATGGCAGGCATGATATTAAGGAATATCTTGAGTGATGCTAGTGAAAACTTACACGATAATCGTGACGCTACTGATGAAAATCTCGCATGATTGCTTGCATGATACTAGTGAAAAGCTTGCATAACGAACGTGAAAAACTTTTATGATGCTAGTTAATAGTTTGCATGATACTATGGCAGAAAAAAAGGAATTTTAAGCCAAAAGGCCAGGTCTCAAGACGAATTCGTGCGTCATCCTCACAAAGGCGCCATAGCGGGCAAACAATTTTTTTTTGTCTGAACTCTTTACACAAATTACCAGAACAGATGGCTACAATTTCCTATTTTGACACAATCTCAAAATTTCTTGGGCAAATTTCATAAACTTGGGATGGACAAAAAAACACCTCCATAACATTAAATTCATAGAGTTGTGGCCCCTAGTGACGAATCAGCCAAGCTGTTACTAAAGTGAAAGGAAATAGTGTCTTTCAATAACAGCTGGAGCTCGTACTGGCTTGTGGACGAGATTCGAGATTCAAGACCCCTTTTCAGTTGTTATCTATCTGATGAAAGTTAGATGTACAGTTTAACACGATTCAACAGTTTATTATTGTTAGTGATAGGGGACTTGCTGTTCGTGCGTTCATTACAACGTTTTGCTTGCTAGGTTAAAAAAAACCGCCCAACCAGTGTGGCGCCATCATGTTAACTGAGTCGATTTTGGTTCACACACACACACACATACAGAGAGAGAGACAGAGAGAGAGAGAGAGAGAAAGAAAGAGAGAGAGAGAGAGAGAGAGAGAGAGAGAGAGAGAGAGAGAGAGAGAGAAAGAGAGAGACAGAGAGAGTGAGAGAGACCCTCAGACGAAGTTCTCTGTCTGACCTCTTAAATTGTGTAATGAGATGGTGACCTTCTCCGACATTCTTCCGCAACATGTGTACTACATCAGGCTTTCATACTTAGTTTTTGAACTGGCTAATTAGAATGGGTTCTAACTCATTCAAATCTTGCCATTTTTTCGTTCAATAGCTCCCTCCCCTGTCTTCAAGCGACAAGGTCCCCCTTTCCAAGGTATAATAAATCTTATTCTATCTTCCAAGGAAAACTCACCCAGGCAGACAGCCTCAATACTTCCAACTGCACAGCCCCCGGTACAAAAACCCGTTTCTCTGTTGCAACTGTCAAATTCACAACCGACGGTGCAAGCTGAAAAAAAAATAGAAATTGAGTCTCAAAGTTTATTTATATTAACACAAGAGTGATAGCCGCTCGCCGGCTTTTGTTCGAGTTCCTTGCCAGCCCCGTGTAATCACATTGCCAGTTGCTCCATGCCAGCCGTATGCTGCCCTGGAACAAGACCCATGGCCGTCCTGTGCCATCATCGGCATGCATTAAACACGTTGACAGGGACACCGTTAGATGTCTAGCTATGCTAAATTAATGTAACAAAATCCCTTTGACTCTCTTTTTTTTAAAAGATAAACTAAATACAACTTCACCCGTTTCCTTAAAAAAAGGTCATGATTAAAAATAAATCCAATTTTTAAAAAAAAATTAATGAATAAACGACTTTTGGACATTATTTTATTTGCTACCAAATAGCTATCAAGATATATCATTGACTTTCTCACAAATCACTAAGTAGCTGTATGAGTCAATCATACCAGTACAACCAGGCTCGCGTACCATGATGCTATACAATTTAAAATAGGGGTGTACCGGATTCAAAATTTCCAAATCCGGTACACCCCTAATTAAAACAGACATACCAGAACAACTCGGGCCATAATGGTTCGGTTGGCATCCATGGAGGCAGTTCCCACTCAACTGGTCACAGGAACCATCGCCACCGCAATGAGAATTGCATTCTGAGGACAACGGAGTGGATTTGTTATTTTTTTTGTGAGAAAAATAAAGAGAAAACCACCGCAGACTTAATATAACTGCTATTTAAAGATTTTTTTTAAAGACAGTGTAAATGAATTATAACTCTATTACACACGCAAGAGAAGAGACGATTAACAGCGGTGTTATGGCCTGTTATTACGTTGGTTGTAAACATTCTGTGAAAGTCATATGTACCACACAATCACGGACAAAAAAGTATAAAATTTCAAAGATAGAAAGTTTGGATGTTTTAATGTAAACTGTAGTATATAAAGGAAGAAATGGATTAAAATGAAGTAATACAGAGCTAAATCAAAGTAAATTGTACTCTGATAAAATTATATTCCTTAATGTTATGTTATTGTATGTAAATAAAATAATTAATTAATTGAAGCAACACAGAGATGATATGATATTTACTAGGTTATACAACCCCCTTTCCAGTCCATGACGGACTATGGGGCAAGTGAAGTAGCGTTCACAAGTTTTATTCAGCCACCACTAACGAGCAAGGGATTGTGTGGCCAGCACAATGCCCCGGGGGCCTTGCCAGCACCAAGAATAGAACCCGTGACTCTCTTCTGTCTCGGTTCGGCAGTCCAGCGCGCTACCGCTAGATTTTAATGTATTGGTATTGTGTATAAATGAAGAAATGTCATAACTGAAATAACAGTGGGCTAAATCAAAGTCTAATTACTTTGATAGGATATTTACTAGGTTATTTTAATGCATTTGAAATTGTAAATAAATGAAGAAATTAAATAACTGCAATAAAAAGTGATAAATAAAAGTATATTTACTCTCTTCACATAACAGTCCTTGCGATCCTTTCTTGCAGCCTAGTTTGCAGCTGCTGTTTCTGGCATCACAATCAGAATTAACACAATGCACTGAGCAATCTGAACAGAATACAAGAAGACTATCATATATACTCATTCTAAAGCCGACTTTTTTTTTGACAAAATCTAGGGGAAAACGTTGGGGGGGGGGAGGGGGTCGGCTTACGAGCTGGTCATAAGTGAATGATGAAATATTTCTATTTTTGAGGCCCCTATCCTATTAATTCATGCAGGATTCCGGATCTGTATATGTCGTCAACGATTCAACGCTTCCGGATCTGTCGTCAACTTTTTCAAAACGCTCGTAACACGTTTTTTGATGTGCTAGAGGGCTAAAATTTTTACAGTAGGTTTGGCTTGTGGGCATGATAAAGCTGATAAATTTTCAGATCGATCGAATGTACCGTATATAAATTAATGCATTTTTAGTTGATCTATATATGTAGCGGCCAGCTGTTGTTGACATTTTACGCGTCACGCTGAGTTAAGTTCGGCCATTCGTGACCAAAAGTATGTATTGCCCCCTCCATTTTACAACAAAAGGTATTTAAGGCAATCTCAGTCTGTAAATGTTTGTTGGGTTTAAGCATGATAAATATTTTTTAATTATGTCTCATACATAAAGGGATTTATAATCAAATTTTTTTTTACGGGGTTGTTTAGAGAGTTTAAGTTTTCATGAACACAGGGGGACATAGAACTTTTGTGTTAGTTGATCAAATTTCATATCTCACATCAAATCCCACAATCGATCACAATAAATATCAATAAAACTTAGATTTCTGAGTCCCCCTGTGTGACTACTTAGTTTGTGACTAACAAATTATTTTCTGCTTTTTCATGCGAGATTCTACATTCCTCACTGCAGCTGGGCCTCATCTTTTTTTTTAAAGTTTTTTTGTTCATTTTATTATTTACTGAATTTATTAAAATGAACTACACAAACAACATTTTCTTTTCGTTTTAATACAATAAAAAAGCCCTCTAGCGAATGGTATAAAAATGACACCCATCTTCTCTGTTATTCAAATTTCTTTGTTCTTCAACCTAAACAAAATTAAACAATCATAATGACCGATTTAGCTTGTAGTTTAAATAAATTATGTGTACCAAATTTGAGATGCTGTCCTTAACTTATCTTATCTGTTTACAGACGCTCCTTCTATATATACGATTATTGCGTCCTACGCTTATCTATGGTTTGTGTTTAGTCCTGCATTGTATTAGAGATTTAAATGTTGATAAAGTGTTGGTTTTCCTGGATTCTTCAGGCAACCCATTCCACGCCCGAATTCCGGACGGGAAGAAGGAAAACTTGTATGTGTTTGTTCTTGCATACGGAATAAGAAAGGTGTTTTTATCCTTATGTCTATCTGAGGGTTGTATTACGTTATCTTTGTGTTGTATTTCTAAATTAGAATTAATTACTTTATGTATGATTACTACTTTGCTCTTGGTTCTTCTATCCTCTAGTGTTTCAAGGTTTAATGATTATTTTTTGGGGTCGGAGAATCTGTAACAGACAGGATAAGATAAGCTCAATGTTTGGGGAGCCAACTTTTAAGGGCGTCATTCTGAAACCATTAAAAATAACCAGATTCTCGGAAACTATTTTAAATCAATTCTGTTAATAAGAATAATGTCATGGACTCTCCTGTCGGATAGCAGGCGAGAATTTCTTGAAATGACGTCATGGGATATTGCAAACCAATTTTTTTTAATATCTTAAATCTGTCATTGCATAAAAATATAAGCACTATTTCTTGCTGAGAACGATATTGAAGTGTCTTTTGCCACTGAAAACACAAGGCCGCTCACTTATAAAAATAAAAATAAATTTAGAAAGAAACATCAAGAAAAGGAAATTAAATCTTTTTCTTTCAATTACAAATTATCCTATAAGTTATTATTTTTATTTTGCAAATCTACTGGTTGGTAACTATTTGTTTCAGTAAAATTAGAGAAACATTAAAATTAATAAATTTTAATATATTAAAAATTGACAATAGGTAAAATTTAAAAATAATCTTCTGACTGCCACAACTATACAAGTGGTTCGTAAGCTTCGCCGGATCACTCAGTGTGACATCGCTGTAACATTTTAAAACTGTAATTTCTTTTCTCTCTCTCTCTCTTTCTTTCTCTCTCTTTTTTTCTCTCTCTCTCTCCCTCCTTAACTCCCTCCCTAACTCCCTCCCTCTCTCTCTCCTCTCTCTCTCATTCTCTCTCTTTCTCTCTTTCCTCTCTGTCTCTCTCTCCCTACCTTCCTCTCTCTCTTTCTCTCTCTCTTTTTTTCTCTCTCTCTCTCTCCCTCCCTAACTCCCTCCCTCACTCTCTCCTATCTCTCTCTCTCATTCTCTCTCTTTCTCTCTCTCCTCTCTGTCTCTCTCTCTCTCCCTACCTTCCTCTCTCTTTCTCTTTTTTTCTCTCTCTCTCCCTCCCTAACTCCCTCCCTCCCCCTCTCTCTCCTCTCTCTCTCCCTCTCTATCACTCTCTCTCCCTACCTCCCTCTATCTCTCTCTCCCTCCCTCTTTCTCTCCCTCTCTATCACTCTCTCTCCCTCCCCCTCTCTCCCTCTCTCTCTCACTCTCCATCTCTCTACCTCCCTCTCTCTCTCTCTCTCTATTTTTCTCTCGCTTTACCTCTCTGCGTTACTATGTATGCAGGTACGATCATGGCTAAGGGTAATATTTTCCTACCCCTATCGCAGTAGTCTCCGTGAAGTCCAGGCACGCAACCCAATGAGCACTGGCCTGTGTCCGACTCACACTTCATTTCCTTACAGGTGACAGGGCATGCTAATTGGAACAGGGAAGGAGAAGAAAGGGCCAAAAAAAAGGAAGAAGCAAAACAATGTCATTATGCATGGAAGATTATAATTAGCAGCGTGGGTGCGTTTTAAGTGTATAAGTTTAGCTCACTAGATCAGGTGAGTTCATTCATCTCATTTGACAGATGAATTCATGAATAAGCAATTTAGCTGATAAGGTTATATTACTTCTACAGATGATTTCATTAAAACGCATTTCAAGTTTAGTTTAGATCAGTTCGCCGGATGAATTAATTCGTAACCATTTTAAATAATACCTGCATCTTATTTTAACAGTTAAGGTTATTATATGCTTTTAAAAGGCCATTAAATGAAGTGCATTACAGAAGCCTTTAATCCCATTAGTTTCCACGCTCCTGAACCCACCCCCCTTTTTCTTTTCTATTCCTTTTTTTTCTCAGCGCATTCTCTATTTTGTCAAAGCCATTTACTCGGATACATGAACCGTAACCTTCGCGGAGTCCAGTGCACAACTTTCCTCTGGCATCTCTAAACTAATGCTCACTCACTTTGGCACATCCCCATTTACCTATCTAATGCCCACTCACTATAGCACATCCCCACTTACCTATCTTATGCCCACTCACTATAGCACACCCACATTTACCTATCTAATGCCCACTCACTATAGCACATCCCCACTTACCTATCTTATGCCCACTCACTATAGCACACCCACATTTACCTATCTAATGCCCACTCACTATAGCACATCCCCATTTACCTATCAAATGCCCACTCAATATAGCACACCCAAATTTACCTATCTAATGCCCACTCACTATAGCACATCCCCATTTACCTATCTTATGCCCACTCACTATAGCACACCCACATTTACCTATCTAATGCCCACTCACTATAGCACATCCCCATTTACCTATCTAATGCCCACTCACTATAGCACACCCACATTTACCTATCTAATGCCCACTCACTATAGCACATCCCCATTTACCTATCTAATGCCCACTCACTATAGCACACCCACATTTACATATCTAATGCACACTCACTATAGCACACCCACATTTACCTATCTAATGCCCAATCACTATAGCACACCCACATTTACCTATCTAATGCCCACTCACTATAGCACATCCCCATTTACCTATCTAATGCCCACTCACTATAGCACACCCACATTTACCTATCTAATGCCCACTCACTATAGCACACCCACATTTACCTATCCAATGCCCACTCACTATAGCACACCCCAATTTAATCACCTAATTTCAACACACTATTGCACATGAATTATATTTGTATAAATATTTTACTTAATTTAAAATTAAAATCAGAAGAAAAAAAATCCAAGTGACTAAACGTATTCTGCTTTTCTCACAATGCTTTAGTAAAAAAAATTCTTAAATTTAGTGTTAAAAGCACAACACTTCAAATAGTAATGTTTCCAAACATCTACATGATAACCCTTGCAATGCTAGACGCTCAAAGAATGTTCCGGTTTACCTGTACAAACTGTGCCAAGGTAGTTCGGACGGCATCCTTCTAGACATCTACCGGTGAGCGGGTCACACGAGCCTTGGCCCTCACAACCTATGCTGCACGCTACAAATAATAAACTAATAAACTATCAATCAACAGAATAACTTACTCTTAAGAAATTTTATATTTAAAAAAAAACAACAACAAAACAACAACCAAAGTTATCACGTAAATATTTTCAGTAAATCTACCCTGGATCAATGTTATGAACAAAAATATTTAAATTAATGTTTAAAATCTACTACTGGAAATCTAGGACTATACCTAAAGTCAACTGATGATGATATTGAGTCCACAGAGGGACATTGACATGCGTGAAGCTTCAGGGGGAGGGCATCACTATCTTAAAGGGTCAACCAAGTTATGATGATGAGAAAAAAAATCAATTTGAACGGTAAAAAATTGATCTATCGCCAACAATACAGGAGGCCAAAAATCGATATATGCTGATTAGACAATATGCAATATATTTTTGGGAGTGATAAGGCGATCTTCCTTACATGTCATTAGAATTATAACACTAATGAATCCCCTAAAACATTGATATTTCATGCTTTAGGTTTGAAGGTTTAAAAATACGCCAAGAAAATTGTGACAATGATAAGTGGAGAGCTGCGGTCGTCTGCTAAACTTTATTGTATTTATTGTCTATAGCAGTTGATGAATATTAGCTGAACTTATTTCCATTGGACATCAAGAAATTTGTCAAAATTTCGACGCACTAAAATGTCAATCATGAACAATCTCCGGTCACTCATTGATGCCCTTCTCACTATAAGGGATTTAATTGTTATCGGGTTTGGACAAAGGTACACATTTTCAGCTCCAAACAATAACAGCAAGTTGGACATAACTGACACTGTGCACTAATCCATTATTTAATATTTTCAACTAATTTAACCAAGAACAATAATTACAGTTATTTATTTCTTAATAATTTAGGTAATTTATATTGAAAAATCGAGCTTCCTTTAACCAGGCTAAGACTTACGAATAGACCTCGGGTCATTTAATCATGCTAAGTAAGACTTACGAATAGACCTCGGGTCATTTAATCATGCTAAGTAAGACTTACGAATACACCTCGGGTCATTTAATCATGCTAAGTAAGACTTACGAATACACCTCGGGTCATTTAATCATGCTAAGTAAGACTTACGAATACACCTCGGGTCTATTAATCATGCTAAGTAAGACTTACGAATACACCTCGGGTCTATTAATCATGCTAAGTAAGACTTACGAATACACCTCGGGTCTATTAATCATGCTAAGTAAGACTTACGAATACACCTCGGGTCTATTAATCATGCTAAGTAAGACTTACGAATACACCTCGGGTCTATTAATCATGCTAAGTAAGACTTACGAATACACCTCGGGTCTATTAATCATGCTAAGTAAGACTTACGAATACACCTCGGGTCTATTAATCATGCTAACTAAGACTTACGAATACACCTTGGTCCGTAATAGTCCGGCTTGCAGGGATGATTACAGGTTCCATTTACGCTGTCACAAGACCCATCATTGCCACATCCCTTGCTGCAACCTGAATTTATTTCACTTTTTTTAAAGACACGCTTAAATCTTGGGCTACTAAGCCGAAATATAAACATTTTATATATATATATATATATATATATATATATATATATATATATATATATATATATATATATATATATATATATATAAAACCTCTATGGTCGCAAGCGGCAATAGTTAAAGACCGAGAGTGTACACATTTTAAAAAGTCACCAAGAACCTACAAAGCAGTAATGGTAAATAAAATGTATTTGGCAACTTATGAGTGCCTGACAAGAAACATAATAGAGCTCAGTGTACAAGTGACATGACATTATGAAACATAATTGAGGTCAGTGTACGAGTGACCGTGGCATTATGAAGTTATGAAACATAACTAAGCAGAGCCGTCACTAGGGTTGGTATAGGTCATGGTGTCACCCCGTAAAGAATAACCCTATAGACGTCCTCCGAGTCAGCCAGTCCCAAATAACCCTATAGACGCCCTCCGAGTCAGCCAGTCCCAAATAACCCTATAGAAGTCCTCCGAGTCAGCCAGTCCCAAATAACCTAATAGAAGTCCTCCGAGTCAGCCAGTACCAAATAACTCTATAGACGTCCTCCGAGTCAGCCAGTCCCAAATAACCCTATAGACGTCCTCCGAGTCAGCCAGTCCCAAATAACCCTATAGACGTCCTCCGAGTCAGCCAGTCCCAAATAACGGGAACCTACAGAGGTTGACAGTTTGGTGTTACATCTTGTGATGGCGTCACCCGGGTGAGGTCCGCATCCTCAGCACCCCCTAAAGACGCCTATGTAACTGAGGTCATTGTACGACTGACCATGACATAATGAAACGTAACTGAAGTCAATGTATGACTGACCATGGCATCGTGAAACATAACTGAGGTCAGTGTACGAATAGCCATTACATTATGAAACATAGCTGAGGTCAAGCTACGAGTGATCGTGGCATAAGGTAGCTAATATATACTTTAGGACAAGTTACGCTGGACATGGTTTTCTGTAATATATCTAACTTAGATCGACTAACGAGTGATTGACTCTATGGCATTGTGAAACCAAACGTATACGTATATGGTCAAGGTCAAGTTACAAATGACATTAACATTAGGTAACATATATTAAGTTAGGTAAGGCTGCGAGTGACCATGACGTTATGTGACGTTTCTACCTGAAGTGAAGTTACGAGAAACCATGAAAATTTGTAACACATCTAGCAAGGTTAACTTACGTGTGCACTTGGGACCAAAATACATGAGTAGGCATCCATCTTTGCATTCCCCGGTCAGCGAATCGCATGAGCCAAAATTTTTACAACCAATGCTGCACGCTGGGCAGAGCGGTGGATTTTGGAACATATCATTTAAGCAGTTCAAAATAAATCAATAACAATAACAGAAAAATATTTTTTCACAAGTCAAATACGACTTCCAGTTGTTCCGAATGTACTTCTTCTACCAAGTGTACAAACATTAAAGACTAATGAATTATAAAAAAAAGAATTACGAATATCATTACATGTCCACTGTCTTGTAATGTTAACTAGGTCTCTTTGCCGCCCATCTTTCTCACACACACTTAGCGGTCAATCGTAATAAGATTTATCGTGAAAATTATTACTGGGAAACGCAGGAACCGATCTAGATGTCAAGAAATGTTTAATTATCTATATATGATGAGTATTCTTGCCAAACCTACCAATTCGATTTTAGATGGGAAATGATTTACTGCCATTTTCTTGTCTAAATGGTAAACTCAACATTATTCTTTTGGTTTGGTCATTTAAAACATTCTAAATACGCCGTATTTTATTGTTAATAAAACAAAGTTTTTGAGTATAAATCCTTTATATCATCATCATCGTCATCAGTGGCGCTACAGCCCATGTAGGGCCCTGACCTGCTCCACCACATCCTTTCCATTCGGATCGATCGATGGTTTTCCTTCTCCATGCCCGAACCCCCTGGTGTTGTAGGTCCGTTTCCACATCATCGATCCACCTCAGTCTTGGGCGACCAGTGAGTCGTCTGCCCCCTGGTTTCTGCCTGTAAATAATATTTGGTGCTCTACACTCTGGCATCATTTCAACATGTGCTGCCCAGCGTAGTCTTCCTTTTTTTAATACTCGTGACTATGGGTGGGTCTGTATGCAGATGGTATAGCTCTTGGTTTGTACGAATTCTCCAGATATCATTTTCTATCACAAGGCTTTAAATTTCCGGAGGATTTTCCGCTCCCAAGTGTTGAGTAGGTTCTCTGCCTTTCTGGTCAGGGTCCAAGTCTCACTAGCGTACGTTACTAGCGCCTTATGATCGTGGTGTATATTATTTTCTTTGTTCCCCTTGAGAGGTTTTTGCTTCTTAGAAGTTTTTGTAAGCTGAAGTAGGAGCGATTGCCTACTTTTAACCTTTCTTTCCCCTCCGAGATTATCTCATTGAGTTCGTTTATAGTTGCCCCTAGATACTTGAATACAGCAGCTCTCTCAAATTTGTGTTTGTTTATAGTGATGTTATCATCATCATTGGTGTTTCGTGACATAATCATATATTTTGTTTTCGTTTCGTTTATAAGTTTATAAGAAGACCAGCTTCGGCAGAGGCATTTTCAAGTTCCTTGAAAGCTGTAACTATGTCATTACCAGGAGCGGCCTTTGGGGTCGGCAGTTGGAGCAATCGCCCCAGGCACCGCGCTTAGGGGGGGGCGCGTTTCAGACTTGAGACAATATTTTAGTAACAAAAGAGCCGGCAGATATTGCAATACTGAGTTTGCGCAAGAATTGATCTAATCTAGGGGGCCCCGCGGGGTCATTGTTGCACCAGGCCTCGCGCGTACCTAACGCCGCCTCTGGTCATTACGGTTTCTACCCAGCAGCGCTATATCGTCTGCGTATGCTAGGTTCTGTTGTGGTCTAGCACAAAAATGTACATGCTACACAGAGATACATAGAGATAATCTAAAAATTCATTAATTTAGTTACAGTGCATTCGATCGATGTGACATTTTGATAAATAATTTTTTTTATCGTCGCCACGAGTCTGCCTTCAAAATTTCAGCTCGCTACCATACGGGGAAGTGGGTTAAAAACCGATCCAACGTTTTTTTGGCAAACAATCATTCATCTAGCAGACGCCAAAAGTATATAAAGGATTTTAAAAGATATGAATCACTTACAAAATCTGCTAAAGTCGCTCAAACATAAAAGCTTTTTTTCTCAAAAACTCTAAAAAGCGACTTATTAGGTTTTGCAAGTGGACTCCTCACATATATATTTTAGTAGCGTGTGGGAGCTAATGGTTCTTAGTTTATTGGCCACTAAAAAAACATTAAGTTCTATAATTTTTTGAAAGATAAATATGTGCATTTTTAATAGTATCTGCCAAATCGTAAATGCTTAGAAATTTCAAAGTTAAAGCTTGAATTGGAGTTGAATTAGAAATAAATAAAACCCATAAAAATGGCGACATGAATCTGTATTGGGTTAGGTTTAGATTTGAGAAATCATGGCACCCAATTTTAACAACTAAATTTATGTGTTATTTGTTTTGTGTTTATTTAAAAGTTATTGTAAAATCACGTACCCTTCTGGACTGTTTAACGATTGATTATAATTGAAATCACCTGAACGTCTTCTTTTGTTCAGATCAATGACGAAATGTAAAAGAACTTAAAATAATGAAAAGACAGTCTGAGAATTCATAAAGCTCGGTACGTCCATCTAACAGCTTGGCTCAACGCGCTTTACTAAAACAAACCCATTATTTATACATGTATTCAATATAAATATTACTATAGTAATTGAAAAAAAAATATAATGGCATGAATTGTACATAAACGCTCAGTTTATCAGTCAAAGAAATACGAGATTGTTAATCCGTAAATTATAGTTTCAATAGATGTGTTTTGATAGCAGTCTTGAAGGCACTAATATTAGTAGTAATTTCGCAAATGTGTAGTGGTAGACAATTCCATTGTTTTTAGAGAAACAACTCTCGCCCTAAAGTACTTGTGCGTGTCTTGGTAACGTAAAGAGCACGTGTGTCATCAGAAGAGCGTTAAAGTCACTGGTTATGAACATCCGAAAAGCTACAACCAATGAGGTTTGAAGAACACTTGCCTGAACATCGTGGCCCGTAAAACTGTTCTTTACACCCTTCGACACACGCTCCTGTGTAAAGGCACTCTCCATCGCCGGCACATCCACCGCTGCAGGCTGTTGGATAGACGCGATTGCATTGGCTTTGATTGGAGTGTTAATAAATGCAGTGGCTACACGGAATTCGATTAACGGGTTGAAAAATAACATTTTAGAGCCCTGTCAACACGACAACACGTCTCTAACAGTTGCTACGTAACTAATGCTACTCAAACAAGTTATACGCGTAGGACACTTTTAATTCAACGTTTGTTTCTCGTATCTTTAACTGTGACAGGTGCTTGAAGAGACAATCAAATCTCGCCTCAAAGCGGTTCATTTTTATCCGCTTGCGTGTGCATCTGGTGAGTACGCTATCAAGCTCAATGCCTCGAAAGCTACCAATGAGAGCTTCAGCATGATGCACGATGAGAGCTCGGCCCAGGGGAAAGCTCGGCCCAGGGGAAAGCTCGGCCCAGGGGAAAGCTCGGCCCAGGGGAAAACTCGGAGCGGGGCGGGGGAGGCATTTTACATCTAACTGTTCATTGTTAATATTGTTACTAATATTATGAGAATGAAAAACATAAGGAAAACTTAGACAGCAGCATTTGTTTCCCCTCTCATTACTGTATATTTGTGGTATAAACTACAGCAAAGAAATATTTTAAAAAAACCCTCATCACCCGGAATTAGGAAGCAGCCTCTATCTGGTTGTTACTCTTTGAACACAGCATGGGACAACACGTCACATAACTGGCAAATTCTAATGTTTTATGGAATGTTTAGGCAAACGCCCTTCAAAGGACTATGACATTTCCCATAAACAACGACTTTGTCTACAAAAAATAAAGCGAACGCCACGATACATCTCTGCTCGACAAGACATAAGCGGACGGAGTAATGACGCAGTCCTTATAATACCCCTCAATTGTGGTACTACAGTGCATTGACTTACTAGCGCATTATCAGTATTAGTCTATTTCATAAAAGTCGGCTCATCTTGTTGTTAACTTTATTTTAGTGGGAATATTATGATGTTTTGACTTTTGTTTTGTAATAAAGGAAATTTTCTTTCGAAAATCTGATTTAAAAAATTAATCTTTTTAAGTTATCAGTTTACGGGTAAATTCAATTACCAATAAAAATTTAAATCTAAAATTCAATTTAATGCACTTAATTTTTATTGGTAATTGAATTTACCCGTAAACTGATAACTTAAGAATATTAAATAAAAAAAAATTAAAGTGCATTAAATTGAATTTTAGATTTATTATGAAAATATTGACTTTGTTTTAAAATATTGGTAGATTTAAAAAAAACAATGACTTAAAAATCCATTCACTTTTATTTTTTGTTATTAAATTTGGTCACTAATTTCAAAGTCAAAGCGTGTCCACTTGTCAAGTAATAATTAAAATACAATGGCTTGAAGCAGCTCAAAACACAATCTTAAGATAAGGGTTCTAAAAAATCATAAATCGATACATAGTTCACAAAAATTGACTTCTTCCTAAGCAGTACAAAAAATGTTTTGAACAAATAATATTTGGCAATGAACAATCTGTGTATTAAGAGAAATCCCAT
Organism: Ampullaceana balthica; assembly: GCA_944989445.1. Classification (NCBI taxonomy): domain Eukaryota; kingdom Metazoa; phylum Mollusca; class Gastropoda; family Lymnaeidae; genus Ampullaceana; species Ampullaceana balthica. The sequence continues at coordinate 1,599,431 of CALYLW010000059.1, forward strand.
TCAGATCGAATATAAAGCACCAGATATACCAGTACGAAATGGGCAACCATTTATTATTATCACCGTGCAAACATATCGTCCTTTAATAAAATTCAAGACATTTCAAGATATAAAGCAAAAAAAAATAAGAGCATTTATAATACTATTAGCTGTTACTGCCCCTTATTTGCCAATCAATTAAAACACATTCAATAAAATATAAATTACTTGTTTTCTAAATTCTCCCAGCAGTAGCCGATGCTACCCATGGTTAACGTGAGTATTTTGAATATTTTTAAAATGGCGTATAACGCTTCTATGTCTAAGGGATATATTTACTACGAAATGGTGTTTGCCTGTGAGAGATGGTGTTTGCCTGTGAGAGATGGTGTCAGCCGCCTTTCAGGCCAAGAGGAATGAGGACAGTTTAGGGTTTAGGGTTTATTTTTGTTTGAGCTGAGGTGTCCTGTTGTCGGAGAAAGTTTTCCCAAACAGAATCCCGAGATCGAAATTTAAGTTGAAATTCTTAACTGAACTGTTATCAACTTAACCCTATAGGCTATTTTTAAAAACGCGACTATGAGACGCAATAACATGTATTACGTCGATGAAAACAATCATTCTCTCTTCAGACTTTGTCTTAAATCTAGTGATATATGGACTGTGGTCAAGGCGATCATTGTATCAGAAGATTATTTTCTTAAATTCTGCGATAATAGGACTATGGGCAAAGACGATCATTTTATCCTGAGAATTTGTACTGAACACCAACATTCAAGTCTGCCGATGAGTGAGCGATGTTCAAGAAAATGTTCTCACCCGAGCACTTTGGACCGAAGAATTTTGGGTTACATGCGTGAGTGCATTCCCCCGTTCTCTGATTACATGAGCCATCGAAACCACACCCTGAACTGCAAGCTGAAAAAAAAATGATTTTAAAGGCAGTTAATAAAGATCTTCAATCAATGTGCCAATACAGCCACACAATGCACAATTTACTAAAGGAACAATACCGACAATGAGTTAGGAGAAATAAGACCAAGCATTATCAACGCATCACATCATTTTATTTTCCATCCTACGTTTACTCTTGTAATTATTTTTAAAACATTTTTTATATCCATAAAAATTAATAAACCTAATTCAGTTCCATCTAAATAAAATATCCTCTGTTTAGGGCAGGAGGTCGGCAATCTGCTGCCCGTTCGATGTCAAGATGAGGCTCTTAAGTCATTTGCAAAATATTAATAATTATATTATTTTATTTTCAAAACTCATGTTAGTGACTCTTTGAAAACTGGGAAATTTTGTAAATTGTAGCCTTTGGCTCTTTGAAAACTGGGAAATTTTGTAAATTGTAGCCTTTGGCTCTTTGAAAACTGGGAAATTTTGTAAATTGTAGCCTTTGGCTCTTTGAAAACTGGGAAATTTTGTAAATTGTAGCCTTTGGCTCTTTGAAAACTTGGAAATTTTGTAAATTGTAGCCTTTGGCTCTTTGAAAACTTGGAAATTTTGTAAATTGTAGCCTTTGGCTCTTTGAACACTGGGAAATTTTGTAAATTGTAGCCCTTGGCTCTTTCGCCTAAAAAGGTTGCCGACCCCTGATGTGGGCTATGATTTTCATTGAACACTCAAAAATGATTGTTTGTACTGAATAATACAATCAAATGTGAAAATGATTGTTTGTACTGAATAATACAATCAAATGTGAAAATGATTGTTTGTACTGAATAATACAATCAAATGTGAAAATTTGTTTACTGTCGGCTGGGTTTAGGGTGAAATAAGCATTATTCCGATGGTGGAAAAATAAAGCCATGTTAAATAAATGTCATTTTCTAGCATGTCAACAATTTAAAATGCTTTTCTATTTTAAATGTTCGCGGCAGTTAAATATGTATACGTTTGAGCAGTTCATGTTTTGTTTAAGACACTGCAGGCATGATTTTGGTGTAAGTAGTTTCCAAAGTTCCATAATATATATATGGATATTTACAGTTATTTTAAAAAATGACAGTTAATAAAATCTGAACAAGATCCACTTTTTGTGTACGGTTACAGATTATTTTGAGACATTACCAGGATCCCCGATCAGTTTGTGGCTCTATAGAGAACTACCCAAAAGGGTTTTAATCCAAAACAGAATGGGAAATTTATATATCACAAAATCTAGACTTCATAACAGTAACCGGAATCAATACCTAAACCCTTGCATTTAACCTTAACCTTAAACCTTCACCTAAGGCAAGGCACAGTCCAGGGAGGAAGAAAAAGAGGCACAAAAGAAGAGATGGGAAGACGACTTCAAAGAGTGGACCGGCCTGTCATTCATCGACTCCCAAAAGGCAGCACAGGACCGTGACAAATGGCGTGAGATAGTGTTCAGTTCACGATGGTGCCCCAACGACCTACTGACGGGTTAAGGGATAGTCAAGTCAAGTCAAACCTTCACTTAACCCCAACAAAAAGGTAGCGATAACACACTTATCTTAGCCTTTAACTTGACAATTAACAGAAGCGGAACTTTCATACACGCGTATGATTGTATAGGGGAGGGGTGGGGTATCGTTTTGGCTGGAAGGGGGGGGGGCTATAAAATCATACGCGTGTTTTTAAACTTATTGTTAGTATTTAGGCAACAATACATTTCATTTTTAAAAAAGCATAAATGCTAATATAAATATCAGTGTAAAACGTAAACAGGAGTGATAGTTTTATTGAAATAATAAATTGTGTTAATGTCGTATCTAGATTTCTAGCTGCTAGCCCATTTAATTATAGAACCAGTTTAATGAGACAAGTGAAACCTATCAAACTTTTTAAAATACATTTCTTTTATAAATCAGGAGAGCAGTTGCTTGTTGAGATTCTCATCACTGTCTACTAGTTTATGTCTGTCAAAAGGAGATCTGTATTTACTCTTGTTGATCTTCATGCAAGAAACAACTTTGCTCACAAATATATTTAGATCCAAATGTAGAGAACATTTTCAGCAAATTATTTCACAAATGGGAAATTTTTAGAAGACATAATATATATATATATATATATATATATATATATATATATATATATATATATATATATATAATATATATATATATATATATATATATATATATATATGTATATATATATATATATATACACTTTAAAAAGTCAACAAAGGTCACAATACTAGGCAATTCTTACACCTGCATGTTACTTTGTTCAAGCTGCAGCTCTTTAGGCGATGTATCAATATCAATAGTGTAGCACATAGCAGCTTCAATGAAAACACGAGATAAAGTTCAGTCGTGAACATGAGGTGAATCAATTTTCAAGGTGGGTTTTCTGAATGCCTTGGCGGGCCACACAGAAACTATGTGGCGGGCCGCCAGTGGTCCGTGGCCGCTCTTTGCCCATCTCTTGTATAAGGCATTTGTCATTTCGCTTACTGGGAAATGTCAGAACTCATTACGTAACATTATTATTTTAAGAAAAGTCATTCGCAAAACTATATATACAGCATACATATATAGAAGCTACAACCTTTATTCATAATTAAGTTGCAAGGAAATGAAAATTGTCCAACGGAATACACGAATGTACAATTAATACATTTTCGCCATTAATTGACAAACCCAATTGTTAATTTTTATTTCAATTTTTTAATCTGTGAACAAAATAACCTTTCCCATTTTTTTAAACTCACGGAACAGTAACCATGTGTCGGTGTGTAATTTCCGTAGCATCCGGGACCGCGGATCATCCTACTGTTAAGTCCAAATTATTAGCGACAACAAGGCTGGACTGACAGCTACAGCTGGACTGACAGCCACAGCTGGAATTACAGCTACAGCTGGACTGACAGCAACAGCTAGTATGAAGCAACAGCTGGACTGACAGCTACAGCTGGACTGCCATCCACATATGGAATGACAGTTGCACTGACAGCAACAGCAGGAATTACAGCTACAGCTGGACTGACAGCTACAGCTGATCCGACAGCTACAGCTGGACTGACAGCCACAGCTGGACTGACAGCCACAACTGGACTGACAACTACAGCTGGACAGACAGCTACAGCTGGACTGACAGCAACAACTGGACTGACAACTACAGCTGGACAGACAGCTACAGCTGGACTGACAGCTAGAGCTGGACTGACAGCAACAACTGGACTGACAACTACAGCTGGACTGACAGCTAGAGCTGGACTGACAGCAACAACTGGACTGACAACTACAGCTGGACTGACAGCTAGAGCTTGACCGAGTTTCAGTGGTGGACGAAATGTGTACTTACGTATGTCACAATCGGGTCCAAAAAATCCTGGTTTGCAAGATTCTTCGCATTTACCGGTCACTGGTGAACATGTTGTGTTGCATGTGGTTGGGCACGCTAAACGAGGATAAATTCATCCTTACAGTTACAAGAATACAGTAGTAAATGTAGTGCACAACACACACTGTAATATTCTTCAATGAATATACATGTAGTAAATTTATAGTAAAATTTAACTTTTAAAAATTTAAATTTACATAACTTTTTCTGAATTTTCAAGCACTGAATTTGAATACTTTAAAGGGTTATTTGTTAAATCTTTTAATAAAAATACTACACCACGTAGGATTGTAACTTGCTGTAATGTACAAAACATGTCAAATAGTTCAAGAATTCATTTTTCAGTAATGTGTTAAACTTCTCGGTGTTAATAAAATGAAGATAATTTTAAAAACGCATTAAGTTTGGAGCTTTGACAGTTCAATACAATGAAAACATCCTCTTGATAGCACATAGAGCAGTGATGGTGAACCTATGCCACGCGTGCAACAGACGGCACGCAGAGCCTCATCAGCCGGCATGAAACTAAAATATTATTTCCTTAATCAAACCACTTTGCTGGCACTCCGTGTTGGTATTTTACTATATATATAAGTAGGTTTTAATTGAATTTCGGCACGCGGACCCAAAAAGTTTCGCCATCACTGGCAAATTGAGTATAGAGCATTTATCATTGGTTTAGACCAGTGATGGCGAACCTATGGCACGCGGGGCCGCAGTCGGCACACAGAGCCTCATCAGTTGGCACTTTGCTATAAATAAGTTGGTTTGAATTTTGAATTCTGGGCACGCGGCCCAAAAAGGTTCGCCACCACCGGTTTAGACTATCAGAATTTCTTTTGTCTGCGATTAGCCTCCTTTTCTTTGTCTTGAACTGCTAGAACTGAAGATTGAATTGTGAATGATTTATTCATTATATCTATTTCCACCGCGCCATGAATCTACATCCAACCCCTTAGCCTAAAAGTTGTTCAACAATACCCAATAGCGACTCCTACCAAGTGAAAAAGGTTTTAAATAATAACTTTCGTTATAATTAGTAAATTTTTGTGAAGATAAGATGAAATGTATTGTATTCGTAGCAGGGCCGGATTTAAACTTGATGGGGCCCTAAGCTATTTGAAATGTAGGGGCCCTTTTGAAGTCCTGATATTCTTTGTCAGTGCCGAATATGAAAAAAAAATTCCAGGGGGGGGGCACGAAGAACGCGAGGGCCCTACGCTATAGCTTGTTTAGCAGGTAAATCCAGCACTGGTACGTAGTATTAAATTTTTAATCTGTGAATCGTGTATCATTTAACAAAAACAACAACAAAAGCAACAACATTATGTTAACTTCCATTAGACAATAATTAACATCAATACTTTAAATGGTTTGATTGAAGACAACGATTGACAAAAATAAAAATAAAAACGTACGTGTGCAGTGATCTCCGTAATAGCCTTGCTTGCACCCACTCAGACACGCCCCTGTGGTGTTGTCACAGCGAGATTGCCCACAACCATAACTACACGCTGTGGGAAAGTAAGGAAAAGGGGGGGGGTAATACATTTAAGAAGGAAGAGTTTTATGGAATGGTTACAATTTCCAACCAAAGAGGCCATTAAAAGGACTAAGAATAAAAGGTTTAAAAAAATAATAATACAATTTCTGCCGGAGGGCCGCATTAACTTCAAACAAAAGTTTGTGGGCCGACAACACACAGTTTTGTGGTAAACTAAACGTAAAAATAGTATCTTTTTTGTGTGTGGAGATTTCAACCAAAGAGGCCATTAAAAGCACTAAAGATAAAAGGTAAAAAAAACCTAATAAAATTGCGTAAAACACGAAAAGGAAAAACAAGTTCTGTGAAAAATTTCATTGGCAACCTTTCGTCTCGAGAGACGATGGTGCATCACCATAGAGGTGATGCAAGCCTGGGCGAGAATTAGCTGCTGCCCTTACAGCATATCCCCCCTATACACGTCAATGGTGTAACCAAGGAAAGCAGCTTGGCGCCATTGGAGCAGCCGGAATGTACATAATTTTTTATGTAGGTGCTCAATTTCCTGTTTTTCTGTCAGGGTTTACTCCATTAGCCTTTCCCGGGTGCCGGGTTTAGACGCAAGGCAGCGGAGGTTTAAAGTCAGAGTTTCCTTCTTCTAGATCAGGTGTCTCCAAACTTTTCTGCCGGAGGGTCGCATTAACTTCAAACAGCAGTTTGTGGGCCGACTACACACAGTTTTGTGGTAAACTACACGTAAAATTAGTCTCTTTTTTTGGAGATTAAAAGGTCTCCAAGGCCGGATGAGAAGGTCGTATCTGGCCGGCGGTGCGTAGTTTGGAGACCCCTGTTGTAGATGAACCACCAGCCAAGGTTAACGAGCCTTATCTACCAAAAAATATTTGATGGGTAACCGATGTGACACAATGATTCTATTTCATGTAGAGAACACGTGAAAGTCATTATCATCATTTGTCCTAGTGGGTTCTAGAGGGACATAATTGTCAATTGTCTCTATAATCACACTCGTGCCAATCATTGCTCATGCGCTCACTGTTTTAAGCATAAATCGCCATGTTCATTCAGAGTTGAATGTGTCATATTTAACTAGACGCCCCGCGACGCAGCATACGCCGCAGACTAGCTCATGGCGAGTGCAAAGAAAGTGGAGAAAGAACGGACACAAACTACAGAACGAAGAAATCAAAAACAACGCCAGTGAACGTCGGTTTGGGGGGGGGCTGCTAATTCATTGTTGGTTTCAAGACATTTGCAGACGAAATTAGGAACATCCCTAACTTCTATGAAGTCTGCTATAAAACGATAATCGGTTTAAGATCGGAGTTACATAATCGATAATCGGTTTTCAAAAAAAAGACAACAAACAAACAAATACAACAACACGCAATTAAAAACTCTAAATATGACTAACGCTCACTAGGGTTGGCCAAACACAGTTTATGTTTAAGGGATGGTAGTATTAAATGGGAGGCGGGTAACAACAACCTCAGTGTGAAGGTCTTCACGTTTACTCGCTATTTTTTTATTTACTTAGTGCTGCTTTTTGTGTCTGTACTCTCACCCCCAACCGTTCTTTGCACTGTCTATGATGAGCAAGTCTGCGGCGTATGCTACGCCACGGGTCTCTCCAGAGTTCCTTCTTTCCATTCACTCACAGTCGTTTGCCCAAACCCACCCTATTTTGACAACTGTGTCTTTCAGGAAGTCTTCACCCGTCACTAAATTATTTGCGACATATGCAACGCCGCTGTTCAGCTGGTGTTGGCAATAAAGGGGTAAAAGAACGGGCACAAACAGACATTTTAAATATTTTTTTTAAAAACAACAATGTTTTCGCTGGGGCTTGAACCCAGGACCTCCCCCGTATGAGACGGACGTGATAACCAGTACACTACGAATCTCACGTTTTCGGTGAAAAAACAATGCAAGTGAAACGCAAGGACCACTGTTGGTCTCGATACATTGGTCGACCCCAGCGAGGGTCATTCGTCATGCTCAGTTGCACATACTTGTGTGGTGTCTTGCATGGGTCATTCTTCATGCTCGGTTCCACATACTTGCGTGGTGTCTCGCATGGTCCCACAAAGAGAATAATATATATATATATATATATATATATATATAGATACAGTTAACCCCATATTTAAATCCCATATATTAACTTCAAAATCTTCTCGTCATCTCTCTCTGTCGTGATCTCTGTCGTGATCTCTGTCGTTCGCGGGCAGGCGGAAAGCAAAAGTAAAAATGACACACTTTCCGTGATGCCATCGAGCTGAAATATGGCACACAGACTCGTGTCCCCTAACAATGCATCGTATACAATTTCAGATCGATCGAACGTACCGTAATTAAATTAATGCATTTTTAGTTTATCTCTATATAACATATGTAATTCAAATTCACAGTTTGTTATTGTTTTTCTTTCCCGTGCCAGTTCAGTTCACGCGTTGGCGCTACCCATCGATGTACCGGCGTGCTTTTGTTTACGTTTTACGTGTCACACTGAGCTCGGTCCAGCGATCGGTGACCAGACCCTTCCCCTCTTCCCCGCCTCCCCCTCCCGTTATACAGCAACGGAGAAGGCAGATTAAGTCTGTAAATATTTGTCGCGTTTGAACATGATCAATACTTTTAGTTATGTCTCATATATAAGGGATTTATAGTCAAAAACTTTGTTTTTACGGGGTTGTTTTATTAAATCTCTTATATTCAATACAAAATCTTGTCATCTCTCTCTGTCGTGATCTCTGACATTCGCGGGCAGGTGGAAAAACAAAATTAAAAAATGACCCATTTCCCGTGATGCCATCGAGTTGAAATTCGGCACATAGACTCGTGTCACCTAACAATGAATCGTATCAATATTTCATATCGATCGAACGTACCGTAATTAAATTAATGCATTTTTAGTTTATCTCTATACAATATATGTAATTTCAATTCACGGTTTGTTATTGTTTTTCTTTCACGTGCCAGTTGATTTGACGCCACCCGTCGATGTCCAAACCGCCCCCCGTCCCTTCCCCCGGTTTTAAAGCAAGGGGATATCACTCGGTATCAGTCTGTAAATGTTTGTCCCGTTTGAACAAAATCAATACTTTTAGTTATGTCTAACATATAAGGGATTTATAGGCAAAAACTTTGATTTTACCGGGTTATTTAGTTTGTTCAGTACCACTATTATTAAAAGTATTATTAGCGATGATGTATTTACCTGATTCACAATATGGACCATAATATCCAAGTACACAAGAGTGCAAGCACTGTCCAGTTTCATTGGAGCACAGACCGTCGAGGCAAGTACTTGGGCACGCTGTATGATCATGAAATGAAAGATTTAAGCTTGGCCTTTTTTGTGTGTTTAGTTGGCTTTTCTTTTTCAAAATAAATAAATAAATTTAAAAAATTTTTTGTTTCATTTCTTCGATCACACAGGATAAATATATTTTTATTGAAAAAAAACAAAAACAAACACATGCACATATTATATGGGTAGACTATAAACATATATTTTAACGTAAAAAGTATTCGTTATTAATTAAAAGTTACGTGTGGTGGCAAAGTTATGAATTTGTTTGCTATGTTTGTGCCTCTTTATATTGGGCAATCAGGCAACACCCCCACACCCCCCTCCCCCACCCCGTGCTGGGCTGGCATGGATAGTGACAATAGTGTTATTTCTATTTCAGAACGCCACCATGTTCATTGAAGAATAATTTTTCTTTTTTAAATGTATAATTTATTTATTTTTTAACCGAGGTAACCAGACTTAATAATCCAAGAGAAACGCCTGCGTAGTCCATTCCACAGCTTGGCGAAAGCACAAGAGACTGGAGTTCTTCTGGTCACAGGCATGACCTGCGAGTCAAAGTTCACGGTCGATGACTCTAAGTATCACTTCGGTAACTGAACTCTTACAACAAACATAATTTGTGAGACGTTTCAAATGTTACTTTTGCATTTAGGTCCATAGTAATCTTCCTTGCACCCATGGGAGCATGCACCAGTGTTCGGGTTGCACGAGCCGTCCAGGGCACAGCCAGCGCCACAAGCTGAAGAGATAGACGCATCAAATCAATAATTAAGAACGTGATCGCTGTCTTAGTTTCTTCTTACATCCGGGTTCCCAACCTGCGAGTCACGACCCCCAAAGGGGTCGCGAAGGGTTTTCTTGGGGTGGCCAACTTATACATTTGACCCCAAAACTTTTTTTTCCACTGTAATGCAATCTTGCACTGCTAAATCCGTAATTGTACATATAAATAAATTTCACATTTATGTCGAAAAGAGAAGTTATAAGATGTTTAGCATATAGCTATAAAAATAAGTATTACTTTATTTTCAAATGTTAGCGCTCCAAAACAATATTCAAAACAGTGACTATCAGGTGTTCTTCAAGTACGCTTAGTGATTGGTCGCACACTTTACCACAGGGGTCGGTGAACATTTTTGCCCATTACCCCAAATTACAAAATTGTATGTTGACGAAACCCCGGAAGGCGCGAGGTCCTGCCCACCCGACTCGAGGGTTTGAGGGATTAAGCCCCCCTCCCCCACCCAACGGGTCTGGGGATAAGCTTCGGCCTGAAACGCATATTTGTGAGTTTTAGAAGCCTTAGAAGTTTTTAGAAGTGACAAGTGTCTAAAAACTAATCTGAAAAAAAAAGATTATGGGTAGATATTTTAAAGCGGAAAGGACACGGCGAGCCCCCTTTTCAAGGGGAATTTATTTAATCTATATATATAAAAATCAAAGTATGTATGTATGCATGTCTGTTATAGCTGACTAAACCATTCATCCGATCGCCATGAAACTTTTGGAGACTTTTGAGTACGCTCCAGGGCATGGAAATAGGCTATTTTTTTTCAAAATGTAACACTCATGGGGCGCCGGGGGCCCATAATGAGAATTTTTTCTTATATGAGCTATATAAAAATTAGTTTAGGGCTTAGCTGCTTGGAAAATGAATGAATCTTGACCAAACTTGGTACATAACAACTTGATAACCTATATTAAAGTACCATATGGCATTGAACTCCTAATGTCCGTTCCTTCGGGGCCGGGGGCCCAAAATCTTTTTTTTGGTAAGCGTTAAATACTTTATTCCCGTTAGCTGACTAAACCATTCATCCGATCGCCATGAAACTTTTGGAGACTTTTGAGTACGCTCCCGGGATGGAAATAGGCTACTTTTTTCAAAATTTAACACTCATGGGGCGCCGGGGGCCCATAATGAGAATTTTTTCTTATATGAGCTATATAAAAATTAGTTTAGGGCTTAGCTGCTTGGAAAATGAATGGATCTTGACCAAACTTGGTACATAACAACTTGATAGCCTATATTAAAGTATCATATGGCATTGAACTCCTAATGTCCGTTCCTTCGGGGCCGGGGGCCCAAAATCTTTATTTTTGTAAGCGTTAAATACTTTATTCCCGTTAGCTGACTAAACCATTCATCCGATCGCCATGAAACTTTTGGAGACTTTTGAGTACGCTCCCGGGATGGAAATAGGCTACTTTTTTTCAAAATTTAACACTCATGGGGCGCCGGGGGCCCATAATGAGAATTTTTTCTTATATGAGCTATATAAAAATTAGTTTAGGGCTTAGCTGCTTGGAAAATGAATGAATCTTGACCAAACTTGGTACATAACAACTTGATAGCCTATATTAAAGTACCATATGGCATTGAACTCCTAATGTCCGTTCCTTCGGGGCCGGGGGCCCAAAATCTTTTTTTTGGTAAGCGTTAAATACTTTATTCCCGTTAGCTGACTAAACCATTCATCCGATCGCCATGAAACTTTTGGAGACTTTTGAGTACGCTCCGGGATGGAAATAGGCTACTTTTTTTCAAAATGTAACACTCATGGGGCGCCGGGGGCCCATAATGAGAATTTTTTCTTATATGAGCTATATAAAAATTAGTTTAGGGCTTAGCTGCTTGGAAAATGAATGGATCTTGACCAAACTTGGTACATAACAACTTGATAGCCTATATTAAAGTATCATATGGCATTGAACTCCTAATGTCCGTTCCTTCGGGGCCGGGGGCCCAAAATCTTTATTTTTGTAAGCGTTAAATATTTATTCCCGTTAGCTGACTAAACCATTCATCCGATCGCCATGAAACTTTTGGAGACTTTTGAGTACGCTCCGGGATGGAAATAGGCTACTTTTTTTCAAAATGTAACACTCATGGGGCGCCGGGGGCCCATAATGAGAATTTTTTCTTATATGAGCTATATAAAAATTAGTTTAGGGCTTAGCTGCTTGGAAAATGAATGGATCTTGACCAAACTTGGTACATAACAACTTGATAGCCTATATTAAAGTACCATATGGCATTGAACTCCTAATGTCCGTTCCTTCGGGGCCGGGGGCCCAAAATCTTTTTTTGGTAAGCGTTAAATACTTTATTCCCGTTAGCTGACTAAACCATTCATCCGATCGCCATGAAACTTTTGGAGACTTTTGAGTACGCTCCCGGGATGGAAATAGGCTACTTTTTTTCAAAATGTAACACTCATGGGGTGCCGGGGGCCCATAATGAGAATTTTTTCTTATATGAGCTATATAAAAATTAGTTTAGGGCTTAGCTGCTTGGAAAATGAATGGATCTTGACCAAACTTGGTACATAACAACTTGATAGCCTATATTAAAGTATCATATGGCATTGAACTCCTAATGTCCGTTCCTTCGGGGCCGGGGGCCCAAAATCTTTATTTTTGTAAGCGTTAAATACTTTATTCCCGTTAGCTGACTAAACCATTCATCCGTTCGCCATGAAACTTTTGGAGACTTTTGAGTACGCTCCGGGATGGAAATAGGCTACTTTTTTTCAAAATGTAACACTCATGGGGCGCCGGGGGCCCATAATGAGAATTTTTTCTTATATGAGCTATATAAAAATTAGTTTAGGGCTTAGCTGCTTGGAAAATGAATGGATCTTGACCAAACTTGGTACATAACAACTTGATAGCCTATATTAAAGTATCATATGGCATTGAACTCCTAATGTCCGTTCCTTCGGGGCCGGGGGCCCAAAATCTTTATTTTTGTAAGCGTTAAATACTTTATTCCCGTTAGCTGACTAAACCATTCATCCGATCGCCATGAAACTTTTGGAGACTTTTGAGTACGCTCACGGGATGGAAATAGGCTACTTTTTTTCAAAATGTAACACTCATGGGGCGCCGGGGGCTACATAATGAGAATTTTTTCTTATATGAGCTATATAAAAATTAGTTTAGGGCTTAGCTGCTTGGAAAATTAATGGATCTTGACCAAACTTGGTACATAACAACTTGATAGCCTATATTAAAGTACCATATGGCATTGAACTCCTAATGTCCGTTCCTTCGGGGCCGGGGGCCCAAAATCTTTTTTTTGGTAAGCGTTAAATACTTTATTCCCGTTAGCTGACTAAACCATTCATCCGATCGCCATGAAACTTTTGGAGACTTTATGAGTACGCTCCCGGGATGGAAATAGGCTACTTTTTTTCAAAATGTAACACTCATGGGGCGCCGGGGGCCCATAATGAGAATTTTTTCTTATATGAGCTATATAAAAATTAGTTTAGGGCTTAGCTGCTTGGAAAATGAATGGATCTTGACCAAACTTGGTACATAACAACTTGATAGCTATATATTAAAGTATCATATGGCATTGAACTCCTAATGTCCGTTCCTTCGGGGCCGGGGGCCCAAAATCTTTATTTTTGTAAGCGTTAAATATGTTATTCCCGTTAGCTGACTAAACCATTCATCCGATCGCCATGAAACTTTTGGAGACTTTTGAGTACGCTCACGGGATGGAAATAGGCTACTTTTTTTCAAAATGTAACACTCATGGGGCGCCGGGGGCCAAATAATGAGAATTTTTTCTTATATGAGCTATATAAAAATTAGTTTAAGGGCTTAGCTGCTTGGAAAATGAATGGATCTTGACCAAACTTGGTACATAACAACTTGATAGCCTATATTAAAGTACCATATGGCATTGAACTCCTAATGTCCGTTCCTTCGGGGCCGGGGGCCCAAAATCCTTTTTTTTTATTTGTAAGCGTTAAATACTTTATTCCCGTTATGATTTACACGATCTTGAAAAGCATGGACTAATATATCTATCATGATCCAGATTGAAATGAACAGGTATTTTAAAGTTATTCTTTTGCACCGATTGGGCCCGGGGGCCCTTAATGTCGTTTTTGTTAATCTATATATATAAAAATCAATGTATGTCTGTGTGCATGTCCTTTATAGCTGACTAAACCATTCATCCGATCATCATGAAACTTTTGGAGACTGGCAACTTTTTTTCTAAATTTATCACTCATGGGGCGCCGGGGACCCATAATGTCATTTTTTGCTTATATGAGCTATATAAAATATAGTTTCAGCGCTACCTACTGTGTAAATTGATGAATCTTAACCAAACTTTGTATTTAAAAATTTGATAGCCAATATTAAAACACTATAGGGAACTGAACTCCTAATAGTCATTCCTTCGGGGCTGGGGGCCCAAAAAATTCTTTTTCTTAAACGTTTAAGATTTTATTCACCATTCAATTATTAACAATATTGACAACTAATGACACATGTATCCATTATTATACAGATTGAAATGAACAGGTATTTTGAACTTTATATCTTGCACTGGGGCCCTTAATGTCGTTTTTTGCTTATGTGAGCTTTATAAAAATTAGTTTTTGCGTTAGCTACTGAGTAAATGAATGCATCTTAACCAAAATTTGCATACAAAAATTTAGTAGCCCATATTGACATAATTAAGGTTTCTAAACTTCTAATGTCAATATATTCGGTGCCGGGGGCCCCAAATGTCTTTTCTTCGTATATGTTTAAGATATTTTTCCCCATTCAATTTTTCACGAACTTGAGAAATATATCTATGAGGAAACTGAATTAAATGAACAGGTTTTTGAAATTGACACCTTTCACTAAAGGGGCCCCTAAATGTCGTTTTTTTCCTTATATTAGCTGTATAAAAATTAGTATTCGCGTTAAATACTGAGAAAATTAATGGATCTTGACCCATCTTAATATATAAAAACTTAAGGGTTTATATTTTATTACTATAGGGCACTGAACTCCTAATTTTCATTCCCTTGGGGCAGGGGGCCCAAAATTTCATTTTTAGTAAATGTTCAATATTTTATCGTTCATTCAATATTGAGACATATAAATAAATGTATGTATTTTGAAATTTATTCAAATTAAAATGTCTTTCGCACTTTATTTCTTGCGATAATTATGCCCTGGGGCCCATAATGTAGTTTTTTGCTTATATGAGGTATATAAAAATAAGTTTATGCGTTAGCTACCGAGTAAATGAATGGACCTTAACCAAAATTTGTATACAAAAACTTGGCAGCCGATATTAAAATACTATAAAGCACAGAAATTCAAATTTCCATTCCTTCGGGGCCTGGGGCCCCAAATGTCTTTTCTTCGTATATGTTTGAGATAGTTTTCCCCATTTAATTTTTCACGATCTTAAGGAATATATCTATGAGGAAACTGAATTAAAATGAACAGCATTTTTTTAAATTGAAATCTTTCACCGAATGGGCGCAGGGGCCCCTAAATTTCGTTTTTTATATCAGTATATAGCTATAATATATTACTATAGGGCACTGAACTCCTAATCTCCATTCCCTCGGAGCTGGGGGCCCCAAATGTCATTTTTACTGCACGGTAACAATTTAATTCCCCATTCAATTTTACACGATATTGAGAAATTTAGCTTGAGTACAATGGCAATAAAAAAATTAAATTATCACTCATTTTTTGGCTGGGCCTCTTAATATCGTTTTTCCTTTTGTAAGTTTTTAATTATTAATTTATGTAACAGTTTGCTATTAAACTTGGACTTTTTTTTCTCACTTCCCCGAAGGTTTATGGCATAATTCTTTTAAAAAATACCAATCTTTGGTTTCTTTCAATTTATTCATTTTTAAAGAGATCGTTGCAACGCACGACGGGTCTGCTAGTACAATTATAAAAGTGTAAAGTCGAATATAATGGTTATAAGGGTTAAATGCCTAACGACCCTGACCATTCTAGATCTAATGATGAAATGAGATAAAGTCGGATAAGAATACGTTTAATTAAAAAAATAACTAACTGAAATTATTTGAAGCCTTCCTCATGTGCAATGTTAATGGCCATTGTAGCATTTGAAATCCAACAGTTTGTCCAAATATGCTTTGTTTTAAATTCTCTCTCTGGGTGAAATTGTATTGATATTTTTTCCTGCAATTCTTAATTTGTTCGATGCATTCACATGCACACAATGGTCAGCTAAAATTGCGAGACGTGCAACACAACAATAGTTCATGAAATTCTCTGCTAGAGCATGATTCTAATCATCCAGAAATGTTTGAAGTTCCGCTTTCAGACCCCGCACTCTGTTCAACCATGTGAAAGCCACTGGCCTCAGTGTGATAAGGTAGGTCTGTATATTCAGCCTCACCATCTTTACATAAATAACGTAACAGTTGCATGTTCTTTAATGAAATTTACAATCTGGATAACATCATGCATGACGACGCCCTGTTCAAGATCCAAATGTTTCACAAGTAGAGCTTGATGATGGAACATCGGTTAACCTCGATTTTGGGATTCCTCTCTTGCGAAAGCCGAAAAACCACGTACACGACCGAATATAGCTGGAGTTCCATCAACAGACAAAGCAATACAGACTCCCAATTTTACATAAACCTTATCAAAGTATTCTTTAACTTTATAGAATACATCAGTTCCTTGATATCGCAATTCGAGAGGAGCACAAAATCAAATATCATATTTGTTTTAATTGTTGTTAACAGCACGCTAGGTAAGTTTTAATGCATTAATTGTAAATGTCACAAGAGAGGATTTTGGATAAAGTTAAGACATGGATAAGATTATTGTCATTCATATCAATATAATTGAAAGTGGAGAGGATTATGATATCGTTGTATAGTACGTAGATAAGAAAGGTATATAGATATCACATTTTAAATACAATTGGTTCAATAGTGGGCTTATATTCCAAGGGTACACGCACACATGGCGGATTGTGAACAAATATATGTCGGATTTTATATGTCCTCAATTAGTCTGCATTACCCCCAATAATTCCCTTTTTACCCCAAATGGGTTTATTTACCTCTGTTCGCCGAGCCCTGCTTCCCCAGATGGCCCGATACATACTAAAGGTTTCACAATTTTTTTCTTTTCACGTCGATGAATCGTGTGCTAAGTTGTCTGTCTTCGTGTAATATATTATTTTAGATGAAACCCAAGAAGAGTTACTATTTTGTAGTGAACTGGAAACTACCACAAAAAGTGAAGATATTTTGGAGAAGATAAACACGTCCTTTTGAGACGGGGTGAAAAGTAGAAAAAGTCTGCGTGGTTTTTACGGATGGTACTACATCTACGCTTGGTTCAAAATCGGGCTTTCAAGAAAGAACATGATTAATGTCTTTTATCAATAGTATTTATATCTATAGGGTTTGCGGTTGGGTGATTAAGGAAAATTAATTACGATGAAACTGCTGAAGGTCACTTTTAATGTCCCGCTTTTGATTGAAAAAAGAAAGATCATTAAAATAATTTGCACGTGCGATGGAGCTGAGTAAATATTTAGATAAATTGACTTATACGCCGGAACAAGTATTCCAAGGCTTTAGAGACTCTACTGTGTATCCAAGCGTCTGAACGTACATGTATCTACTATTAGTTAATTAGTGTATACTTTTATATATGATGTTAAAAATGTAGGGTTCAATTAAAACTTTTTGATGATAGCTTTTTCCACAGTTGAAATCTTAAAACTGAACCTTTTTTGATTACCCAATATAATATAATACTTGACTATATATATTATGATTAGGGGCCGTCAATAAAAAGTACGTAACGCTCCAGAGGGGGGGGGAGGGGGTGTAAGAAAGTGTGACAGTTTGTGACAGGGGGAAGGGGGGGTCCTGCCATGTGTGACATCACGCTGTTTTATATTAAATTTTAATTATTTTGTTAATAAAAAACACAGTTTTTGTTCGAAAGTGTGACGTAATTTTTTTGGGGGGGTTTCCGATATTTGTGACAGTTTGTGACAGGGGGGAGTTAAAAATGGTCAAAAATAGCGTGACGTACTTTATGGACGGCCCCTTATGAGATAAAGAAATTATATACCAATGTGTTAAATGAACATTCAATTTTTTAAAAATCAAACAAATCAAAGCGAAGACCCCATGAATAGCCAGCAAAATTATTTCTAATGCAATTAACTTTTACTTTTTATCTTTTTGTAATGCCATGATATGTAAGTTTTTATCAGTAAAAAAAAAGTTTTTAAAAAAGTTTCATTATGAAGCTCTTCTTAGAATGAAAATTAAAATGTAAACTTTATCTTCAGTTTGATTTTCGTTCTAAGGAAAACTTACGCAAACATTTTGGACCGTAGTGGTTTGCTTTACATCCGATGTCACAGGTTGGTTTATCCGGATTGCACGACCCATTCGGTGGACAACCGTTACTGCAATCTGGAAATGGTTATGTAACATAAGGTAAAAACGAAAGCCGTTACTTAATTTTGAGCGTGGCACAGGAAAAATTTTCTAATTTTTAAAAATATCTTATTAAGGAAAGACGTTCGTGATGGCCAAGGGAAATGTATTTAAATAGACTAAAGAAATTCTGACAATGTAATACAGAAACACATATGGAGGCAATCAGCAACCAAACGATAAGACGAGATACAATAGTTGGATAAGTTTGGAGTAAATAAGTTAGACGAGATGCAATAATTGGATCAGTCCGGAGTAAATAAGTTAGACGAGATACAATAATTGGATAAGTTTGGAGTAAATAAGTTAGACGAGATGCAATAATTGGATCAGTCCGGAGTAAATAAGTTAGACGAGATGCAATAATTGGATAAGTTTGGAGTAAATAAGTTAGACGAGATGCAATAATTGGATCAGTCCGGAGTAAATAAGTTAGACGAGATGCAATAATTGGATCAGTTTGGAGTAAATAAGTTAGACGAGATGCAATAATTGGATCAGTTTGGAGTAAATAAGTTAGACGAGGTGCAATAATTGGATCAGTTTGGAGTACATAAGTTAGACGAGATGCAATAATTGGATCAGTTTGGAGTAAATAAGCTAGACGAGATGCAATAATTGGATCAGTTTGGAGTAAATAAGTTAGACAAGACACAAAAAGGGACTTGAAGATGAGACACAAAACTGGCTAAACAAAAGAAAATGCAGAGAATTGTTTATATATATATATATATATATATATATATATATATATATATATATATATATATATATATATATATATATATATATATATATATATAAATATATATATATATATATATGTGTGTGTGTATGTGTGTGTGTGTGTGTCTGTTTTGTCATGATTCCCTTTTACCTGAATTTATTCAAATGTGGTTTAAGAAATTTGTAAACCCACCTAAACATTTTATGTCGTAGTTTCCTTCCCTACAGCTTCCAGGACAAAATCCTGTCTTATTGTGACAAATACCAGTTTCGCAGCCACCACTGCATGCTGAAATACAAGGAAGAGGATTATAATCATTGTAATTAGCTAATTATTTATTACCTTTACAGTTTTGATAATCATTCATAAAATTGTATTCAACTTGAATAATTTATTGAAGTTATAATAATAATCTGTCGATTTATGAAATGTATAATAATAATTTGAACATTTATTAAACATATAATAATAATAATCTGATGACGAATTACATTAAAAAAATTAAATCGTTTGAATAAACGTTTTTTAAATTTATTTATTGGAAAGTGGTCAGATAGTTAGCCAAGACTACCCTTAGAAATTTAGTTGATAGGCTAGAGCACAGAGCATCATAGATTAAGACCGATAAATGACTAGACAAAAAAAATCGTTAGAAACACGCAGAGATTACTTAGACGGACAGATAAATAAACAGACTTTGTAGATTAGCCAGAATCACGGATGAACAGACAGCCACACGGATGAATCCCAATGGAAATCACGGAAAGACGCACATATTAATCAGACAGACATATTAATGGCAGAAAGAAAAAGAATTTTGGAAGAAGAATATAAACGTATAAGATAGTTATGGAATATTTTGGCACATTTTTGGTTATTTATAACTTGAGGTTCTTCCATTCCAGCTTATTTAAGGATACAACAGATACAACAAACCCCACGTCAAATGAGCAGGCGCGGGGTAGGGGGTGAAATGGGCTTGGGGTGTGGTCGGTCGGGAAAATTAAATTTTGACTGCGAATAGGTGGGAAGAAAGATCTCTGATGCTTAGATTGTCATGCTTCCTGTGCTAGAGGGATTCAATTTTTCAAATTACCCCACCATCTTTTCTTTCTTCTGTATTTTGCGTAGCCTACAACGCTGTAATTTAAAAATATCTTCCATAGTCTCGGATATAAGATTCCATTGAAGTTAGAGCTAATCCCATTTAAGGAAAGCGAGTATTTAGTTTTGTCAGTAAACTTTTCAAGCCTTCCCTCCACTCCTGTTTCTACTATCTCATTACCATTAAATACTTACGTATACAATTGGGCCCGTAATAGTTGGGTTTACAACCATAGTTGCAATGGCCATCAGTTTTGTTGCAGATGGAATTATTTGCGCATCCCGCATTGCAAGCTGTTTTGTTGAGAAATGTAAAAGTTTAGTTTTTATTTTTAATATAACATGCCGTCTGTACAGAAGGGTAGTCCGTAACAGAAAAGATAGAAACATTCGTCTGTATAGAAGGGTAGTCCGTAACAGAAAAGATAGAAACATTCGTCTGCATAGAAGGTGAGTCTGTAACAGATATTAAAGATACATATTTTTTTCTGCGTAGAAGTCGAGTATGTAACAGGTAAGATAGAAACATTCGTCTGTATAGAAGTCGAGTATGTAACAGGTAAGATAGAAACATTCGTCTGTATAGAAGTCGAGTATGTAACAGGTAAGATAGAAACATTCGTCTGTATAGAAGGAGAGTCTGTAACAGATAAGACACACATTTTTTCTGCATAGAACGAGCGCCTGTAACAGAAAACGGTTTATAAGATACAGTTTATTGTCCTATTGATGCGAACTGTCACGTTTGTTAGATATAGGAAATATTGAAGAGTGATGTTACTGACTGTTATATAACATATATTCTTTTGTATATAAAGAGCATCTGTAACAAACAAGATACAGATATTCTGCCTCCAGAGACAATAACAGTTTGTTTGAATTTAAAAACAATAATTTAAAATAAAATAAATTAAAATACAGACTACGTTCCATGTACAAAGCAACAGTATACTTGCAAACCAAATAATAAAGGTACTTTCAGTTGCACATTCAAAAAGCTCACTTCAGTCATGGCGCATCGTTTATAGTATGTTTTGAAATGTACCGAATAAGAAATACTGTTTGTGAACTGTATATTTATTGAGATGTTTCAGATATTGCTTTGGATAGAAATAGAAGAAACACATTCGATTCCTGTTACTTCAGTTTGATGTGGTCAAACAAAATTGTTTTATATGTAAATTAAAAAAATACATATGATTTTTACCTTTATTGCGCCGTGTACAACTTGTTGTGTTAGTGAAGCTTTTTTTTATTTTTTTATTTTCTCTTATTGATGTTTATTGTGTTCCTTTTTGGGAATTTTTATGTTTTTTTGCTATATAGACTAAAAGACATACTGCGGCGTTACTCTAGTGTTATGTCGATGGCACATTCATTTGACAACATCCAGTTATTTAATGCATGGCACATTCATTTGACAACATCCAGTTATTTAATGCATAGCACATTCATTTGATAACAACCAGTTATTTAATGCATAGCACATTCATTTGACAAATATTAGTTAATCCGTAGTACGTTCATTTCAAAACAAATGTCACAGTTATTTCCTAGCACACCCAGATGGCAAATGTCACATTTAATCACATAGCACTGAGACTTGGCAGATCTTGCAGTTATTTCCATAGCACACCTACTTGACAAATTTCACGATTATTTTCACAGCGCATACATGTTGTCGTTACCCCCCCCCCTAACACATCCATTTCACCTATGTTACAGTTATGTCCATAGCGAGGCAACTTTTTTTGTTTGTTACCTAAGTCACATCGCGGGCCGTAAAACCCGTTTGAGCAGATGCCGTTACATATCCCTGTCGTGTGAGAGCACGTTGCATTGAGACAACTGGAAGGACAAGCTGGGGGAGACAACAATTGGACTATTTATTCCTACAAAACCTCATTTGCCCAGTGGTTAGCCACGATATTTCCGGGCACCCATGGGCGGAACGATTTAAGAAAGAACAAAGTAAATGAATAGTCTTTTCTTTCGTTGCTTTTTTGAAATTGGTCAAAATTATTATCCATTTAAAAATGATATGAAATTTTTTTTTAGGTAGAGATCGATTAGTTGGATATCCCTATATATATTGCGCTTAAGCGCGTCTGTCACCGCTGTGGCCGGTTACTCTTGATTTTTTTTTAAAAATGAAAATATATACGTAAAATCATAATCATTTTGGTTTCGAGATTAACAGAGCGTGTTGTGTTTCTCGCCGTAAAACATTATATGACATGACAGCATGGTTTGAGTTTTTTGTGAAAAGGAAACGATGTAAACAAGATGAAATTTATGCACTGGGTTAAGATTGAGGCAAATTTTCGGCACTATTATTTTTATTGTATAGAGTAGCACCTTTTTGAACTTTTAAAGGTTACTTTTCATTGGTAGTGGCAGTCATTAATATCAATATGATTACTCAACCTGGGTTATATACATGAAAGTATTGGTATTTTTATTATGCCGACCCCGTAGCGTAGCACGGGTATTGCGCTTGTTTAAATATATGTCTACAGCAACTAACACAGTATACAGAAGTACTTCAGTGCGTTGATATTTCGAAAGTAGAAATATCGTTTATCGTTTTCTTGGTTGGTCAATTTTATAACTATAATTCAAAGGGCGCAGTAAACAAGGCTATCCCGCACAAGCGTTAGGGGCCGTCCATAAATGACGTCACGCACCTGGGGGGAGGGGGGGGGGTTCCACACATTTGTGGCGAGAGGGAGTGGGGTGTGAGAAATGTGACGTCACATCAAAATTCGCAACTGTAAAAAAAAAGTTCCACTTACCGTAAATATTTGATTTCTTACAATTTATTTTAAATTACGTTTTACATGGCTTCATACCTGTTACGATTACGATATTAGAATGCAACCTTACACTAAATACATAATTAAAAGACAATTTTTTTTTATTTGAAACATGATCTTTTTCAAAAAGAAAATACAGGTTATAGGGGGGGCAAAGCTTTGTGACGTCATATTGGAGGGGGGGTCTAAGTTTTTGTTTCGACGTGTTATGAGGGGGGGATGTGTAAAATCCGACCAAAAACGCGTGACGTCATTTATGGATGGCCCCCTTAGTAACCAAGGACGATTTCGCCTGGCTCCATATCCCACTTCACGCGATTCAGAATAAGTCTTAATACCTTCCAATGATGCGGTGATGAGAATAATATTGTGTGATCTGAATGATTGTTTATACATATATTGTGTGATCTGAATGATTGTTTATACATATATTGTGTGATCTGAATGATTGTTTATACATATATTGTGTGATCTGAATGATTGTTTATACATATATTGTGTGATCTGAATGATTGTTTATACATATATTGTGTGATCTGAATGATTGTTTATACATATATTGTGTGATCTGAATGATTGTTTATACATATATTGTGTGATCTGAATGATTGTTTATACATATATTGTGTGATCTGAATGATTGTTTATACATATATTCCTCATTTGGGAATACCAACGCCCTGGTGTGCTTCTGTATGAGCGATTTCTTGTTTTACTAATTTATTTGTAATGGCCAAAAATCTGACTCAAATATATGTCACGTTCACATATTGCACAAGTCCTATTTGCACCAGTGCCAGAAGCGTCACTATGAGGCTACGGGCGGCACCAGCTGACGCCATTACGGGGGTTGACGACAAAATGCTAAATTCTGTATGCTCCCGTTATTTGGCACTGGCAGTGCTGGTAGACTCGGGGGGGGGGTCTATGTGGTAAGTCGTGAGGGGGGGGGTTGACACCATGAGCTACCGCACTAGGTGACACCAAACTTAGAGTCGCCTCTGCCCAGTGTAAGATCAATAGATTTCTGTGTCAACTATTTGCCGACCTCACAAGTCCATTTTTTTTGCTACCATACAAGTTCAATGTTTCCCTGGAAACAAGTCAAAAGTTTTCGATCCAGACACGACTTTTTTTTAAAATCAAGTCAACTATTTACCTACCACGCAAGTCGACCGGTGTCCAACACACAAATAAAACGTTTTCTCCACCATACAAATCAACGATTTTCCCACAACAGACCAGCCTTTTCCCCCACTAAACTAAACACACATTCTGTAGGCCTGAGACTAATCTTTAAGGCCTTGGCTAGAACCTGGGCAACCTGCTCCATCTGCTGAGCAGTGCCATACAACATTGTCTTTACATGGGACTCCTCTGCCTCCCTTACCTCCCCGGCTATGTCTAGCGCGGGACAAGACGTCAGCAGGTGTACGACCGTCTCAGAGGCTTGGCTGCAATGACGGCAGTTCGATTCCCTATTGTGGTCTAGCCTGTGGAAGTACGAGTTGGTTGGGCAGTGCTATGTTCTCATCTGAGTCACTAAACTCTGGTTTTTGCGACTCAGGTTCCACCACTGGTCTCAACGGCTTGGCCTGGGCATGTTAGCGAAAAAACCCCTTGCTGTCGTGTTGTCAGCCCACTCCTGGTACCACTTGTTCCTGAAGTGGTCCTTTAGCCAGGTTTATGCCCCAAGATAAGTAACTGGGGCCTCTGGTTGGGTCAGGGCCGCTCCTGCTTTTGCCAGAGAGTCTGCCTTTTCATTGCCGTCAACATTCACGTGACTCGGGATCCACTGCACTATTACCTTACCTCCAAGTCTTTCGAATTTACCCACGTCCTCCAAGATGACGTCAACCAAGTGGGTGCTACGCTTCTCACTAAGTAGGACTTCAAGGGCTGATCTCGAGTCACAAAACAATACCGTGTCGTAACCGAAAATTCCCAACCCTTGCAGTGTCTGGTGCACTACACAAGCCTATTGTATATACCCGCTACTCAATTCTACCGTAGACTCACCACATAAATGTTGCCACAACAATTGGGACCACCTACCGTTGACAATCAAGCAATCTAAAATCTGCACAAAACTGGTAACACCTAAAGTTCCTCTCCCGTTGATCTAATAACGGTTACGGTGATCAAGAATAATAATTTAAAAAACCCAACAAATCCTTGCATCATGTTACCATTAATATTTACCTGTAGAATTTTTTATAAAAAAATAGATAAATAAAAAAAAATCCAGATGTCTGGGAGTTTCGTAGAGCAGATTAATTATTCTTACCCAAACATTGTGGGCCGACGTATCCTGTCTTGCACCCGTTGCTACATTTACCCGTACTTCCGATGCAGTTTCCGGGCGTCTGACAACCATCACTGCATTCTGGATATGATAAGGATAACATAAAGTTGATTAACGGTGTACTGGATTCAACTTTAAAAAAAAATCTGGCAAGAGCCGGATCTGGCCGGATTTATGAAGAGAAATCCGGCCATAGCCGGGGACGGATTTGTAAATAATGGCCGGATTCTGGATTTACAGGAGCCATTATATGTATATTTTATGGCTCTACCGGCCAGCCGAATTTGACCGGATTTATGAATTGAAATTCTACCGGAGCCGGATTTGTAAAAATGACCGGATTCCGGATTCGCAGGAGCCGGAGCCGAAATCCGGTACACCCCTAAAGCTAATGCGAATTGTCCAAATTTTGTAATTGAAAAAAAAACGATAGCTTTTCGGCATTTCGTGAGACTGTGGCGTACAAGTTTGGAGAGGTTTATTTTTTTACACGCTTTTATTTAACTCACACTGTTTGTATGTTGTATGTTGTAACCGTCAAATCTTGTAACGTAAAATTAAACCACTTATGATGGTCCTAGAGATCTCACAATTTTACCACAGATAGATCTTGGATGTCAATACATTGTATCAAAATGTCAGATCGATCGAATGTACCTTATTTAAATAAATGCATTTTTAAGTTTATCTTTATATATAATTTGTATCTGTGCTATTCTTGACTTTCACGTGAATGTCACCGGAGTTCACCACCAGCCATCAGTGACCAGGTGTTAAACAGCTCAGTAATACGAAACTAAATCTAAATTGACATGATAATACAAGAGAAACAACTTGAATTTGTGTAGCCTAGTTGGCCGAATTGTTAACGTAATGGATTTTCGACCTGGAGGTACTGGGTTCAATTTTCAGTTGGGGAAACTGTTTTTTTTAATACATAAATTTGTAATTAATAATCTATCTTCTTTACCACTATCACATTTAAGTTATAGACAACGAAGTTTGACTAATTAAATTGAATTGATTATGTCGAAAAATCGATTAAAAAAATTTTGATACTAAAAAGTAGAAAATAAAATATTTAAAAAATCTTCTTTTAAAAAGCACACGCTTTTATTTATATATAGAAAGTGCACTAAAAAGAAGAAAATAAAAAATTTCAATCCGTGAACCTATCGACTGCACATAAAAGCGTGGGGCCCTCATCACAGCTCGCTATCATGTACAAGGCTGCGAAACATAAATACAAATGTATATGAATATTAATAAATATTTAAAGTTTCACAACTTTGATCATACACATGCTACTATCATATTAATTAGAAAAATGTATCTATATGCAAAACAGTAGTTGCAATAAGAAATGAGTTGTGATGGGCGCCCCAAGCTTTTATGTGCAGTCGATAGGTTCACGGATTGAAATTTTTTTTCTTCTTCTTTTTAGTGCACTTTCTATATGTAAATAAAAGCGTGTGCTTTTTAAAAAAAGATTTTTTAAATATTTTAATTTGTTGAAAAGAAATTTAAGGACAAGGGTTTGCATACAAAGCGCACATTTTGAGAGAAAATAGGATATGTTAAACTCATTTGTTGATTAACGGTCTAAAAGTTACAATAAGTTTACATCATTCGAGGTCTTAGAAATAACCCCAGTTGGATTAAATAAAGACTTTGAAACGATCTTCGAAAAAAATGAAAATATTTTTGGTAAAAAGATGTTGGTAGTACGGCAATGGATGAAATAAAAACGGATAATATATACACTTGTATGGTTATAGAATGGCAGATATGAGTGTAAATAGTAAATAGTATGAACTTGGATGATTTGAATAAACATTTTTTGGGGGTATAATTAGACTAAATAAAATTATTTTTATAAAACATGAAATAGATAGTTTAAAAAAAATTCTTGTACAATCTATTTCAATTGGGTCTTTTAGTTTTCGTAAATATTTGAGTGACATTCAAGTTTTAAGTTAGGATTGAAAGACCAACGTAACTTTTCAAGGAAACCTCTATAGTCGTCTCCCGAGTTTGCGACAGTCAAATGAAGGAGGATCAATTAGTTGTAGACTACGTCAATTCCAGTCATTAATAGAGTATATATAATTATATTTTCAAATAATTTGTTTACAGTAGTATAGAGCAGTGGTCCCAAACCCCCGGACCGCGGATCGGTACCGGGATGCTAAATCAATATTAAATAATTTACAGTTTTTACAGTTTTTTTTCTCGGGATCGTGCGTCTTTCCATACCAGAGGCAATAGCTTTTAACTCGTTTTGGCGGCACCCCGTCAAAAGAATATTAATGACACATTAGAGCAGATCCGAACAAACCATCTACAATCAATTTGTGCGCTCTTATGACAGCGCAACTATGCACAAATTCAACATAAATGCAAACCTCATTGAGGTGATCAAGAACCTTTACAACAGAGAAACCAGCGCAGTACTCTTCAACAGCAAGCTGGGAGATTGGTTCAAGGCCACTGTTGGTGTCAGACAATGATGTCTACTTTCCCCCATCCTCTTCAACCTCTTCCATGAAAGGATCATGACAGATGTGCTAGAAGACCATGTCGGAACAGTCAGCATCGGAGGGAGAAGTATAACCAACCTACGCTTCGCCGATGACATTGACGGCCTAGCTGGTAGCAAGGACGAACTTAAAGAATTCCTCGCAAAGCTAGAGAAAACAGCAAAGGCGTACGGCATGGAAATCAATGCAGAAAAGACCAAGGTCATGGAAAATAGTAAATTCACAAGCGAGATTCGGATAAACGGGCAAAAACTCGAAGAAGTCTCCACCTTCAAATATCAAGGGGCCATAATATCCGACGAAGGCTCAAAGCCAGAAATTCTTATCAGAGTAGCCAAAACAATTGCAGCATTGAGTAAATTAAAGCACATCTGGCAAAGTAAGAAGCTCTCCCTGAGATCAAAGATCCGGCTAATGCGCTCTCTGGCGATGTCGGTCTTTTTGTATGGTTGTTCAGAAATATATTGAACATCTCCTACACAGCGCACATCACAAACGAAGCGGTCCGCAACACAATAAGTACTGTCATTGGCCCCTACGAGGACCTACTCACATCAATTAAGAAGAAGAAATTACGATGGTACGGATACGTGACAAGAACTGGAGGTCTCACAAAAACTATATTGCAAGGCACGGTCCAGGGAGGAAGGAAAAGAGGCAGAAAAAAGAAGAGATGGGAGGACGATATCAAAGAGTGGACCGGCCTGTCATTCAGCGACTCTCAAAGGGCAGCACAGGACCGGGACAAATGGCGTGTGTTAGTGAGCAGTTCAAGCTGGTGCCCCAACGACACAACAACGGGTTAAGGGATAGTTCAAGTTCAAGTTCAATGTCGGCGCTCTTATTTCGGCGCTCTTTTGTCGTGCGCGCTTTTACACCCGAGGAACAATCCACGCATTGTATCATTCACAAGGAAATGGCAAGCCGAAAAACGTCTCCGAAATTTAACAGTGTATTGATTGATGTCATTAAGGTTCACGCATTTTTTAGCAGCGTCGCGAGGAGATGGACTTAGCACACATATGTCTGTCTTCTTTTGAACAGAAAAATAAGATTGTTAGTCAGAGGACAGTTGCTAACCAGAGGGTTTGAATGACGAGAGCTATTTCAAAGATTTCGATCAGAGAAGAAAATCAGCGCTGGCAGCACAGTTCAGTGACAAGGTACGGGTCGCAAAACTTGCTTACCTGTGTTACATATTCAGTTAGCTCAATGAGCTCAATCTGTTCATTCAGAGAGAAAATTACAACTGTTTTCATCTGTTGGCAGACAAAGTAGCCGCATTTAAAGTCTAACTGGAGTTGTGTTTACGGTCCATTTTGGATATTTTTCAAACATTAGCGGGCATTTTAGCGAGACTGAGCCAGAGCATTCTTGTCCACGTTGGTGCAGGACCACCTTTCTTTTATTTTAAAGAGTTTGAGCGCTACTTCCCTACCACAGAAGACCCACGAATTAGTATGGAATGAATCCTAGACCCAACGAGGCGAGTCTTGCATATCTGTGCAAGAAAAAGTTCAACTGCTCCCGATTGGAAATGACGGTGGCCTTAAAACTACGTTCGAGAAAACAACTCTTCCAGTCGTCTGGATTAAAGTCATGATGGAATATCCTGAGATCGCCACCATTGCAATTAAATCCCTATTGTCATTTCCGACATCTTACTCTGCGTGAAGCTGGGTTTCTGCAGTAACGCAAACAAAATAAAACAACGGAATGAACTGACATAGGCAGCACAATTCAGGTGCCAATGTCTCCTACTACCACCAGATGCACCGTCTCGTTGCAGAGAAACAAGCGCAAGTTAAAATATTAACCCATTATAAATTCACTTTTTGGTGTAATTGTATTTTATTTTTACGATCGTGTTTAAGTACAATTAAATTAAAACTATAACATCAAAACAATCTAAAATACGTGTATAAACAATCAACGCCGCCGGCAGCCCCGAAATCCCCCCCCCCTGATCAGTGGAGCGCCCGCTGTAAAATTATCAAATCTTGTCGAGTCCGCGGCGATAAAAAGTTTGGGGACCACCGGTAAAAGGGAATTATTAGACTGTATTCTATTTCATTAAAATACCAGATGCTTCGAAAATGAACCCTATAAACCGTAAAATTTAAAAATTTTCTTGCACTGAGCCCCAAGAATCTGTCGCTCCGCGAAAGGGGCGCAGACTTTGTGTCATGTCCCCGGGCGCAGATGACCATAGCTATGACACTGGGGGGGGGGAGTGGGGTAAAACTTGTAGAGATGGGCAGGTTGAAGGAAGCTGCAGGAAATAAAACAAACCCGTAAAAACAAAGTTTTTGACTATAAATCCCTTATATATGAGACATAACTAACAGTATTGATTATTTTCAAACATTTACAGACTGAACCTGTCTTAACTCAAGTTTGCTTCATAACCCTAGGGGGGAGGGGTGGGTTGGAGGGGGAGAGGGGAAAAGTCTGGTCACCGATTCGCTTGACCGAGCTCAGAGTGACACGTAAAATGTAAACAAAAGCGCCCCGTCGCTTCCTTGGGTCGCCTCAATGCGTCAGCTCAAACTTTCACGTGGCAAAAAAAAACAATAACAAACCGTGAATTTAAATTACATACCTCATATAAGGATAAACTAAAAATGCATTAATTTAATTACGGTACGTTCGATCGATCTGAAATTTTGATACGATGCATTGTTAGGTTAGACAGGTCCGTGTGCCAAATTTCAGTTTGATCGGATAATGGGAAGTGGGTCATTTTTTACTTCTGTTTTTCCGCCCGCCCAAGACAGAGAGAGAGAGAGAGACGCCGGTGAAGTTAATATAAGGGATTTAAAAAAAGAGCTAGGAGAAAGGCCAGAAAAGTGGAAAGAACACAGAACACGTTTACAAAAGCTGTGGATAAAGACTGTCATTCAAGGTTATAGGACTGCTCAGCCACACGAGGAAATGCAACCCAAACCGACTGTGATGCACCATCGTCTCACGAGATGGAAAAATGCCAAATAGAGACTCAACTAAAGTAACCTCATTATAAGAGTTTAAGAACGAACAATTGAAGTTGACACTAACGATTAATCTGAAGCAACGCAAATGATCACTAATAAATAGAATAGAATAACTATGTTTACCGAAAATTAAGAGCAAAGTGGCGATTTGTAAAGCTATTTATAAGCCTATTGAAATGAGCTGTATAATGTTTTTCCTCTTGATTACAAATTCGTAAACAAATTTGATATCAGGAACCTCAAAATAATTGAGAATTTCAACCCCCTCCCCCACCTAAAAAATAATAAATGAAAACAAAATAAATTTTTAAAAATTTGTTATAAATTATTTATAAGCATAAAAAATTATGTTTCACTTATTTAATTTAATTATTGTAATTTTTTAAAAATATCTTTTTTTTTACTTTTGTCGCAGTGATATCCCCAAAGTAGAGATTTGCATTCTGAACATGCACCGTGAAGCTCGTGGCACACTTCTGATTTACATATTGTTCTGCAGGAGTTATTGCAATTTAAGCCCCAATACCCAGGTCTGCATTCTGAAAAAAGAAATAAATAAAAGAATAAATTTCAAACAATATTTGAACTAGTGGCGTAACAACGGGTTGGCATCGGGGCAGTTGCCAAAGGTGCCAGCTCAAAAGGGCGCCACTAAATCTCTATTTTTTAAATTTGTTTTTAAATAAATACAGTCGGACCTCTCTCCCTCTCTATCTCTCTCTAAGTCGAACTTAAAAGGACCCAAAAAAAATTCGACTTACGGAGTTTTTGAGTTAGGGAAAATTGCGTGATAGGCGCCGATTACGGTAATCAAGGACAATGCTAAGGATTATTCAGCTATCCCCATCCCACGGTCGAGGGAGTGGGGGAGGGGAGGGAAGGTGTCTCCTGTCACGGGCTTGTGTCGGTATGTCAAAGCAAGTTTGCTACGTCCATATGAAACATCACCGCCCATCTTTCCTGTAAAGCCTTCTAGCCGCCATGTCTGTCCCCCCTCTCAATATCAAATTGTCCTCAATTGATTAATCTGCGACTATTACGCCAGTTTTCCTAACACAAAAACTCAAATTTCAAAGTCAAATTCCCCCCCCCCTTGAGTTTGACTTAGAAAGGTCCGACTGTATTAGCAACACGCCAATACGTCAGCTAATGGAAGTGCTGAGCTTTAGTCGGTGGAGTGTTACTTAAATTTACGTTTAATTGTGAGTTTCTATAGTTATGTATGAGATAATGAGTATGACACATTGAAACTATTGTCTTTATGTTACTTCAAGCTTTGCTGTATTCTTTTATTAACGCAACAATATCTCGTTTGATCAACCAATTTATTTGGTATTATTTAGTAAATAAGAAACTGCAAATTAGTATTGTTCGGTGTCTTATGCATTTTTTTATATTCACATTGTATGACTGTCACTGCTAGACTACGTAATTATTGTCATAAATAAAATAAGAGAAATTCAATTATTTTTTCTAACAAATGAAAAAATTGCAAAGCTAAAACGTGTCAATTTATCAAGGGCGCCAAAAATATATTTGCCAAGGGCGCCAAAAACGTAGTTACGCCTCTGATTTGAACCGATATATAAATTGAGAAGCCAGCTTAAAACTTGATTAAATTGAGATATATCAAAACAATGATACACAAATTTAAAGTAAAGACCAATGGTGTGCACAAAGCACAAATCTTGTATAGCAATTACTAAAGTCAGCCGTTGACCACACCACATATATCCACTCTTTACCAATGTCCCCTCTAAGGTTCGTTGGTCCGTGTGCAAAGTATAAAAAACGATCTTGTTGCACAGACTCCATTTTTGTGTGTGCTTTATTTAACAAAAATTGCTGCGCGGTAATTCTAAACTGCTGCGTGGCGTCGGCCAGATTTATGTGCAGCCGTGCAGCTTAAGGGAAAATTTACTCTTTACCAACCACTCAAGTATATAAATTCTTACCAGCTAAAATCTGTACTTCGCAAAGCGTAAGAACTTTGGGAGTTGAAGTCTGCAAGTAGATTTTAAAAGAAGTATGTAGGTTAGACCCAAATATTACAGTGTAGACGTCTTTTGCTCCACTTAAAAGATCTACATAAATAAATTGGTGAGGCTTGTTTGCATGTAGACGAAAACCACTTAAGATTCCTCTTTCCGCTCCAGTTCCTGGAAAATAATATTTAAAAAAAACACAAGGAATCAAAACTAATATATAAGACTGTAGTAGATTATTCTTATTGATATCTACGGGCTCTTTTCTATATGATAATCGTATAGTGAAAGACCTCGTGTTCTAACAGTATTTCCACCAACCAGCTCTATGATTAATTTCCATTTTGTAAACGAAGACCTAATATTCTATCATTATTTCTACCTACCAGCTCTATTATAAATCTTCATAGACTAAACGTAGACCTCGTGTTCTAACAGTATTTGCACCAACCAGCTCTATGATTAATTTCCACTTTGTAAACAAAGACCTAATATTCTATTATTATTTCTACCTACCAGCTCTATTATAAATCTTCATAGAATAAACGTAGACCTCGTGTTCTAACAGTATTTCCACCAACCAGCTCTATGATTAATTTCCATTTTGTAAACGAAGACCTAATATTCTATCATTATTTCTACCTACCAGCTCTATTATAAATCTTCATAGACTAAACGTAGACCTCGTGTTCTAACAGTATTTGCACCAACCAGCTCTATGATTAATTTCCACTTTGTAAACAAAGACCTAATATTCTATTATTATTTCTACCTACCAGCTCTATTATAAATCTTCATAGAATAAACGTAGACCTCGTGTTCTAACAGTATTTCCACCAACCAGCTCTATGATTAATTTCAATTTTGTAAACAAAGACCTAATATTCTATTATTATTTCTAACTACCAGCTCTATTATAAATCTTCAAAGAATAAACGTAGACCTCGTGTTCTAACAGTATTTCCACCACCTAACTCTATATTAAAATCCATTTTGTAAACGAAGACCTAATATTCTATCAATATTTCTACCTACCAGCTCTATTATAAATCTTCATAGAATAAACGTAGACCTCGTGTTCTAGCAGTATTTCAACCAACCAGCTCTATGATTAATTTCCATTTTCTAAACGAAGACCTAATATTCTATCATTATTTCTACCCACCAGCTCTATTATAAATGTTCATAGAATAAACGTAGACCTCGTGTTCTAACAGTATTTCCACCAACCAGCTCTATGATTAATTTCCAATTTGTAAACGAAGACCAAATATTCTATTATTATTTCTACCTACCAGCTCTATTATAAATCTTCAAAGAATAAACGTAGACCACGTGTTCTAACACTATTTCCACCAACCAGCTATAAGATTAATTTCGATTTTGTAAACGAAGACATAATATTCTATTATTATTTCTACCTACCAGCTCTATTATAAATCTTCATAGAATAAACGTAGACCTCGTGTTCTAACAGTATTTCCACCAACCAGCTCTATGATTAATTTCCATTTTGTAAACAAAGACCTAATATTTTATTGTTATTTCTACCTACCAGCTCTATTATAAATCTTCATAGAATAAACGTAGACCTCGTGTTCTAACAGTATTTGCACCAACCAGCTCCACGATTAATTTCCATTTTGTAAACGAAGACCTAATATTCTATTATTATTTCTACTTACCAGCTCTATTATAAATCTTCATAGAATAAACGTAGACCTCGTGTTCTAACAGTATTTTCACCAACCAGCTCTATGATTAATTTCCATTTTGTCAACGAAGACCTAATATTCTATTATTATTTCTACCTACCAGCTCTATTATAAATCTTCATAAAATAAACGTAGACCTCGTGTTCTAACAGTATTTCCACCAAACAGCTCTATGATTAATTTCCATTTTGTAAACAAAAACCTAATATTCTATTATTATTTCTACCTACCAGCTCTATTATAAATCTTCATAGAATAAACGTAGACATCGTGTTCTAACAGTATTTTCACCAACAAGCTCTATGATTAATTTTCATTTTGTAAACGAAGACCTAATATTCTATCATTATTTCTACCTACCAGCTCTATTATAAATCTTCATAGAATAAACGTAGAACTCGTGTTCTAACAGTATTTCCACCAACCAGCTCTATGATTAATTTCCATTTTGTAAACGAAGACCTAATATTCTATTATTATGTCTACCTACCAGCTCTATTATAAATCTTCATAGAATAAACGTAGACTTCGTGTTCTAACAGTATTTCCACCAACCAGCTCTATGATTAATTTCGTTTTGGAAACAAAGACCTAATATTCTATTATTATTTCTACCTACCAGCTCTATTATAAATCTTCATAGAATAAACTTAGACCTCGTCTTCTAACAGTATTTTCACCAACCAGCTCTATGATTAATTTCCATTTTCTAAACGAAGACCTAATATTCTATCATTATTTCTACCCACCAGCTCTATTATAAATGTTCATAGAATAAACGTAGACCTCGTGTTCTAACAGTAATTCCACCAACCAGCTCTATGATTAATTTCCAATTTGTAAACGAAGACCAAATATTCTATTATTATTTCTACCTACCAGCTCTATTATAAATCTTCATAGAATGAACGTAGACCTCGTGTTCTAACAGTAATTCAAACTAACCAGCTCTATGATTAATTTCCATTTTGTAAACGAAGACCTAATATTCTATTATTATTTCTACCTACCAGCTCTATTATAAATCTTCATAGAATAAACGTAGACCTCGTGTTCTAACAGTATTTCCACCAACCAGCTCTATGATTAATTTCCATTTTGTAAACAAATACCTAATATTTTATTGTTATTTCTACCTACCAGCTCTATTATAAATCTTCATAGAATAAACGTAGACCTCGTGTTCTAACAGTATTTCCACCAACCAGCTCTATGATTAATTTCCATTTTGTAAAGGAAGACCTAATATTCTATCATTATTTCTACTTACCACCTCTATTTTAAATCTTCATAGAATAAACGTAGACCTCGTGTTCTAACACTATTTCCACCAACCAGCTCTATGATTAATTTCCATTTTGTAAACAAAGACTTAATATTCTATTATTATTTCTACCTACCAGCTCTAATATAAATCTTCATAGAATAAACGTAGAACTCGTGTTCTAACAGTATTTTCATCAACCAGCTCTATGATTAATTTCCATTTTGTAAACGAAGACCTTATATTCTATCATTATTTCTACCCACCAGCTCTATTATAAATGTTCATAGAATAAACGAAGACCTCGTGTTTTAACAGTATTTCCACCAACCAGTTCTATGATTAATTTCCAATTGGTAAACGAAGACCAAATATTCTATTATTATTTCTACCTACCAGCTTTATTATAAATCTTCAAAGAATAAACGTAGACCACGTGTTCTAACACTAATTCCACCAACCAGCTCTATGATTAATTTCCCTTTTGGTAAACGAAGACCTAATATTATATTATTATTTCTACCTACCAGCTCTATTATAAATCTTCATAGAAAAAACGTAGACCTCGTGTTCTAACAGTATTTCCACCAACCAGCTCTATGATTAATTTCCAATTTTGTAAACAAAGACCTAATATTTTATTGTTATTTCTACCTACCAGCTCTATTATAAATCTTCATAGAATAAACGTAGACTTCGTGTTCTAACAGTATTTCCACCAACCAGCTCTATGATTAATTTCGTTTTGGAAACAAAGATCTAATATTCTATTATTATTTCTACCTACCAGCTCTATTATAAATCTTCATAGAATAAACGTAGACCTCGTGTTCTAACAGTATTTTCACCAACCAGCTCTATGATTAATTTCCATTTTCTAAACGAAGACCTAATATTCTATCATTATTTCTACCCACCAGCTCTATTATAAATGTTCATAGAATAAACGTAGACCTCGTGTTCTAACAGTATTTCCACCAACCAGCTCTATGATTAATTTCCAATTTGAAGACGAAGACCAAATATTCTATTATTATTTCTACCTACCAGCTCTATTATAAATCTTCAAAGAATAAACGTAGACCTCGTGTTCTAACACTATTTCCATTAACCAGCTATATGATTAATTTCCATTTTGTAAATGAAGACCTAATATTCTATTATTATTTCTACCTACCAGCTCTATTATAAATCTTCATAAAATAAACGTAGACCTCGTGTTCTAACAGTATTTCCACCAACCAGCTCTATGATTAATTTCCATTTTGTAAAGAAGACCTTATATTCTATCATTATTTCTACCTACCAGCTCTAATATAAATGTTCATAGAATAAACGTAGACCTCGTGTTCTAACAGTATTTCCACCAACCAGCTCTATGATTAATTTCCATTTTGTAAACAAAGACCTAATATTCTATTATTATTTCTACCTACCAGCTCTATTATAAATCTTCATAGAATAAACGTAGACCTCGTATTCTAACAGTATTTTTATTAACCAGCTCTATGATTAAGTTCCATTTTGTAAACGAAGACCTAATATTCTATCATTATTTCTACCAGCCAGCTCTATTATAAATGTTCATCGAATAAACGTAGACCTCGTGTTCTAACAGTATTTCCACCAACCAGCTCTATGATTAATTTCCAATTTGTAAACGAAGACCAAATATTCTATTATTATTTCTACCTACCAGCTCTATTATAAATCTTTAAAGAATAAACGTAGACCACGTGTTCTAACACTATTTCAACCAACCAGCTCTATGATTAATTTCCCTTTTGGTAAACGAAGACCTAATATTATATTATTATTTCTACCTACCAGCTCTATTATAAAACTTCATAGAATAAATGTAGACCTCGTGTTCTAACAGTATTCCCACCAACCAGCTCTATGATTAATTTCCATTTTGTAAACGAAGACCTAATATTCTATTATTATGTCTACCTACCAGCTCTATTATAAATAATCATAGAATAAACGTAGACCTCGTGTTCTAACAGTATTTTCATCAACCAGGTCTATGATTAATTTCCATTTTGTAAACGAAGACCTAATATTCTATCATTATTTCTACACACCAGCTCTATTATAAATGTTCATAGAATAAACGTAGACCTCGTGTTCTAACAGTATTTCAACCAACCAGCTCTATGATTAATTTCCAATTATTAAACGAAGACCAAATATTCTTTTATTATTTCTACCTACCAGCTCTATTATAAATCTTCAAAGAATGAACGTAGACCACGTGTTCTAACACTATTTCCACCAACCAGCTCTATGATTAATTTCCCTTTTGGTAATCGAAGACCTAATATTATATTGTTATTTCTACCTACCAGCTCTATTATAAATCTTCATAGAATAAACGTAGACCTCGTGTTCTAACAGTATTTCCACCAACCAGCTCTATGATTAATTTTCATTTTGTAAACGAAGACCTAATATTCTATTATTATGTCTACCTACCAGCTCTATTAAAAATCTTCATAGAATAAACGCAGACTTCGTGTTCTAACAGTATTTCCACCAACCAGCTCTATGATTAATTTCCATTTTGTGAAGGAAGACCTAATATTCTATCATTATTTCTAACTACCAGCTCTATTATAAATCTTCATAGAATAAACGTAGACCTCGTGTTCTAACACTATTTCCACCAACCAGCTCTATGATTAATTTCCATTTTGTAAACGAAGACCTAATATTCTATTATTATTTCTACCTACCAGCTCTATTATAAATCTTCATAGAATAAACGTAGACCTCGTGTTCTAACAGTAACAGTATTTTCACCAAAGAGCTCTATGATTAATTTCCATTTTGTAAACGAAGACCTAATATTCTATCATTATTTCTACCTACCAGCTCTATTATAAATCTTCATAGAATAAACGTAGACCTCGTGTTCTAACAGTATTTCCACCAACCATCTCTATGATTAATTTCCATTTTGTAAACGAGGACCTAATATTCTATTATTATTTCTACCTATCAGCTCTATTATAAATCTTCATAGATTAAACGTAGACCTTGTGTTCTAACAGTATTTCCACCAACCTGCTCTATGATTAATTTCCATTTTGTAAACGAAGACCCAATATTCTATTATTATTTCTACCTACGAGCTCTATTATAAATCCTCATAGAATAAACGTAGATCTCGTGTTCTAACAGTATTTGCACCAACCAGCTCTATGATTAATTTCCATTTTGTAAACGAAGACCTAATATTATATCATTATTTCTATCTACCAGCTCTATTATAAATATTCATAGAATAAACGTATACCTCGTGTTCTAACAGTATTTTCACCAACCAGCTCTGTGATTAATTTCCATTTTGTAAACGACGACCTAATATTCTATCATTATTTCTACCTACCAGCTCCATTATAAATCTTCATAGAATAAACGTAGACCTCGTGTTCTAACAGTATTTTCACCAACCAGCTCTATGATTAATTTTCATTTTGTAAAGAAGACCTAATATTCTATCATTATTTCTACCCACAAGCTCTAATATAAATGTTCATAGAATAAACGTAGACCTCGTGTTCTAACATTATTTCCACCAACCAGCTCTATGATTAATTTCCATTTGTAAACGAAGACCAAATATTCTATTATTATTTCTACCCACCAGCTCTATTATAAATGTTCATAGAATAAACGTAGACCTCGTGTTCTAACATTATTTCCACCAACCAGCTCTATGATTAATTTCCAATTTGTAAACGAAGACCAAATATTCTATTATTATTTCTACCTACCAGCTCTATTATAAATCTTCAAAGAATAAACGTAGACCACGTGTCTTAACACTATTTCCACCAACCAGCTCTATGATTAATTTCCCTTTTGGTAAACGAAGACCTAATATTATATTATTATTTCTACCTACCAGCTCTATTATAAATCTCCATATAATAAACGTAGACCTCGTGTTCTAACAGTATTTCCACAAACCAGCTCTATGATTAATTTCCATTTTGTAAACAAAGACCTAATATTTTATTGTTATTTCTACCTACCAGCTTTATTATAAATCTTCATAGAATAAACGTAGACCTCGTGTTCTAACAGTATTTTCACCAACCAGCTCTATGTTTAATTTCAATTTTGTAAAGAAGACCTAATATTATATTATTATTTCTACCTACCAGCTCTATTATAAATTTTCATAGAATAAACGTAGACCTCGTGTTCTAACAGTATTTCCACCAACCAGCTCTATGATTAATTTCCATTTTGTAAACGAAGACCTAATATTCTATTATTATGTCTACCTACCAGCTCTATTATAAATCTTCATAGAATAAACGTAGCCTTCGGGTTCTAACAGTATTTCCACCAACCAGCTCTATGATTAATTTCCATTTTGTAAACGAAGACCTAATATTCTATTATTATGTCTACCTACCAGCTCTATTATAAATCTTCATAGAATAAACGTAGAACTCGTGTTCTAACAGTATTTTCATATACCAGCGCTATGATTAATTTCCATTTTGTAAACGAAGGCCTAATATTCTATCATTATTTCTACCCACCAGCTCTATTATAAATGTTCATAGAATAAACGTAGACCTCGTGTTCTAACAGTATTTCCACCAACCAGCTCTATGATTAATTTCCAATTTGTAAACGAAGACCAAATATTATATTATTATTTCTACCTACCAGCTCTATTATAAATCTTCAAAGAATAAACGTAGACCACGTGTTCTAACACTATTTCCACCAACCAGCTCTACGATTAATTTCCCTTTTGGTAAACGAACACCTAATATTATATTATTATTTCTACCTACCAGCTCTATTATAAATCTTCATAGAATAAACGTAGACCTCGTGTTCTAACAGTATTTCCACCAACCATCTCTATGATTAATTTCCATTTTGTAAACGAAGACCTAATATTCTATTATTATGTCTACCTACCAGCTCTATTATAAATCTTCATAGAATAAACGTAGACTTCGTGTTCTAACAGTATTTCCACCAACCAGCTCTATGATTAATTTCGATTTTGTAAAGGAAGACCTCATATTCTATCATTATTTCTAACTACCAGCTCTATTATAAATCTTCATAGAATAAACGTAGACCTCGTGTTCTAACCTTATTTCCACCAACCAGCTGTATGATTAATTTTTATTTTGTAAACGAAGACCTAATATTCTATTATTATTTCTACCTACCGGCTCTATTTTAAATCTTCATAGAATAAACGTAGACCTCGTGTTCTAACAGTATTTTCACCAAACAGCTCTATGATTAATTTCCATTTTGTAACAAAGACCTAATGTTGTATTATTATTTCTACCTACAAGCTCTAATATAAATCTTCATAGAATAAACGTAGACCTCGTGTTCTAACAGTATTTCCACCACCCAGCTCTATGATTAAATTACATTTTGTAAACGAAGACCTAATATTCTATCATTATTTCTACCTACCAGTTCTATAATAAATCGTCATAGAATAAACGTAGAACTCGTGTTCTAACAGAATTTCCACCAACCAGCTCTATGATTAATTTCCATTTTGTAAACGAAGACCTATTATTCTATTATTATTTCTACCTACCAGCTCTATTATAAATCTTCATAGAATGAACGTAGACCTCGTGTTCTAACAGTAATTCAAAATAACCAGCTCTATGATTAATTTCCATTTTGTAAACGAAGACCTAATATTCTATCACTATTTCTACCTACCAGCTCTATTATAAATCTTCATAGAATAAACGTAGACCTCGTGTTCTAACAGTATTTCCACCAACTAGCTCTATGATTAATTTCCATTTTGTAAACGAAGACCTAATATTCTAACATTATTTCTAACTACCAGCTCTATTATAAATCTTCATAGAATAAACGTAGACCTCGTGTTCTAACAGTATTTCCACCAACCATCTCTATTATTAATTTCCATTTTGTAAACGAAGACCTAATATTCTATTATTATTTCTACCTACGAGCTCTATTATAAATCTTCATAGAATAAACGTAGACCTTGTGTTCTAACAGTATTTACACCAACCTGCTCTATGATTAATTTCCATTTTGTAAAAGAAGACCCAATATTCTATTATTATTTCTACCTACCAGCTCTATTATAAATCCTCATAGAATAAACGTAGATCTCGTGTTCTAACAGTATTTGCACCAACCAGCTCTATGATTAATTTCCACTTTGTAAACGAAGACCTAATATTCTATCATTATTTCTACCTACCAGCTCTATTATAAATCCTTAGAATAAACGTAGGTCTCGTGTTCTAACAGTATTTCCACCAACCAGCTCTATGATTAATTTCCATTTTGTAAACGAGGACCTAATATTCTAATACTATTTCTACCTACCAGCTCT
Source organism: Ampullaceana balthica (assembly GCA_944989445.1). Lineage (NCBI taxonomy): Eukaryota > Metazoa > Mollusca > Gastropoda > Lymnaeidae > Ampullaceana > Ampullaceana balthica. The sequence goes on from CALYLW010000059.1 coordinate 1,641,662, forward strand.
ATTATAAATCTTCATAGAATAAACGTAGACCTCGTGTTCTAACAGTATTTTCACCAAACAGCTCTATGATTAATTTCCATTTTGTAAACAAAGACCGAATGTTCTATTATTATTTCTAACTACCAGCTCTAATATAAATCTTCATAGAATAAACGTAGACATCGTGTTTTAGCAGTATTTCCACCACCCAGCTCTATGATTAAATTCCATTTTGTAAACGAAGACCTAATATTCTATTATTATTTCTACCTACCAGCTCTGTTATAAATCTTCATAGAATTAACGTAGACCTCGTGTTCTAACAGTATTTCCACCAACCAGCTCTATGATTAATTTCCATTTTGTAAACGAAGACCTAATATTCTATTATTATTTCTACCTACCAGCTCTATTATAAATTTCCATTTCGTAAACGAAGACATAATATTCTATCATTATCTCTACCTACCAGCTCTATTATAACTCTTTATAGAATAAACTCAGACCTCGTGTTCTAACAGTATTCCCACCAACCAGCTCTATGATTAATTTCCATTTTGTAAACGAAGACCTAATATTCTATCATTATTTCTACCTACCATCACTATTATAAATCTTCGTAGAATAAAAATAAACCTCGTGTTCTAACATTATTTCCACCAACCAGCTCTATCATTAATTTCCATTTTGTAAACGAAGACCTAATATTCTATCATTATTTTTACCTATCAGCTCTATTATAATATTCATAGAATAATCATAGAGCTCGTGTTCAAATAGTATTTCCACCAACCACCTCTATGATTAATTTCAATTTTGTAAACGAAGACCTAATATTCTATTATTATTTCTACCTACCAGCTCTATTATAAATCTTCATAGAATAAACGTAGACCTCGTGTTCTAACAGTATTTCCACCAACCAGCTCTATGATTAATTTTAATTTTGTAAGCGAAGACCTAATATTCTATCAATATTTCTACCTACCAGCTCTATTACAAAAATTAATAGAATAAACATAGACCTCGTGTTCTAACAGTACTTCCACCAACCAGCTCTATGATTAATTTCCATTTTGTAAACGAAGACCTAATATTCTATTATTATTTAACCTACCAGCTCTATTATAAATCTTCATAGAATAAAAGTAAACCTCTTGTTTCTAACAGTATTTCCACCAGCCAGTTCTATGATTTAATTTCCATTTTGTAAACGAAGATCTAATATTATATCATTATCTGTACCTACCAGCTCTATTATAAATCTTCATATAATAATCGTAGAGCTCGTGTTCTAATAGTATTTCCACCAACCACCTCTATGATTAATTTCAATTTTGTAAACGAAGACCTAATATTCTATCATTATATCTACCTACCAGCTCTATTATAAATATTTATAGAATAAACGTAGACCTCGTGTTTTAACAGTATTGCCACCAACCAGCTCTATGAAAAATTTCCATTTTGTAATCGAACACCTAATATTCTATTATTATTTCTACCTACCAGCTCTATTATAAATCTTCATAGAATGAACGTAGACCTCGTGTTCTAACAGTAATTCAAACTAACCAGCTCTATGATTAATTTCCATTTTGTAAACGAAGACCTAATATTCTATTATTATTTCTACCTACCAGCTCTATTATAAATCTTCATAGAATAAACGTAGACCTCGTGTTCTAACAGTATTTCCACCAACCAGCTCTATGATTAATTTCCATTTTGTAAACAAATACCTAATATTTTATTGTTATTTCTACCTACCAGCTCTATTATAAATCTTCATAGAATAAACGTAGACCTCGTGTTCTAACAGTATTTCCACCAACCAGCTCTATGATTAATTTCCATTTTGTAAAGGAAGACCTAATATTCTATCATTATTTCTACTTACCACCTCTATTTTAAATCTTCATAGAATAAACGTAGACCTCGTGTTCTAACACTATTTCCACCAACCAGCTCTATGATTAATTTCCATTTTGTAAACAAAGACTTAATATTCTATTATTATTTCTACCTACCAGCTCTAATATAAATCTTCATAGAATAAACGTAGAACTCGTGTTCTAACAGTATTTTCATCAACCAGCTCTATGATTAATTTCCATTTTGTAAACGAAGACCTTATATTCTATCATTATTTCTACCCACCAGCTCTATTATAAATGTTCATAGAATAAACGAAGACCTCGTGTTTTAACAGTATTTCCACCAACCAGTTCTATGATTAATTTCCAATTGGTAAACGAAGACCAAATATTCTATTATTATTTCTACCTACCAGCTTTATTATAAATCTTCAAAGAATAAACGTAGACCACGTGTTCTAACACTAATTCCACCAACCAGCTCTATGATTAATTTCCCTTTTGGTAAACGAAGACCTAATATTATATTATTATTTCTACCTACCAGCTCTATTATAAATCTTCATAGAAAAAACGTAGACCTCGTGTTCTAACAGTATTTCCACCAACCAGCTCTATGATTAATTTCCAATTTTGTAAACAAAGACCTAATATTTTATTGTTATTTCTACCTACCAGCTCTATTATAAATCTTCATAGAATAAACGTAGACTTCGTGTTCTAACAGTATTTCCACCAACCAGCTCTATGATTAATTTCGTTTTGGAAACAAAGATCTAATATTCTATTATTATTTCTACCTACCAGCTCTATTATAAATCTTCATAGAATAAACGTAGACCTCGTGTTCTAACAGTATTTTCACCAACCAGCTCTATGATTAATTTCCATTTTCTAAACGAAGACCTAATATTCTATCATTATTTCTACCCACCAGCTCTATTATAAATGTTCATAGAATAAACGTAGACCTCGTGTTCTAACAGTATTTCCACCAACCAGCTCTATGATTAATTTCCAATTTGAAGACGAAGACCAAATATTCTATTATTATTTCTACCTACCAGCTCTATTATAAATCTTCAAAGAATAAACGTAGACCTCGTGTTCTAACACTATTTCCATTAACCAGCTATATGATTAATTTCCATTTTGTAAATGAAGACCTAATATTCTATTATTATTTCTACCTACCAGCTCTATTATAAATCTTCATAAAATAAACGTAGACCTCGTGTTCTAACAGTATTTCCACCAACCAGCTCTATGATTAATTTCCATTTTGTAAAGAAGACCTTATATTCTATCATTATTTCTACCTACCAGCTCTAATATAAATGTTCATAGAATAAACGTAGACCTCGTGTTCTAACAGTATTTCCACCAACCAGCTCTATGATTAATTTCCATTTTGTAAACAAAGACCTAATATTCTATTATTATTTCTACCTACCAGCTCTATTATAAATCTTCATAGAATAAACGTAGACCTCGTATTCTAACAGTATTTTTATTAACCAGCTCTATGATTAAGTTCCATTTTGTAAACGAAGACCTAATATTCTATCATTATTTCTACCAGCCAGCTCTATTATAAATGTTCATCGAATAAACGTAGACCTCGTGTTCTAACAGTATTTCCACCAACCAGCTCTATGATTAATTTCCAATTTGTAAACGAAGACCAAATATTCTATTATTATTTCTACCTACCAGCTCTATTATAAATCTTTAAAGAATAAACGTAGACCACGTGTTCTAACACTATTTCAACCAACCAGCTCTATGATTAATTTCCCTTTTGGTAAACGAAGACCTAATATTATATTATTATTTCTACCTACCAGCTCTATTATAAAACTTCATAGAATAAATGTAGACCTCGTGTTCTAACAGTATTCCCACCAACCAGCTCTATGATTAATTTCCATTTTGTAAACGAAGACCTAATATTCTATTATTATGTCTACCTACCAGCTCTATTATAAATAATCATAGAATAAACGTAGACCTCGTGTTCTAACAGTATTTTCATCAACCAGGTCTATGATTAATTTCCATTTTGTAAACGAAGACCTAATATTCTATCATTATTTCTACACACCAGCTCTATTATAAATGTTCATAGAATAAACGTAGACCTCGTGTTCTAACAGTATTTCAACCAACCAGCTCTATGATTAATTTCCAATTATTAAACGAAGACCAAATATTCTTTTATTATTTCTACCTACCAGCTCTATTATAAATCTTCAAAGAATGAACGTAGACCACGTGTTCTAACACTATTTCCACCAACCAGCTCTATGATTAATTTCCCTTTTGGTAATCGAAGACCTAATATTATATTGTTATTTCTACCTACCAGCTCTATTATAAATCTTCATAGAATAAACGTAGACCTCGTGTTCTAACAGTATTTCCACCAACCAGCTCTATGATTAATTTTCATTTTGTAAACGAAGACCTAATATTCTATTATTATGTCTACCTACCAGCTCTATTAAAAATCTTCATAGAATAAACGCAGACTTCGTGTTCTAACAGTATTTCCACCAACCAGCTCTATGATTAATTTCCATTTTGTGAAGGAAGACCTAATATTCTATCATTATTTCTAACTACCAGCTCTATTATAAATCTTCATAGAATAAACGTAGACCTCGTGTTCTAACACTATTTCCACCAACCAGCTCTATGATTAATTTCCATTTTGTAAACGAAGACCTAATATTCTATTATTATTTCTACCTACCAGCTCTATTATAAATCTTCATAGAATAAACGTAGACCTCGTGTTCTAACAGTAACAGTATTTTCACCAAAGAGCTCTATGATTAATTTCCATTTTGTAAACGAAGACCTAATATTCTATCATTATTTCTACCTACCAGCTCTATTATAAATCTTCATAGAATAAACGTAGACCTCGTGTTCTAACAGTATTTCCACCAACCATCTCTATGATTAATTTCCATTTTGTAAACGAGGACCTAATATTCTATTATTATTTCTACCTATCAGCTCTATTATAAATCTTCATAGATTAAACGTAGACCTTGTGTTCTAACAGTATTTCCACCAACCTGCTCTATGATTAATTTCCATTTTGTAAACGAAGACCCAATATTCTATTATTATTTCTACCTACGAGCTCTATTATAAATCCTCATAGAATAAACGTAGATCTCGTGTTCTAACAGTATTTGCACCAACCAGCTCTATGATTAATTTCCATTTTGTAAACGAAGACCTAATATTATATCATTATTTCTATCTACCAGCTCTATTATAAATATTCATAGAATAAACGTATACCTCGTGTTCTAACAGTATTTTCACCAACCAGCTCTGTGATTAATTTCCATTTTGTAAACGACGACCTAATATTCTATCATTATTTCTACCTACCAGCTCCATTATAAATCTTCATAGAATAAACGTAGACCTCGTGTTCTAACAGTATTTTCACCAACCAGCTCTATGATTAATTTTCATTTTGTAAAGAAGACCTAATATTCTATCATTATTTCTACCCACAAGCTCTAATATAAATGTTCATAGAATAAACGTAGACCTCGTGTTCTAACATTATTTCCACCAACCAGCTCTATGATTAATTTCCAATTTGTAAACGAAGACCAAATATTCTATTATTATTTCTACCTACCAGCTCTATTATAAATCTTCAAAGAATAAACGTAGACCACGTGTCTTAACACTATTTCCACCAACCAGCTCTATGATTAATTTCCCTTTTGGTAAACGAAGACCTAATATTATATTATTATTTCTACCTACCAGCTCTATTATAAATCTCCATAGAATAAACGTAGACCTCGTGTTCTAACAGTATTTCCACAAACCAGCTCTATGATTAATTTCCATTTTGTAAACAAAGACCTAATATTTTATTGTTATTTCTACCTACCAGCTTTATTATAAATCTTCATAGAATAAACGTAGACCTCGTGTTCTAACAGTATTTTCACCAACCAGCTCTATGTTTAATTTCAATTTTGTAAAGAAGACCTAATATTATATTATTATTTCTACCTACCAGCTCTATTATAAATTTTCATAGAATAAACGTAGACCTCGTGTTCTAACAGTATTTCCACCAACCAGCTCTATGATTAATTTCCATTTTGTAAACGAAGACCTAATATTCTATTATTATGTCTACCTACCAGCTCTATTATAAATCTTCATAGAATAAACGTAGCCTTCGGGTTCTAACAGTATTTCCACCAACCAGCTCTATGATTAATTTCCATTTTGTAAACGAAGACCTAATATTCTATTATTATGTCTACCTACCAGCTCTATTATAAATCTTCATAGAATAAACGTAGAACTCGTGTTCTAACAGTATTTTCATATACCAGCGCTATGATTAATTTCCATTTTGTAAACGAAGGCCTAATATTCTATCATTATTTCTACCCACCAGCTCTATTATAAATGTTCATAGAATAAACGTAGACCTCGTGTTCTAACAGTATTTCCACCAACCAGCTCTATGATTAATTTCCAATTTGTAAACGAAGACCAAATATTATATTATTATTTCTACCTACCAGCTCTATTATAAATCTTCAAATAATAAACGTAGACCACGTGTTCTAACACTATTTCCACCAACCAGCTCTACGATTAATTTCCCTTTTGGTAAACGAACACCTAATATTATATTATTATTTCTACCTACCAGCTCTATTATAAATCTTCATAGAATAAACGTAGACCTCGTGTTCTAACAGTATTTCCACCAACCATCTCTATGATTAATTTCCATTTTGTAAACGAAGACCTAATATTCTATTATTATTTCTACCTACCAGCTCTATTATAAATCTTCATAGAATAAACGTAGACTTCGTGTTCTAACAGTATTTCCACCAACCAGCTCTATGATTAATTTCGATTTTGTAAACGAAGACCTCATATTCTATCATTATTTCTAACTACCAGCTCTATTATAAATCTTCATAGAATAAACGTAGACCTCGTGTTCTAACCTTATTTCCACCAACCAGCTGTATGATTAATTTTTATTTTGTAAACGAAGACCTAATATTCTATTATTATTTCTACCTACCAGCTCTATTATAAATCTTCATAGAATAAACGTAGACCTCGTGTTCTAACAGTATTTTCCACCAAACAGCTCTATGATTAATTTCCATTTTGTAAACAAAGACCTAATGTTGTATTATTATTTCTACCTACCAGCTCTAATATAAATCTTCATAGAATAAACGTAGACCTCGTGTTCTAACAGTATTTCCACCACCCAGCTCTATGATTAAATTTCCATTTTGTAAACGAAGACCTAATATTCTATCATTATTTCTACCTACCAGCTCTATTATAAATCTTCATAGAATAAACGTAGACCTCGTGTTCTAACAGTATTTCCACCAACCAGCTCTATGATTAATTTCCATTTTGTAAACGAAGACCTAATATTCTATTATTATTTCTACCTACCAGCTCTATTATAAATCTTCATAGAATAAACGTAGACCTCGTGTTCTAACAGTATTTCCAAACAACCAGCTCTATGATTAATTTCCATTTTGTAAACGAAGACCTAATATTCTATCATTATTTCTACCTACCAGCTCTATTATAAATCTTCATAGAATAAACGTAGACCTCGTGTTCTAACAGTATTTCCACCAACCAGCTCTATGATTAATTTCCATTTTGTAAACGAAGACCTAATATTCTATCATTATTTCTACCTACCAGCTCTATTATAAATCTTCATAGAATAAACGTAGACCTCGTGTTCTAACAGTATTTCCACCAACCAGCTCTATGATTAATTTCCATTTTGTAAACGAAGACCTAATATTCTATTATTATTTCTACCTACCAGCTCTATTATAAATCTTCATAGAATAAACGTAGACCTCGTGTTCTAACAGTATTTCCACCAACCAGCTCTATGATTAATTTCCATTTTGTAAACGAAGACCTAATATTCTATTATTATTTCTACCTACCAGCTCTATTATAAATCTTCATAGAATAAACGTAGACCTCGTGTTCTAACAGTATTTCCACCAACCAGCTCTATGATTAATTTCCATTTTGTAAACGAAGACCTAATATTCTATCATTATTTCTACCTACCAGCTCTATTATAAATCTTCATAGAATAAACGTAGACCTCGTGTTCTAACAGTATTTCCACCAACCAGCTCTATGATTAATTTCCATTTTGTAAACGAAGACCTAATATTCTATTATTATTTCTACCTACCAGCTCTATTATAAATCTTCATAGAATAAACGTAGACCTCGTGTTCTAACAGTATTTCCACCAACCAGCTCTATGATTAATTTCCATTTTGTAAACGAAGACCTAATATTCTATTATTATTTCTACCTACCAGCTCTATTATAAATCTTCATAGAATAAACGTAGACCTCGTGTTCTAACAGTATTTCCACCAACCAGCTCTATGATTAATTTCCATTTTGTAAACAAAGACCTAATATTCTATTATTATTTCTACCTACCAGCTCTATTATAAATCTTCATAGAATACACGTAGACCTCGTGTTCTAACAGTATTTCCACCAACCAGCTCTATGATTAATTTCCATTTTGTAAACGAAGACCTAATATTCTATCATTATTTCTACCTACCAGCTCTATTATAAATCTTCATAGAATAAACGTAGACCTCGTGTTCTAACAGTATTTCCACCAACCAGCTCTATGATTAATTTCCATTTTGTAAACGAAGACCTAATATTCTATTATTATTTCTACCTACCAGCTCTATTATAAATCTTCATAGAATAAACGTAGACCTCGTGTTCTAACAGTATTTTCACCAACCAGCTCTATGATTAATTTCCATTTTGTAAACGAAAGACCTAATATTCTATTATTATTTCTAACTACCAGCTCTATTATAAATCTTCATAGAATAAACGTAGACCTCGTGTTCTAACAGTATTTCCACCAACCAGCTCTATGATTAATTTCCATTTTGTAAACGAAGACCTAATATTCTATTATTATTTCTACCTACCAGCTCTATTATAAATCTTCATAGAATAAACGTAGACCTCGTGTTCTAACAGTATTTCCACCAACCAGCTCTATGATTAATTTCCATTTTGTAAACGAAGACCTAATATTCTATTATTATTTCTACCTACCAGCTCTATTATAAATTTCCATTTCGTAAACGAAGACCTAATATTCTATCATTATCTCTACCTACCAGCTCTATTATAATCTTTATAGAATAAACGTAGACCTCGTGTTCTAACAGTATTTCCACCAACCAGCTCTATGATTAATTTCCATTTTGTAAACGAAGACCTAATATTCTATCATTATTTCTACCTACCAGCTCTATTATAAATCTTCATAGAATAAACGTAGACCTCGTGTTCTAACAGTATTTCCACCAACCAGCTCTATGATTAATTTCCATTTTGTAAACGAAGACCTAATATTCTATCATTATTTTTACCTACCAGCTCTATTATAAATCTTCATAGAATAAACGTAGAGCTCGTGTTCTAATAGTATTTCCACCAACCACCTCTATGATTAATTTCCATTTTGTAAACGAAGACCTAATATTCTATCATTATTTCTACCTACCAGCTCTATTATAAATATTTATAGAATAAACGTAGACCTCGTGTTCTAACAGTATTTCCACCAACCAGCTCTATGATTAATTTCCATTTTGTAAACGAAGACCTAATATTCTATTATTATTTCTACCTACCAGCTCTATTATAAATCTTCATAGAATAAACGTAGACCTCGTGTTCTAACAGTATTTCCACCAACCAGCTCTATGATTAATTTCCATTTTGTAAACGAAGACCTAATATTCTATTATTATTTCTACCTACCAGCTCTATTATAAATCTTCATAGAATAAACGTAGACCTCGTGTTCTAACAGTATTTCCACCAACCAGCTCTATGATTAATTTCCATTTTGTAAACGAAGACCTAATATTCTATTATTATTTCTACCTACCAGCTCTATTATAAATCTTCATAGAATAAACGTAGACCTCGTGTTCTAACAGTATTTCCACCAACCAGCTCTATGATTAATTTCCATTTTGTAAACGAAGACCTAATATTCTATTATTATTTCTACCTACCAGCTCTATTATAAATCTTCATAGAATAAACGTAGACCTCGTGTTCTAACAGTATTTCCACCAACCAGCTCTATGATTAATTTCCATTTTGTAAACGAAGACCTAATATTCTATTATTATTTCTACCTACCAGCTCTATTATAAATCTTCATAGAATAAACGTAGACCTCGTGTTCTAACAGTATTTCCACCAACCAGCTCTATGATTAATTTCCATTTTGTAAACAAAGACCTAATATTCTATTATTATTTCTACCTACCAGCTCTATTATAAATCTTCATAGAATAAACGTAGACCTCGTGTTTCTAACAGTATTTCCACCAACCCAGCTCTATGATTAAATTTCCATTTTGTAAACGAAGACCTAATATTCTATTATTATTTCTACCTACCAGCTCTATTATAAATCTTCATAGAATAAACGTAGACCTCGTGTTCTAACAGTATTTCCACCAACCAGCTCTATGATTAATTTCCATTTTGTAAACGAAGACCTAATATTCTATTATTATTTCTACCTACCAGCTCTATTATAAATCTTCATAGAATAAACGTAGACCTCGTGTTCTAACAGTATTTCCACCAACCAGCTCTATGATTAATTTCCATTTTGTAAACGAAGACCTAATATTCTATTATTATTTCTACCTACCATCACTATTATAAATATCATAGAATAAACGTAGACCTCGTGTTCTAACTGTATTTCGACCAACCAGCTCTATGATTTAATTTCCATTTTGTAAACGAAGACCTAATATTCTATTATTCTTTCTACCTACCAGCTCTATTATAAATGTTCATAGAATAAACGTAGACCTCGTGTTCTAACAGTATTTCCACCAACCAGCTTTATGTTTATCTATGGGCAAGTACCCGGCTTCTCCCGGGTTTAACAACAACAGCAACAACAACAAAAAAAACAACAGCAACAACGACAAAAACAACAACAGAAACAGCAACAGCAACAAAACAACAAAAACAAAACAACAACAAAAACAACAAAATCAACAACAAAACAACAACAAAACAACAACTACAACAACAACAGCAACAACAACAAAGCAACAACAACAAAGCAACAACAACAAAACAACAACTACAACAGCAACAACAACAAAGCAACAACAACATGAAGGACATTGACGTCGCAAGGGCAAGGGATATGGACAACAACAACAACAGCAAAAACAACACAAAAGCAACAACAGCAACAACACAACAACAACAAAAACAACACAAAAGCAACAACAGCAACAACAACAGCAACAACAACAAAAACAACAACAGCAACAACAACAAAAACAAAACAACAACAAAAACATCAACAACAAAACAATAACAAAGCAACAACAAAACAACAACAAAACAACAACAAAACAACAACTACAACAACAACAGCAACAACAACAAAAGAACAACAACAAAACAACAACAAAAGCAACAACAACAAAGCAACAACAACAAAAAAAAATTTTTATGGCGATAATCGCCTTCTTGTTAATCTCGACACCAAAATGTTTATTAATTTGCGTCATTATTTTACGTCTTAATTTTCAATAATTTTTATTTTATATAGCTTATATAGGGAAAAACTACATTTTGGGCCCCCGGGCCCCAGTATCTTATATATAAGGAACGAAACCTGTTTAATAACCTTTCCGGTATAATTTTGTGTACGTGTACCAAATTTCACGTTATTTGGTTGTCTGGATCTTGAGTTATTAGGGAACAGACAGACAGACATCCAGACAACAAATTCGGCTTATATATAGAGACTAGCGGCAAGTACCCGGCTCCCGCCCGGGTTTAACAACAACAGCAACAAAACAAAAACAACAACAAAAACAAAACAACAACAAAAACAACAAAAACAAAACAACAACAAAAACAACAACAAAACAACAAAAACAAAACAAAAACAACAACAAAACAAAAACAAAACAACAACAAAACAACAACTACAACAACAACAACAACAAAACGACAACTACAACAACAACAGCAACAACAACAAAGCAACAACAACAAAACAACAAATACAACAGCAACAACAACAAAGCAACAACAACATGAAGGACATTGTCGTCGCAGGGCAAGGGATGTGGACAACAACAACAACAGCAAAAACAACACAAAAGCAACAACAGCAACAACAACAGCAACAACAACAAAAACAACAACAGCAACAACAACAAAAACAAAACAACAACAAAAACATCAACAACAAAACAACAACTACAACAACAACAGCAACAACAACAAAGCAACAAAAACAAAACAACAACTACAACAACAAAAGCAACAACAACAAAGCAACAACAACAAAAAAAATTATTTTATGGCGATAATCGCCTTCTTGTTAATCTCGACACCAAAATGTTTATTAATTTGCGTCATTATTTTACGTCTTAATTTTCAATAATTTTTATTTTATATAGCTCATATAGGGAAAAACTACATTTTGGGCCCCCGGGCCCCAGTATCTTATATATATGGAACGAAACCTGTTTAATAACCTTTCCGGTATAATTTTGTGTAGTGTACCAAATTTCACGTTATTTGGTTGTCTGGATCTTGAGTTATAAGGGAACAGACAGACGACGGACAGACAACAAATGCGTCTTATATATATA